>CM075979.1:77276016-77396012 GCA_038087875.1 Malacoraja senta
TACTCCTATCTCTTATGATCTTTTGATGTCTAAAGTAAAGTCTTAACTAAGAAGGAAAGCTGCCAAAACATTTGATTTGAGAATTAAGGGACAGAAGTTTAGGGGTAACATGAGGGGGAACTTCTTTACTCAGAGAATGGTAGCTGTGTGGAATGAGCTTCCAGTGGAAGTGGTGGAGGCAGGTTCGATTTTATCATTTAAAAATAAATTGGATGGGTATATGGATGGGAAAGGAATGGAGGGTTATGGTCTGAGTGCAGGTAGATGGGACTATGTGAGAATAAGTGTTCGGCACGGACTAGAAGGGCCGAGATGGCCTGTTTCCATGCTGTAATTGTTATATGGTTATATTATATGGTTATTGACAATGCACAGCCAAACGCCAACATTTGAGACTCTGGAGGTAGAATTGAATTGGAGGTGTCTTGTTCCAGGGTTCACAGGAGGTGGATGGAACAAGCTCATCACTGGGCTACTTCCAGCTCCTGTAATCCCCTGTATCGGTTCATATGCACTCATGTCTGCATTTTTTTTGTCCTCGTCAATCCTGAGGGACTGCGTTGATACAAATGTGTGCTCTGAGGCCCGTGTGCATACCTGACCCCTACCCTCGTGAACATCCACACTATATGTGGAGCTGTTGTTCAGAGGTGTGGTGGGTAGGTCACAAGTTTGAGGTAGTGCCTTGTTTCCATTGAAGAATCCAAGTAGGTTCTCAGTGAAGGCTTGAGTGGAGTGTTGGTCAGGCTGACTCGTACAATGCCTGACCTGTGGTGCCATCTTGAACTTTTGGATAAATCATATGAGCATCAGTCAAAGAGTATTGAGTATAGAAGTTGGGAGGTCATGTTACAGTTATATAAGATGTTGGCGAGGCCACATTTAAAGTATTGTGTTCAGTCAGTCTCCAAGTTATCGGAAAGATGTCAAACTGGAAAGGGCGCAGAGAAGATTTACAAGCATGTTGCCAGGACTCGAATGCCTGACTTGTAGGGAGAGGTTGAGCAGGCTAGGAGTTTATTCCTTGGAGTGCAGGAGGATGAGGGGAGGATGGGGGATTAGGGGTAAATGCACAGAGTCTTTTGTCCAGAGCAAGGGAATGGAGAACCAGAGGCCAAGGGTGAGGGGAGTAAAGATTAACAGGAATCCGAGGGGCAACTCTTTACATGCAAAGGGTGGTGGATGTATGGAACAAGCTACCAGCGGAGGTAGTTGAGACAGGTACGATCACAATATTTAAGAAACGTTTGGACAGGTACATGGACAGGATGAGGGATTAAGGGCCAAACGCAGGCAGGTGGGACTAGTTGGGGCATGTTGGTCAACGTGGGCAAATTAGGTTGATGGGGCTGTTTCCACGCTGTACGACTGACTATTTAATCTGAAGGGCGGGGCTCTGGTTGAAGGCTGGGACTTTGACCCACTGAGAGCCACAAGGGTGAAGAGGTGGTTTGTTGCTGCTGTAAAAGTGAGGGAGAGTTGACGGGCTAGCAGCCAAGCTTTAAAAAAAACTACTTGTGTGCATGTGGCAGGGGTCGTCTTAATTACCTAGAGGTGCAATGGTGCGGAAGTGGAGAGAGTGCTTTCACTGAGAGGTTCGGGGCAATGAGGCCTAAATATAAAATAGCTGCAAATGGATAAAATAGAATGATTTGCTTGTGGAGATTGCTGCCGCGTGGAGGTGGCTGATAGCACTGACCCGGTTAAGGTGAATATTGTATCACACGCAGGGAAATAGCTGGGGTGGGGGGGGAGGGGTATGAGGGTGCAGGGTGAGTGTTTTTTGTTTGAGGATTGTATGCCATTAATCATCGATGGTTCAATGATGCTTTATTGTCACAAGTGCGAAGTGCAAACGCAAGGTGTCGTTCATTTCTTACAGACAGTCCAATAGAGTATCACCATACCAGCCCCAATTGGCAGTTATACAGAAATAGTCTACTGAGGCCACATGCAAGAGACGCCATGATTGACGCCATTTTCTCAGGCCAGTCCACGCTCCAGTTGTTAGGAGTGGTTCCCGTTTCAGGCGAGCCCCAGGCTGCTGCGGGCCTCGAACCATCGCCTTCCTGGGACAACCAGCAACCGCCGACCACTCTTCGCCCGTCCACCTTTGTGCACTGGGGGCCGCCTCCGCAGCCAGCCTGGAGGGTGCGGTAGGCCCGATCCCGGTTCCCTCTCCTCTCCCACCGGCCTCTCACCTCACCCATCACGTCTTGGTCTGCTGGTTTACACTGAAGATAGACACAAAATGTGGGTGCAACTCAGCTGGACAGGCAGCATCTCTGGATAGAAGGAATGGACAACGTTTTGGGTGGAGACCTTTCTTCAGACTGAAAGATAGAGTTGGGGCCGGAGGACTGGAGCTGAGAAAAGACCAGAACAAGGGTCTCGACCCGAAATGTCACCCATTCCTTCTATACAGTGATGCTGTATTTTGTGTCTATCTAATCACTTTTGCTTATCTAACTCTATCTAACTCTCTCTTGAATACATCCAGTGAATTGACCTCCACCGTCTTCTGTGGCAGAGAATTCCACAGATTCACAGCTCTCTGGCTAAAAAAGTGATGCGCATAATGTGCAAGGTTTACTATTTTGTCTCGGACTTCTCGGCGTCTGCACGGGTTAGTTGTTTCCGCCACGTATCTGAAGAGTTAACAGCAAAGAGAAAGTAGTGTACATAACAGCAGCAGCCCATGTTTGGTTCTGTGTGTTGACCTATTTATTTCCATGACTGGTTGCTAGTTACTGCTGCATGCAATTCTCTAATTTGAAACAGTAGATTTTGCACACTATAATTAAATTTGAGAACAGCAGAACCCATTAAAGCAGGCACATTTTAATAACTTTTAGAAAAATATGTACGTTCTGCGTCTAAGCCAAGGCATGATTTGGAGAAATAGAATGAAGAGGTGACATAAAAGTAGATGAGGTGTCCATTTTTTTTCCTGGCTATTTCTACTGATAAAAAAAAAAAAGAGCAGGCATTAAAAACACCGGCTAAATTGATGTTTAAAACAAAACACTGAGCACTCAGCAAGCCAGGCACCCTCTGTGGAGAGAGAAACAATGTTTCATATCTGTGACCATTGGAACTGGAGAAGTGATAGAAAAAGTATGTTAATCTGTGGTATGTTTAGCCATGAAAGGTGATAATGTGCTCCAGAATTCTGCTCAGTTCTAAACCATGGGTATTGATTAACAATGATTATGACTAAGAGTGGTAACTAAATTTTTTGGGCCTCCTCTTTGGGTTTTTTTTGTTTTGGTTTTGGGCCTCCTCTTTGGCATGCAAGCGTGTTAAATCTTTCCACGGTGACTTCTTCGACTCTTGACATTAGGGGTGTTTGATAAAAGTTAAGCGCCTGTCCCACGGGCAGGTGATTCCAGGTGGCAAGCGCGACCTAGCAGGAAGCGGAGGCCGCCCGGGGACCGCGGGGTCAGTCCCACGTAGATCGCCGGAGCCGTATGTAGTTGGTCCCGACACCGCGCGGGGCTCAGAAAAACTGACACTGTCCAAAAATCCCGTGCGGCAACGGCCTGCCGCCGCGACGCCGCGCACCGTCTCGACGGAGTAGGCTAGCGTGCTGCATTGCGCGATGACGTCATCACCCGACGCCGCGCTCGCCGCATGCATTCGCATGCTCGTGGGACAGGCCGTAAGGTAATCACTCGGCCTCCGCGCGGCAACCGCTTCCGGTTGGGTTGCGCTTGCCACACGCATTCGCATGCTCGTGGGATAGGCCTACGGTGGCACCCGCGCGGCCCCCGCTTCCGGGGAAGTCGTGCTTACCGCCTGGAATAGCCTGCCCGTGGGACAGGCCCTTAACTTTTGTGTCTGGGTAGATGCTAGTTCCACTGTTCGCATCCTTGTATCCCTCTCTCTCGTTAGCACATCTTCCCCAGCCAACAATGGGCCATTGTGGGCTCCATCCATCCTGAGGTCATCTATTGCCGGCCCTGATTTGTTCTGGCCTTTTCTCCCCTCCAGTTTCCTTGACCCAGCTCTATCTTTCAGTCTAATGAAGGGTTCTGACCCAAAACATCACCTATTCCTTTTCTCCAGAGATTCTGTCCGAGTTACTCCAGCATTTTGGGTCCATCTTCAGTATTAAATGTGAGCTGGAATATAAGAGTGTGGGTTCACAATACAAGGTATCCCTTTACTGTTGTATGTGGCTCTCGCTTTGTTTAGTTTCGATTTTTAGTTTAGAGATACAATGCAGAAACACACCTTTCAGCCCACCGAGTCTGTGGCGACCAGTGATCCCCCGCACACTTAACATTATCCTACACCCTGGGGACATTTTACAATTTTACCAAGCCAAGTGACCTACAAACCTGAACTTCTTTGGAGTGTGGGAGGAAACCCATGCGGTCAAAGGGAGAACGTACAGACAGCTCCCGTAGTCAGGATCGAACCCGGGTCTCTGGCGCCACCATGTCGCCCATGTTCTTCATGGTGGTCCGCAGTTGGATACATCAATCCAACCCATCCAAATTTCTCATTCCAATAAATAGTACCCAAATACCATGACAGAATAAGTCAAGAGTTTTCTATCAAAATGGAAGAGTTCTGCAATTAGATGCAGGGTTGGTCATTCCTGATGTGCATTATGTGCAAGGTTTATTATTTGATCTCGGACTTCTCTGTATCTGCACAGGTTAGTTGTAGCCGCCTCACTACCAAGACAGAACTCCAACAGCCACAAGGTGGCGCAGTGGTAGAGTTGCTACCTTACAGCGCCAGACACCCAGGTTCGATCCTGACAACGGGATACTGTCTGTACAGAGTTTGAACGTTCTTCTTGTGACCTGGGTTCTCGTGGGTTTTCTCATGATGCTCCGGTTTCCTCTCGCATGACAAAGACATAGGGGTTTGTAGGTTAATTGGCTTCTGTAAAATTGTAAATTTTACCCTAGTATGTGTAGGACAATGTTAGTGTACGGGGATTGCTGGTCAGTGTGGACTCGGTGGGCTAAAGGGCCTGCTTCCACACAGTAGCTCTAAACTAAACTAAAGGCAGGCTTTATTCACTTTATGAAGTGAAGCTTCATCGACAAAAGTAAGGATCCTACCAATGTCTTAAAACATTCTCTTTTATTCCTTACTTGGATCCCATTGCTGTTTATGGGATCTGTGCAAATAAGCGAGTTCGGTATTCCGAAAAACGCAAGGAATCATGGGATTTGTCAAAGGTCTCCCGCGATAAACACTCTCGGCAACCGTGCCGCCGCATGCATACAGACCTGCACCTCATCCGCAGCCAGGATCGAACCCGGGTCCCTGGCACCGCAAGCGCTGCCGAACCGCCCCGTCCCGGTCCGAGGGCGACCCCGGACCGACGGGAGTCAGATGGGAGCGGTGGCCCAGGCCCACAGCCAGCGCGGAGAAGAAGCGCCAACTCCACTGCTTCGAGCCGGTGTCCCTCTGGCGGCAGAGCTGAGCTGGCTGCAAGCCTGGGCCGCCACTCCCATCCCACTCCCATCCACCAGCCCAGGGCCACCCCAGACATCCCCGCTTCCCCCAGACAGGGATGGGACACTCGGGAGAGGACGGGGACGGCCCAGCAGCAACTCAACAGCGCCTGCAGCGCCGGAGACCCGGGCCCGACCACGGACGAAACGCAGGTCTGCACCCATGCAGCAGTACATCTGCCGAGAGTGTTTATCGCGAGCGACCTATGATCTGGGCATGCGCAGTCGGAATACCGAATTCACTCATTGGTTGGTGCATTTAGCTACATTGCAGCAAGTAACTTGTGAAATGTTTTTCAGACTTTTCAGCTCTTCACACTTATCAATATTAGTGGTGACTCGGTGTTCTTCCTTTATGGTAATACTTGTTCATTTGACACTCATCTAAAACAGGCTTCGGCACTCAATCAGTAACACTGAACATCCTTTCAAATTGCTGCTATTTCCCCGTCCTATTTTTTGTGATGCTTTTCAATGATATTAGAGCTGAGTAGATCATGAGAGACAGGGGTGGAGGCCATTCAGCCCTTTGAATCTGCTCTGTCAGTCTTGCCATGGCTGATCTGTCCCCTTGTTTAGCTGCCATCAATTCATAACCTTGCCAACAAAATGCCCCAGCCTTTGGGAGCTGGTTTTCCACCTTGCTTTTGCGAGGTGTTCTCTGATTCCATTGTTAAACCTCCCGTTTATAAATGGCCTTGCAGAAGGAAGCCTGAAGAATGGTTCAATGATACTTTATTTGTCGCATGTGCAACTGCGCAGTGTTTTCTTGTTGTTGCATATTTCCACACGTGGCTGCTGGAGGCATTACCCCGGTTCACCCTCCTACCGGCCCTCGCTCCTCGCGTCCGTCTCTCCAGCGGTCCCCTTCCGGTTCCGCAGTCAGCCAAGCCTCCGTTTGGTCCTCGGGACAGGTGGCCGAGCCTTTGAGTCGAGTCCTGCAATAGGTCCCTGGTTCCGCAGCTGCGGCACCTCGGGAAGAAGTCCCGACCCGAAACATCAGCTGTCCACGTTCTCCAGAGATGCTGCCTGACCTGCTGAGTAACTCCAGCACTTTGTCCTCTGGTGTAAACCAGCATGTGCAGTTTCTTGTTTCGACAAAGGAAATATCTTCTCCAACTTGTATTCTTGCGTCATTTGAATCCGAATTAGTAGACCACTCAATCTTCTAAATGTGAAGGAATGCGAGCAAAGTAATTAAGCTCTTTAAGACTTGGTATAATTCAGCCATGCAGACTGATGTTGTGATTTTCTTTGTGTTTATAATGTGGGATCTAGGGATTGTTGGCCAAGCATCGAGCACGAATGCTTGTGCTCAAACATCTTTGGGGAATATAACGGTAAGCAGACCCTTTGCATTCTAAGGGAAATCCGGATGTTGGGGGGCTTGCTTGGCTGCTTTAAGGCCAATCAAAGTTGTAAACTCATTTGTCTTGCTACTTGTGCTGGACAACGAGGCATACAAACAGTAAAATTAATCAGGAGGACAGTGAAACTAGTCCGAGAACTAGGTTTGGTTTGCTTGCCTTCTGGTGAACTTCACGTCTGGGTCAGAGGTGGTGCTACTGAGCCACTCTATGCTTGGGCAAGGGATTTCAAATTACAACGTTCGACGGAAAAGGACACCGATTCTTTGCCTATGGGGCAGCAAGCAGTTGGTGGTAACATAGAAGGGACTTTCTTGTCTCCTGTGAGACTTCAACTATATGCTGCTATGTACTTTAAGGTAGACAAAAATGCAGGAGAAACTCAGCGGGTGAGGCAGCATCCATGGTGCGATGGAAATAGGCAACATTTCGGGTCGAATCCCTTCTTCAGTCTGAAGAAGGGTTCTGACCCGAAATGTTGCCTATTTCCTTCACTCCATAGATGCTGCCTCACCCGCTGAGTTTCTCCAGCATTTTTGTCTAACTTCGATTTTCCAGCGTCTGCAGTTCCTTCTTGAACATGTATTTTAAGGGACTGGTCCTGCCAGGGTCTCTGATTCGATCCAGGAGGCTCTCCTTCAGTGAATCATGTGGTAAGATGAGTGGGGTATTTGATGGTGACTGGTTTATAAGCCTGAGGATAGAGCACTTTCCCCTTCTCCCCCACTCTTCCCCTCCGTTTGTGAGGTCTGCTATGACGTTCCATATTGAAATCTAGTGCAGTGGTCAAGACCACCCGGTCTCATTTTTTGTTTTGTTGCAATGATCTCGAGTCTTGCTTGACTTTGCGAGTGATTAAATGTTGTGGGTCACAGAAGCATTGATGTGGGTAAATATGGAAGATTTCCCCTCCAAAACGATGATTGCCCACGAGGTATTTACACCAATCTGGTAGTTTATAGTCTCTAATAGTGTTAGCTTTTTATTACTGATCATTTAATTAACAATATAGGTTTCTCACTGGGCTGCTGTTTCCGGATCATTACTTCAAGGATCTGGATATCAAATCCTCTTCGAGTTATAGTCACACACCAAGATCCTGTAGCTGAAGCATAACTTGTTCCTTTTGTCTTCTACCCCCACCCCAATTAGCCTATGCGCTCATCAGCTAGCATTCACCGGTAATTAATTTATAACAGGACACGCCTCCGTTTATTCCTCCACTGTTCCTGGTGTCGTGCCACTTGGAAAATATTCCAAGTAGACAGGCTCGGGTGGTTGCTGCTTGAACTGTATTATGTAGAAACATAGGAGTAGGCCATTTGGCCCTTCGACCCAGCACCGCCATTCAATATGATCAAGGCTGATCATCCAAAACCAGTCTGAAGAAGGGTCTCGACCTGAAACGTCACCTATTCCTTCTCTCCAGAGATGCTGCCTGTCGCGCTGAGTTACTCCTGCATTTTGTGTCTATCTTTAAGGAACTGGTTGTTTTCTGGACCGTGTGTGATTAACTTTAGAGTTTATAGTGAGCATTGTTATCTCGTCAGCCATGCATGAAATGGGCAGTCGGTAGGAGCATGCTCTGAATGATCTCCATGGTTACGCAAGGTCTTTGATTGATAAACTTTCCACCAGAGGCACGTTCCCTAGGTTACCTATTAACTTTCTGGATCGGTTAAATTATTTTCACCGCCACCCGCTCCTCCCTCTGTGTTTGACCTTGACTGCAGTGTGTTGAAGTCGTCGGGTCAGTAGTGCCTATCCTGCCGCATGTACACATGTTACGTGCAGCACTTTGCACCTTTAACTGGCTTCATTTGTTACTGGAATAGTGCACGGTGTTTCATTTAGAAGGGAAGGCGACTGAAGAGGATTTGATACCAGTCTACTTTAAGGCTTGGATCGTGTGACGGGGTGAGTCTGCTTCTCTGAGCGAATAACCAGGGGGCATAGGTTTCAGGTAAAGGCTAGAGAGAAGTTAAGGAAATGACGCTTTTCCCCAACAGTTAGTTGAAATCTGGAGCGCTCTCACTGAAGAGGCAGAAGTCGTTACGTTTGGAAATACTTGAATGAGTACTTGAAGCTGAGTAAGTTATCAGTAGGACCATGGGCCTGCAGCTGGGAGATAGGCTGCCATGCGTGAAAAGCTTTGAGACAACATGGTAGCCTCGTGGACCACCAAGCTATGAAAGAACAAAGTATTGTGGCTGCTGATCGAACGCTTGATCCACTACACAGGGCTTTACCTTGGACAAGAGTTATTTAGTGGGGGGGGGGGGGTTCAGAACTTGCAGAGAATGACATTTTGGGAGGATAGTGCGGAGTTGCACGGCTGGGGGAAGTCGCCACTAATGGGGGATTTGTTAATGAGGATAAGAATTTCAGGATTA
Source organism: Malacoraja senta (assembly GCA_038087875.1). Taxonomy (NCBI): domain Eukaryota; kingdom Metazoa; phylum Chordata; class Chondrichthyes; order Rajiformes; family Rajidae; genus Malacoraja; species Malacoraja senta. The sequence continues at coordinate 77,285,257 of CM075979.1, forward strand.
CCCTTGACAAAGCATGTTTGCTGCCTCCAATTAGTCCCTGCCTTTCCAAATGATCATTAATGCTCTTCCCTCAGAATTCTTCCCCCATTATTTTCCCTGACACTGCTAAGCTCGAAGGTGTATAGTTAACAGGCTTGCAGGGGTTGTCACTGTGGATGCGGCTATCTCCTGGTTGGGGTACCTGCACCAAGACATCATGGGCTCAAAATAAGGGATCAGCCATGGAGGACAGAGGCAGTGAATATTTAGATGGCGTGTAGGAAGGGCCTGCAGATGCTGGTTTATACTGAAGATAGGCACAAAGTGCAGGAGTAACTCAGCAAGTCAGGCAACATCTCTGGGGAAAATGGTTGGGTTATGTTTCGGGTCGGAACCCTTCAGACTGGAAGTAGGGGGGGTGGGGCAAGGGGGGAATTGGAGGTAGGACGAGGAAAATATATGTAGTCCTCTACCTAAGAGGGTTGTGGAGGGTCAGTTGCAAAGCGTGTTCAAAATGAAGATTGATTTATTTTTGAAGTTTGTGAGGAGAATAGAATTCAAGTAAATGATCTTCCATGCTCTTTTATAAAAGGAAAGACAGATTCATTGCCTTTCTCCTGGTCGGGTTGTGTTGTCCATTGAAAGCCAGCATGCTCGGGAATGAAGTTGAGAGTACATGGGTTGGAGGGATGACATCCAAATTAATGGAGGCATCTACACACTGAAGTATTGTTTCACAATGCGTACAATGCGAGAGTTAGATTTAGCTCTTGGGGCTAAGGGAATCAAGGGATAGGTCGAAAATGTCGGAACAGGGTATTGATTTTGGATGATCATCCATGATCACATTGAATGGTGATGCTGGCTCGAAGGGCCGAATGGCCTACTCCTGCACCTATTGTCTATGTATCTCTATTTCTATCAAGGGTGATGCAGTGAAGAGGGATGGCAGAAGGAAAGGGGTAATCACTCGACTGTTGGTTCCTTGTGGTTTTAACCATGTCAGGTGGAGACAGCAATGGTCTCAGGCATCCACAGCCCCCCAAAGGCATTGCTAGTTGAGAGAAGCTGGCAGCATTCTTCTTGCATTTTCTTTTGTAAATTCCCATATCAGTTGTGCATTAGACTTGACTTTTAGACTTGAGAGATACAGCGTGGAAACAGGCCCTTCGGCCCATTGAGTCAGCGCCGACCAGCAATCACCCTGTACAGCAGCACTGTCCTGTAGGAGCAACTTAAAATTTACTGAAGCCAATTAACCTACAAACCTGTACGTCTTTGGAATGTGGGAGGAAACCGGAAGACCCGGAGAAAACTCACGGGCAGAACGTACAAACTCCATGCAGCACCCCATAGTTGGGATTCTACCGCTGCACCACCGTGCCACAAATAACAAATAACGGCAGGGTGTAGGGACATGGTTATAAGCTGGAAGTATTGCAATTTTGCTGTTGAACACAGTGTTCTCTCCTAGCGTTTAGTGGCACAGCGATTGAAGATGGGAAATGCAACTAATTAAATAAATGCAATATATTTCACCATGCCAATATTTACTAATCGAAGATTAATAAAGATTCAATTTGAGCTGTGAGAAGATGCAGATCTATATGTATTAAAACATATCAAATTCGCACAGGTTATTTGCTAGTGGGGCAATATCATCGTGCTCCAATATCCAGACTAATTTCGAGCAGTTCCCTGGTGGCTAATAGATTCAGCTGGGTAAAGGCAGAATTAATTCTGTTCACTCAAAATTATTAAGCTTTTAGCAAAAATAAAATTGCCTTTCCAATTATTTTCACTATGATCTCTGACGGGAGAATTTGACACTTATTCCCACTGATCACTCAGACATGTTAGCATTGTCTGTTGTGGAGCTGTCTCTTGTCCGCTTTAGACACAAAATGCAGGAGTAACTCAGCGGGACAGGCAGCATCTCTGGAGAGAAGGAATGGGTGACGTTTCGGGTCGAGACCCTTCTGCAGATCTCCACTCTACTTGGTCCTAGTTGATTAAAAGTAGGATTTAGCCTATATTATTTGTAAATAACCCCACCCAAAACAGTGAGAGAGAGATATATCAGCCATTCTAAGCATGGCTTCAGTCTTATTCTGACACCCCTCTCGCTCCATCTCTCCCCCACACTAGCTTTACTGTCGTCCTGTTGAGTTCCACTGTCTGCATAACTCATTATCACTTATCCCACAGCCAACAATGGACCATTGTGGGCTCCATGTTTCCATGATTATCGTTGCTTTCTGCATATCTTCCATTCATTTGTCCTAAGTACCATCTATCTCTCTTGTTCCCCTTTCCCCTTGATCTCAGTCTGAAGTAGGGGTGCACGTTCATGGGAGTAAAATTTAGCATGGATCAGCTTTGCACAGGTGGGGAAAGGGGAGTGGGTGGAGAAGGGAAGGGAAGAGGAGAGCTGTTTGTCCTGATAACTAGAAACGTCAATACAGTGATGACTGAGAGTCGATACAGGCACTCCCTAACTTTATAAATTGCCCCTAGTGTGTAGGATAATGCTAGTTAGTGCACGGGGTGATCGCTGGTCGGCTTGGACTTGGTGGGCCGAAGGGCCTGTTTCTGCGCTGAGTCTCTAAACGAAACGAAACTTGAGTGATCGTACAATGTTGTGGAGTTTACAAACTGCCTCCATTGCATGAGGGACTGAGTTCAGAATTGTTGAGTTTAAGGAGGTTGCCTCGTTCGTTTAGTTTTCCTTTCAATATCCACCTGTGGAGAATTTCGACCTGGATAAACTGGAGTTAAAACTTGATTATTGACGTTGGGGGCATTATTGCGTACTCACAATTACTGTTTAACATTATTAATGGCGCCCTATTGAAATGTGACTGAATTCTTTAAATCTTGTAAGTGTTTTATTGCCAAGCCACTGAAGTGCGATGATTGCTTCTGAGCTTTCATGATTGGTGTAATGCTTGGAATAGCAGCTCTTCATTTATAGCTGATAGTGCATCATTACGAAAGCACATTACAATTAAAAACAAAACTGAAGAATATTTATTTTTCTGCCCAATGTTGCTGTGTGCTCTTGCCAGGAACATGGTTCTGCTGGGCCTAGGTGGTGAGTGGGCTGGCTTTAGAGATTCAGCGTGGAAACAGGCCCTTCGGCCCATCGAGTCCGCATCGACCCCTACATTAGCACTAGCAGTATCCTACGCACTGACAATTTACGATTTTACCGAAGCCAATTAACCTACAAACCTGAAGTAGGGTCTCGACTCTATACGTCACCCATTCCTTTCACCAGAGATGCTGCCTATCCCGCTGAGTTACTTCAGCATTTTGTGTCTATCTTCGATTTAAATCGGCATCTGCAGTTCTTTCCTAAACATAACCTACAAACCTGTGCATCTTTGGAGTGTGGGTGGAAACTCGGAACACCGGGAGAATACCCAGGCAGTCACCAGGGAGAACCCACAGTCGGGTTTGAACCTGGGTCTCTGGCGCTGTACGGCAGCAACACTACCGCTGCACCACTGTGCCACTCTTGGCCCAGAATTTATCTGCTTCATTCCACGTTGTCTTCATGCATCTATATGGTCATAGAGTGATGCAGCACAGAAACAAACCCTTCAGCGCAACTCGCCCATGCTGACCAAGATACTTACCTATGCTAGCCCCAAATTTTAGTTTGGTTTAGAGATACAATGCTGCGACAGGCCCTTCGGCCCACCAAGTCTGCACCGACCAGCAATCCCCGCACATTAACACTATCCTACACACACTAGGGACAATTCACACATATACCAAGCCAATTAACCTACAAACCAAAGAACGCGGTCACGGGGAGAACGTACAAACTCCGTACAGACAGCACCCGTACTAGTCGGGATCGCACTCGGGTCTCCGGTGCTACAAGCGCTGTAAGGCAGCAACTCTAACGCTGCACCACCGTGGCCACCCCATTTGTCCCGCATTTCTCTAATCCTTCCCTATCCATGTCCCTGTCCAAATGTATCCAAGCGATTGTTCAGCCAGCTTAACTTCCCTGGACCAAGTAGTGTAACAAAAATTAGACCAAGGGTGCACTACGCCTCAATTCCTTCACCTGCATTTTCGTTGCCTGAACAATCTACCACTGAGTCTTCATCTCCAGTGGTCCCCACCTGTATTTCTTGGATAGGGAGAAGGCTTGGGCAAGAGAATACACGAGTTTGCAAAATGCACGGTGACAACATCTGTACAAAAGATAGACCAGTGAGGGCATCTGTGAATCGTTTGCAGATAGATGGGAAGATTTATCATGCAGAATAAGGAAACAATTACTTTGCAGAAGACAAAACCAGTCATAAGCACTAGAGAACCAAGTGTCATGAGAGTGAGGAACTACAGGAAACATTTTTTAAAATAAACCAGATACATCCAAGTACTTAAGGATCTGCATTCTGGAGTTTTGAAATTATAGAGATGGTGCAAGCTGATGCCTAAACCATCTCTTAGTTACTTGTGCATAATCAACATCCCTCCTTTCCCTGCATATCCATCCATATGCCTATCCAAAAGCCTGTTAAATGCCACCATTGTATCTGCCTCAACCACCAACATTGGCAGCATGTCTCAGGCACTCACCACACCCTTGGTATTTAAAAAAAATAAAAAAAACTAGCCCCACACTAGTCCTTTAAACTTTGCCCCTCTCACCTTAAACGGCAAGACACGTTGAGTGGATGAGAGAATGGTAGATGCAAGATAGAGTAGGAGAATAGGAAGTTATCCAGTTTGGTGCACAAACAGAAAAACAGTGTTTAAAACACGAGTGTGGGTAATTTGAAGGGACTAGTGTCCTTGTTAAGGGGCTGTCCCACTTGGGCGACCTAATCCGCGAGTCCAGAAGAGTGCCTTCGAACGTCAAGCTCGAGGACACTCGCCTGGAAAGCCTCGAGCTGGATCGACCGTCCACGTTGAAACCGTGAGCTGGATCGACCGACTGCGCGCACACACACACACACACATCGCGAAGGCGGGGGCCAGGTAAAGCGGGGGAGCGCTGTCTGAAAATCACACCCGCGATGAAGAAGAAGGTAAGACGGCTGCACGGTAACGGTATGTCCTTTGGAGAGCGTGGAGAGAAGTGGGGGGGGGGAGAAGGAGTTGAGACACTTTTAAGAAGTATAATCAAGTTTAGCGGGCATTTTATCTACTGGTAGGTCTTCCTTGGTCCTGAAAACTCCAATGAGCCAATCAAAATGCCCGGTCAGCGAAGGAGATTGCCTACGGCTGCCCTCGGCTGCCTTTAAGTAAATAGCGACCCCACTCCACTGCACTACGAGTTAAAAAGACCCATACCGACCAAATTTTACTCGCGGAAAAAATTTCAACATGCTGAAAAATTTTCCGCGACCTAGCTGAGGCCACGAGTATTCGGGAACTTCCCTCGAGCATGAAGGAGAGTTCCAGCGGCCTCATAGGACCTCGTGTTGACCATGCTGCGAGTTTGAAGGTCGAAGACACTCTTCTAAACTCGCAGATTAGGTCGCCCAAGTGGGACTGCCCCTTTACAAAACACAAAGTTAAAAAAAACAACTTGGCACGCGGGTGATGTCTTGACAAGTGCATTGAATTTGTGAAAGGATAATTTACTGATGTTATATGGTGAATTGGCAGGACAGCACATGGAGTATTGTGTAGGAAGGAACTGCAGATGCTGGTTTACACAGAAGATAGACACAATGCTGGAGTAACAGCGGGTCAGGCAGCATCTATGGCGAAAAGGAACGGGTTTTGGGTGGAGACCCTTCTTCAGACTGAGAGTCAGGGGAGAAGGAAACTAGAGGTGTGAAAAGGTACAGAACAAATCAGAGACGGCACAGAGTCCACTTGAACGCACGGAGTATTGTGCCGAGTTTGGGTCTCCTTGCCTAAAAGAAATAACACTGGTCCTGTTTCTTTGGGGCCGGTGCGTTGTGATCTGGCAGCACCAGTCTTAGCTTTTTTGAGGGAGAATGTTTTGAATTGAGATGATAATTGAGAATAATCATGTAGGTTGACATTAATCATGCTCTGTTTGAGGGAGTGCTGTTGGGTTGGATGTGTTGTCTTTCACTTGAGACGTTAAACCAAGGTCGTTCTCCTCAGTGGATGCAAAATGTTTCCGCAATCACTGGAGGGGCAGGGGTAAGATCAAAGCAGCGCGTGTTATTACTAGATCGCTATTTCTTCATGTATTAATCATTCAAAGATATGCAATCTAATAACCTTCGGGCATAATATTTACCCTTGAGAATTGGAGGAGAGTGAGCAGAATTCAAGTTCAAGTTCAAGTGAGTTTATTGTCATGTGTCCCTGATAGGACAATGAAATTCTTGCTTTGCTTCAGAATTGGTGAAGCAGTGGAGCGTTTAACTGAAATGAAAGTGCAAAATGGAGGAAGTCAGCCGGCATGTGTAGGGAAGAAATGCAGAAGCCGGTTTCAACCGGACAGACATAAAAAGCTGGAGTAACTCAGTGGACCAGGCAGCATCTCTGGAGAAAAGGACTAGGTGACATTTCCTTTTTCAGTCTGAAGATAATCGTCTTTAGGTGAGGTTTCGGGTCGAGATCCTTCTTCAGACTGAGTCAGGCTGTCTGAGTAACTCCAGCATTTGTACTTGAATTTCAGATTTTGAGAATCTGCAGCAATTTTGTTTATGCTCTGGCCTCTGTTTATCCTTCCACATTGTCAGTATAATGGGGGTATTTGTGGTGGTCTGCTCTGCCTGTCATGTTTCCTGTGGCAGTGTCTGCCTTGTGGCTGCATAGACTGTAAGATTGTTAGGAATAAGTTTGTTAACGTTTGTGAAAAGTGCGAGAGTCTTTGATTTGAATCTCGTGCCGCCGTGCACACACTGATGCCTTTGGCCATGTTTGTTCTGATTATACACAAACCCAGTTTAAAAAATGTTCTCTCTCTGTCGCGTGCACTCCTCTGGGAACTAGCAAATGACTCCAGGGCATTTTCTTGTCGACAATTAAACCAGAACAGGTCATGTTTGCGGAAAGGAAATTTTGATTTTCACTGAAATGTTGAAGTTGCACGGAAGAGATGGATTTTTAATTTATTTACATAGTTTAATTTATTCAGGAATTTTCTGCTGCACGCAGCTTAATACAATCACAACGTAGTTTAGTTTAGAGATACAGTGCGGAGACGGGCCCTTCAGCTGACCGAGTCCGCGCTGACCAGCATTCACCCCGCACACTAACGCTATCCTACACACACTAGGGACAATCTTACCAAAGCCAATTACCCAACAAACCTGTACGTCTTTGGAGTGTGAGAGGAAACCGGATCTCCTGGGGAAAATCCACGGGAGAACGTACAAACTCTGTACAGACGGCACCCGTGGTCATGATTTCTTTGGCTTGTGATACAACAGAAGGAAATAGGAGCAGCAGATGGCCACTCGGCCCCTCAAGCCCTGCCCAGCTATTTGATCCAGTCATGGGTCTCGAACTCTGTGTCGGTTCCACATCGCCCTCGATGGCCACCTTTTGAAGGTGGCACAAGCGTGTGATGGGAGGGCTATAAGGGCCTCTACTGCAGTGTCGTTCAGCGCTGGCTTTTGGCCGGCAGATGATTGCGTGGAGTTTGAGAATGAATAACACGGGCTTGGTGGCAAATAAGAGGAATGGAAATTGCTGATGTGCAGATATAATGGTCCAAACTGATGTGCTGTAAGTATTCGAACCAGCAAGGAAACTGATTGCATTAGAAAGCAGAAAGCAAGCCCCTGGGATGGTGCCAGGTAAAAGATTAAGGGCCGAGGCAGCAGGATATGGAAGAAAGAAATGGAAATGGCGGTGAAAATGAAGAGGTCTGCAGAGGTGCAAGTAAATCAAGGGGAAGAATGGCTGTGATGGAAACAAATACAGATGGGACATCAGAGATGAAACAAGGGGTCAGGAGGACCAGGAAGAAGTGAATCCATTGGAGAATTTGGTGTGAATAATGCATGCTGTTATGCATACGTTCAGGTATGAAGGGTTGTGGTGTGAGCTTGCAAATCCTTTGAGTTTGCTGTATAATTTGTTGCTCCTAGTTGGTTCACACTAACCGGTATAATAGTCGAGGTACTCGGCTGGAAGCTAGAGTTCAGGGCCATTGATGCACACACAAGTTTGAATCTCACTTTTCGAATTGAATGCAATGTATTAAAAAGATGTTTAAATAATGGTACTCGTGAAATTATTGGTTTGATTAAAAATCCATCTAGATCGTTAAACTCCCGCAGAGGAAGTCATGGACATCCAGCCTGCTCTGCCTGTGATTCCAGATTCACCAGTGTGATTAACCTTTAACTGCCTCCTCAGTTCCGCAATGACTTGAGGTGGACAATAAGACCGGCTCTCGTCAGTGGTGTCCCCTTCCTGTGAATAAATCAATCTCTCCTTTAGCCTCATTTTCAAGAACCTGCACATTAATTGCCCATTAAACCCCCTGTAAACGTCAGGGTTGGTAATTAAGAGAGTACTAGCAATAATAAGTAATACTGTCAGGCAATCTCTCTGGCTCAAAGGAACATATGAATGGCAGTCTCCCTTCTGGAATGCATTGAATGAAGTGGTTTCATTTACTACCACTTTCCACCTTGTTCCTATCTGAGTTTTCACTTTTGTTTTTGCTCTCAATCTGGTTTGCTGCCTTTAGTTATCCTTTTCCATCATTCCTCCTGCGTTGTTTCATAGTTGGCACCGTTACTCCTAACACAGGAGCCTGGATACTCCTGCACCGTTTTAAAAAGTGTCAAATGGCTGCAGCTCATCAGTTCTAGAATTAGGCCATGCAACCCATAAAGTCTACTTCTCCATCCAATCCTGGCTGATTTGTCTTTCTCACTCAATCCCATTCTCCTGCCTTCTCCTCATAACCCCTGACACCCTTACTACTCCAGAATCTGTCAATCTCTGCCTTAAAATATTTATTGACGGTCTCCACAACCATCTGTGGCAATGACTTCCACAGATTCGCCACGCTCTGATTAAAGAAATTCCTCCTCATCTCCTTTCTAAAGCTACGTCATTTTATTCCGACTCTGGTTCTAGACTCTCACACGAGTGGAAACATCCTCTCCATATCCACTCAATCCAGGCCTTTCATTATTCGTTAACTTTCAATGAGCTACACCCTCACAGAAAACTAAAGTTCAGGCCGATTAAAGCAAGTCCTTCAGAGTTGATCTTCTATCTGCTGTTGGTTTGTCTCAATATGCATTCCTGAGAATCTGTGGTATTCTTTGCCACAGAAAGCTGTTGAGGCAAAGTCAGTGGATATATTGAAGGCAGAGATAGATTCTTGATTAGTACGGATGTCAGAGGTTACAGGGAGTAGGCAGGAGAATGGGGTTAGGAGGGGGGGGAGAGAGAGATCAGCCCCGATTGAATGCCGGTGTAGGCTTGATGGGCCGAATGGTTTAATTTACTCCTATCCCAAGATCTAGAGCTAGAGCCTTGTGTCGCCCAGTTGGTCTATTTTGGTCAACAAAGACCACCGCGTCTTCTGCAGGCTTTCTTGGCGAGCACACAGTACATAAAGTGGACGACTATCTCGCATCACTGTAGCCTTGCTGAGAGCAGTGTGCAATGGAATTGAATTTGTGCGCAAAGGATCTGACCAATTTAGTTCAGTTTCGAGATACTGTGTGCATACGGGCTCTTTGGCCCACCGTGTTCACGCTGACCACGGTCACCTGTACTCTACCACTATCCAACGCACCAGGAACAATTTTTGGCATTTCCATCCCATCCTCCCTGCCTCTCATCATATTATATACTTCCACCACCGGGTCACCTTTCAGCCTTCAATGCTCCAGAGTAAACAATCCACGTTTATCCATCCTCTCCTTATAGTTAATGCCCTCTAAACCAGGCACCATCCTGGTGAACCTGTTCTGCACCCTCTGCAAAGTCTCCATATTCCTTCCCGTAATGGGGCAACCAGAACTGCACACAGTACTCCAAATGTGGCTTAACAGAAGTTTTGTACAGGTGCAGGTTGAGCCGAGTCAGACTGGGAGAATTCATACAGTTGCAAGTTGACCAGCTGAGTTAACAAGTTGCATAACTAGTGTAGTGATTCAGAGTTCAAACCCCCCATTTGGACAACTGCGGAGCTGAACCGTGGTTAATTATACCTGACGTAATCAGTTGGTTACCTAGTTGCCATCAATAAAAGTAGATTGTTCTGTAATTATAGGTTCTAGGAGCAGAATTAGACCATTTGGCCCATCAAGTCTACTCTGCCATTCAATCATGGCTGATCTATTTCTCCCCCTAACCCCATTCTCCTGTCTTCTCCCCATTAACCCTGACACCCTTACTAATCAAGAATCTGTCAATCTCCCCCTTAAAAATATCCATTTGGCTTCCACAGCTGTCTGTGGCAATGAATTCCACAGATTCACCACCCCCTGACGAAAGAAATTCCTCCTTATCTCCTTTCTGAAGGTACGTCCTTTAATTCTGAGGCTATGGCCTCTGATCCTAGACTCTCCCACTAGTGGAAACATTCTCTCCGCATTCACTCGATCCTGGCCCTTCATTGTTCGGTAAGTTTCGATGAGGTCCGCCCTCTAAACGCCAGCAAGTACAGGCCCAGTGCCTTTAAATGCTCATCATATGTTAACCACACTAATTCCTAGGATCATTCTATACATTGTGGGAGAGGTTTGCCATCTGTACTTGGCCAATCCTTTAAAATGACCTGGTTGCAAGGCACTCATTGTGAGGGTGTGAATATCATTTGATGCCTCTGTCTAACGTGTAGAAATATTGCATGTAGCCGCCATCTGCAGTCCCATCAACAGGGTTCCTAACTTGCGAAAGGAAACTAGGCAGAATGACTCCGGGCTTGTGTGTAGCAGTTTGAGCGGGTAGGTGCCCCGCTGGTCCCTTGCCACCTGAAAATGTGCCCCCTTTCCATAGCGGCAGAAGTCATGGCCAGCCATGCTGGAGTGATGAAAGGGAAAGGGCCGGTCGAATTGGCACCCCTGCTCATTCATCCCTCAGGTCTTGCTGGTCGAGACAATGAAGAGTGGGATCAGTGTTTCTGTTACTGTACTTCCCTGGGCTGGAAAGTCATTGTTTCCTTGCAAAATATGTCGTTACCAGTTCCATTTTCTCTCCCGGCTTTCAAAGGCGGCCGAAGGAAAGATGCCATCATCCATCACCATCAACGAGAATCAATTCCATTGGCCCGTCCTTTATTACTCTGTTATTCTGAGCGCAGGCATCCTCTCCATCTGTTTCTCTATTTCATTATTTTTAGCCAATTTAAAGCTGTTACTGTGGGTTATATTGCCACAGTCACTAAAGCCTTTCTAAGTAGTTTATTATTGCCACAGGGCTCTGGGTTGACAAAGATTGTAGTGTCTAATACATTTTCCAGCCAGCCTGGAGACTAGCGAGCGCACATCGCATTGAGTTGACAGCTAGGGTTGCCAACTTTCTCACTCCCAACTAAGGGACAAAAAGTCAAAATACGGGGCAAATTCCCGACGGCAATTCGTTGACTGTGGCTGTGGCTGGGTGAATGATGAGTTGGCCCGAGTGCTGGACTGCACACAAAGCCCAGACGGCGGGCCAGCTGAGGAGTTTTGGCCCGGGTGACCTGAGCTCTGGCCTACAGGTGGCTTTGAACATTCACTTTTAGACTTTTTTTCTGCCACCTCTTGCAAGGGTAGTGAGGCTAAACTAATGGAGATTGAACTAGAGAGAAGAAGCAAACACTATAGGTATGATGTGGTCGGGTTATGTCATTTAAATTTTTTTTTCATTGTTCGTAAATGATAGCAGCAGAATTAGGCCATTCAGCCCATCAAGTCTACTCCGCCATTCAATCATGAATCGAGTCAATTCAATCCCTTGACCCTCGGTCTGTAGAAGCTCTCGACCCGAGATGTCACCTATACTTTTTCTCCAGAGATGCTGCCTGACCCGCTAAGTTACTCCAGCTGTTTGTCTATCTTGGGTTTATTCTGGATTGAATCTATCTTTCTCTATTAACCCCATTCTCCTGCCTTCTTCCCATGACCTCTGAGACCCGTACTAATCAAAACCGAAGTAGATATTGGGACTGGAAACTTGATTGAATTTTGACATTGTATTGTGGATAGCTTATTTTTATTTGTTTTTTGTTTTTGTCAATTTTGTTTGAAAGTAATTCAAGTATTGTGATTACCAATAAGGTGGAAGATGGTAGAGATGCTGAACACTTCCGCTCAGTCCGCCTTGACCGACGTGATCTCTCGGTTGCCAAACACTTGCCATTCCCACACTCACCTTTCAGTCCTGGGCCTCCTCCATTGTCAGAGTGAGGCCATACTCAAATTGGAGGAACAGCATCTTATATTTCACTTGGGCAGCTTACAACCCAGCGGTATGAATATTGATTTTTCTAACTTCAAGTAACCCTTGCGGCCACCCCTCCCCCATCCTAGTCGTCATACTAGTTTCACTGTCGTCCTGTTGAGTTTCATTGTCTGCATAACTCGTTGTCAGCTACAGCCAACAATGAACCCTTGTGGGCTCCACCTTTCCATGATTATTGCCGCTTTTTTTCACATCTTTCACATTTGTTCTATCTCTCTCTCTCTATATATATATATATATATCACCGTCTCTATCTCTCGGTTCCCTTTCCCCCGACTCTCACTCTTAATAAGGCTCTCGACCCGACACGTCACCAATTCCATTTCTCCAGAGAAGTTGCCTGATCCGCTCGGTTACTCCAGCTTTTTGTATCTATCTTGGGGTTTATTCTTGTCCAGATCTTCTTGCATTCAGTTGCAGGGTGTTTGGTGCTGCTGCCATTATTTGTTGCAGTGAGTTTCGGCATACACACCTCCCATTGTTACTGCACTCTCCCCAGCACCATGTATCTATTTAACTGCTGCCTGCTTCATCATTCCTCTTTTTGAAACATGCCTCCAAGTAATTGCAATTTCCATTTCTTCAAACCCATACTCCGGCTTCTCTCGGTAATACTGATCCAATCTCTGTCCCAGCTCGGCTGCAAACACTTGTCATCCCTGCTCACTGTGGTTTACACAATGACTTATCCGAATGCTAATTGTTGTTGTGGAGTGTAGTTAATCATGTGTTAGCTTGGCTATTAGATTCTCTCGTTGACTGACGGCTTCTGAGAAATGAATGTTGTCATTGGGAGCCTTTTGTGTCTTATTAATTTCGATGAAACTTGTCTTCCTGTCATGGTCTGCAACTTGCAGTCAGAGCTGGCAAATTCTTGGCTTCATCAAATCCTGGGGAAAATTAGTCAACGTTCGTGAAAAGAATCTAACATAAGTGTGCAGTGACGAAGAAGTATTGCCATAATTATTAATCCTATTTCATAACGTTGCAATCGGAATCTCCACAGTTGCTTTCACTTTGTATTTTCACTTGGACCTCCTAGTCAATACCTTGGTATATTAATGTATTAATGGTGCAATGTAACAGGTCAAGGAATCAATGGTCATCTCGAGTGGGAGAGAAACAAACTACCCCTCAAGACTTCTTTGCTGTACTGTCATCGGATCCCAATGTCAGGGTGGCACAGTGATGCAGCGGTGGAGTTGCTGCCTTACAGCGCCAGAGACCCGGGTTCAATCCTTTTCTTTAAATTATTTTTATTAGAAGCAATTGTACAAATATAAAACATTCGGCATGTAAAATTATACAATTATTGTACAGCTTCATTTTTAACCTTATAACCTGAAAATGTGAGAAAAGAAGAGAGAAAGAACAAGAGAGGGAAAAAGTGAAAGTGAAAAAAGAGCTTGAAAAGGCACGTAGAAAAGACCCCTAGATTACCAAAGTAGTGTGGTCGAAAAGTGAATAAAGATAAAAGAGAAAAAAAAAGAAAAAAGGAAAGTGGAGATATACCTGCCCCTCGTCCCCCCCGCCCACCTCACCCAACCCAGAATCGGATTTAAATTTAGATTTGTGTTGCGCCATACTATCCTTGTAAGAATTCGGTGAAGGGTGTCCATGTCTTGAAAAATTGATCTGGTTTTTCTGCCAAGACAAGCCTAATATTTTCCAAATGTGGTGTCTACCCAGGTTCAATCCTGACGACAGGTGCTGTCTTTATGGAGTTTGTACGTTCTCCCTCTGACCGCGTTGATTTTCTCCAGATGCCCCGGTTTCCTCCCAGAGATTTCCTCCCTTTGGCTTTGGTAAAATAGTAAATCGTCCCTCGTGTGTGGGATAGTGCTAGTGTATGGGGTGATCACTGATTGGCATGGACTAGGTGGGCCGAAGGGGTTGTTTCCGTGCTGTATCTCTAAAGTCGGCATTTTAGGGTCAACGTTATCCAGACACTTAACCACTCCTGCCACATAATTACTTTGAGTACAGCAGCAGATCGGAGACCGGATTGATACCTCAAATGCACTTTCACTAATCCACGATTCATTAATAACCTTTGCTTTGTTTTGTTTTCACTTTTGGCCATTGGGAGAGGAAATGTTTTTCCTTCATCAGGTCTGGCCTATTTGATTCATCACCAACTTAGTCCAGACCATGGTAGACAAAAATACTGGAGAAACTCAACGGGTGAGGCAGCATCTATGGAGCAAAGGAAATAGGCAATGATTTGGGTCAAAACCCATCTTCAGACTGATGTGAGGGTGGGGGGTGGGGAAGAAAGGAAGATGTGGAGCCAGTGGGCTGAGGGAGAGCTGAGAAGGGGAGGAGAAAGTAGGGACTACCTGAAATTAGAGAAGTCAATGTTCATACTGCTGAGGTGCAAATTGCCCAAGCGAAATATGAGGTGCTCCTCCTCCAATTTATGGTGGTCCTCACTCTGGCCATGGAGGAGGCCCAGGACAGAAAGGTAGGATTCGGAATGGGAGGGGGGAGTTGAAGTGCTGAGCCACCGGGAGATCAGGTTGGTTATTGCGAACTGAGCGGAGGTGTTCGGCGAAGCGATCGCCAAGCCTACGCTTGGTCTCACCGATGTAGAGCAGCTGACATCTAGAGCAGCGGATGCAATAGATGAGGTTGGAGGAGGTGCAGGCGAACCTCTGCCGCACCTGAAAGACTGCTTGGGTCCTTGAATGGAGTCAAGTTTTAGTCCAGACCATTCCTGCTTTTTAAGATGGTTTAAGTGCTTTTGGAGATCGTTAATGTTTCCTGTACCAGTTTGGATGGTGCTGTGAATTTTGGGGGGGAAAAGTATGGTGGAATTTTCTCATCTTAATGAGCGGTGATCCAATACGTTGAATGTTGCCTAGGAGAATGACACCTTATCAGCCGCTCCAGGTTTGCATTCCCCTCACTACTGGTACAGTGGACCATCTGCAAGGTGCTCTGTGTTTGCCTCCGTTACTCTAGCATCTGTGACCAATAATAAACAGAAAGGAGTATATGTAGGATGGAACTGCAGATGCTGGTTTAAACCAAAGATAGTAGACACATAAAGATGGAGTAACTCAGCGGGACAGGCAGCATCTCTGGAGAGAAGGAATGCATGACGTTTTGGGTTGAGACCCTTCTTCTCTATAAACTGAAAGGAGGTGGCCAATGGCCACGGGGGAGTTCCACCACCTATTGGTCACTGCTCCAATTTGTAGGCTAGGAAATGTGTTGTGCTCCACTGTTTAGTTTTGCTTAGAGATACAGCACAGAAACTGGCCCTACGGCCCACCGACTCTTCTCCGACTAACGGTCTCAGCACATTAACACTATCCTACATGCGCCAGGAACAATTTACAATTTTTACCTAAACAATTCACCTACAAACCTGCACGTCTTGTGTGGGAGGAAACCGGAGATCCCGGAGAAAACCCACGCCGTCACGGGGAGAACGTACGAACTCTGCACAGACAGCACCCGTAGTCCCGATCGAACCCAGGTCTCTGGCACCGTAAGGCAGCAACTCTATTGCTGCGTCACTGCCGCCCGATTAAATTGTTTAACAGTTGCCAGATTAAAGTTGTGGTACCCATTCTGGTGATGTCAACATTGCAGTGGTTCAAATGGCCATTTGCCAGCATGTGGCTGATGGTATTTAGCAATGATCAATAACACTGGCTTTGCCCCTACAAGTTTTCAATTTGACAACTAGGTCTTGGCTAAGATTGACTCCAGAAGCACTTGGTGTTTAAAATTGGTCAAACTGAGCTGATTTTGACCAAGATTACACAACAAAAATGCTCAGTCATAGGTGTTGTCTTTCTGTTGGGCCAGGCTTTTGAAATGAGGATAGACGCAAAGTGCCTGGAGTAACTCAGCGGGTCAGGCAGCATCTCTGGAGAAATGGAATAGGTGACGTTTCTGATCGGAGCCCTTCCTCAGACTGAAATGAAGTGCACCTACAGGTTTTCCCTAAGGGTCTCAGACCTGAATCAATAACTGTTTCTCGTTCCGCAGATGGGTTTCAAGCATTTTCTGTTTTTATTTGTTCCTGCAGTTATCTCATTTCTAATATCTTGTGTCAAATACTCTTTTTGATTGGGTTTTTGTTGTGGGCTCCTGAGCCCTTCCTGCTTTCTAATTATCTAACCAAGCAATCCATTTCATTTTAATGGAAAATAGTTGCTTACCGCCAATGTAATCAAACAAAGTTTGACATGAGAGGATATTAGGCCAGGTAACGGAATGCTTGTTGGAAAGTAACACAAATGGTGCATAAGATTAGCCACCATGTTGTTTATATGAATCGGGAGCAAGAGCAGTCATCACGCACTACCTTTGCATCTCCTCCACTGTTGTATTCAATCTCATTCCTGCCTCAATTCCACATTCTGCATCGTGAAGTTTGCCTGTTTGCAAATCAAAAATCTATCTGGAGATCCATCTATTTATTACATTGACCTGGAGGAACAACTCCATTATATTCTGCTGGGTAGCTTACAACCCAACAGGATGGCCATTGAATTCTTCAGTTTTAACTGCAAAAACCCACCCCCTTTCCTTTCTTTCCCCCATGTCCCACATGGACCTGCGCCTATTTTGCCCGCTCCCCCTCCTTCCTTCAGATTCATAATTCGTAACTCTTTAATCCTTTTGTCTCACTGCTGCCTTTTTATCTCTGTCCTTTATCCATTATCTGCCGATTAAAACCTCCTCTCACCTGCAACAACCTATTACAAGCCCAGCTTCCCCTCCCCTTCCATAATCAGTCTGACAAAGGGTCCCGACCTAAAACGTCATCTATCCATGTTCTTCAGAGATGCTGCCTGACCCACTGGGTTACTCCAGCACTTTTCTTTTGTAAACTGGCATCTGTGCTTCCTCGTATCCAAGAATCTATCTTTTGACTTAAAAATACTCAAAACCTCAAAGGATAGTGGAAGCAGAGTTCCAAAGCCTCTCAACCATCAGGAAAAACTTTGCCTGGTCTTAAAGTCTCAAATGTCGACCCCTTATTTGTATGCATTGAACTCTGATACTGCATTCTCCACAAGATGAAATATCCTTTCTCCAGTCATCCTGTTGAGACCCCCAGCATCTTATGCTCTGGATTATGTGAACAGGTTGCTTGGTTGTTGGTATAATCTAAGAGTTGCCACTGCCTAAATCAGGTATTGCTGTGGTGTTTTGCTTGACCCTCTGAAATAGTGGGGAAGGGGCTGCCGAGAACTAAGGGGGACTCGGTGTAGGGAGGGGGGGGCAGGGGGGCTGGAACAAACTGCTGCAGTGTAGGTTTACAAGGTTAATTCCCGGAATGGTGGGACTGTCATATGCTGAGAGAATGCTGGGCTTGTACACTCTGGAGTTTAGAAGGATGAGAGGGTATCTCATTGAAACATATAAGATTGTTAAGGGCTTGGACACATTAGAGGCAGGAAACATGTTCCCGATGTTGGGGGAGTCCAGAACCAGGGGCCACAGTTTAAGAATAAGGAGTAAGCCATTTAGAATGGAGACGAGGAAACACTTTTTCTCACAGAGAGTGGTGAGTCTGTGGAATTCTCTGCCTCAGCGGGCGGTGGAGGCAGGTTCTCTGGATGCTTTCAAGAGAGAGCTAGATAGGGCTCTTAAAAATAGCGGAGTCAGGGGATATGGGGAGAAGGCAGGAACGGGGTAGTGATTGGGGATGATCAGCCATGATCCCATTGAATGGCGGTGCTGGCTCGAAGGGCCAAATGGCCTACTCCTGCACCTATTGTCTATTGTCTGAAGAAGGGATGAGTACTTAAGGTAACTTTGTCGGCACCTTTGTGACAACTGTTTTGTGTACTTTGTATGCAAAAACAAAGAATTTCACTGCACCTAGCTAGGTACAAGTGACAATAAAGCATCATCATCATCAATAGTTTGTCTGTTATGATAAATCTGAGCTTCAAACATTTTAACTGGAGGATTCTGCAAGAATAACCTTTCCTGAGATCATCACAATTCCAAGAATCGGTCTGTCCAATTCCTGCCATTTAAGTCATCTCCCAGGATTAGATGCCCTTTTTGGATGTGCAGCAGGATTTAAACAGTTCAGTTCAGTTTAGTTTATTGTCACGTGTACTGAGGTACAGTGAAAAGCTTTTTGTTGCGTGCTAACCAGTCAGCAGAAAGACAATACGTGATTACAATCTATCTATTTACTGGGTATAGATACATGATAAGGGAATAACGTTCAGTGCAAGGTAAAGCCAGCAAAGTCCGGTCAAGGATAGTCCGAGGGACACCAGAGGTAGATAGTATGTGTAGGAAGGAACTGCAGAAGCTGGTTTAAACTGAAGATAGATACAAAAAGCTGGAGTAACTCAGCAGGACTGGCAGCATCACTGGAGAGAAGGAATGGGTGACATTTAGAGTCCAGATCCTTCTTCAGACGGAAGGGACTCGACCCGAAACGTTACCCATTCCTTCTCTCCAGAGGTAGATAGTAGTTCAGCACTGCTCTCTGGTTGTGGTAGGATGATTCAGTTGCCTGATAACAGCTGGAAAGAAACTGCCCCTGAATCTGGTGGTGTGTGATTTCACACTTCAAGGTTGGAGTAGAAATACTACTTGGTTGTATTTGTACCTTTCAGAACATGCACTGGTGATCGTGTCAAAATGTGTACACTGATGTGCAGTATAATTTGACTGGATAGCACGCAGACTAAGCTTTCACTATCTCAGTACATGTGACAGTAAGATACCAACACTGTCTCATTCAAAAAATCCCTGGATGCCGAAAATTGTAAATCAGAAAATGCTCCATGTCTGAGACAGGAACAAACTCAGAGGCCATTGACTTGAAATGTTAACTCTTTTTCTCTCTGTACATGCTGCTGGACCTATTGAACATTTTATTTATTTTTGAGGTGCATTCTACTGAATTTATGCAATACATTTTGGGCGCCCTGAAAATGTTGCCAGTACTACCAACTAGGGATGGATTTCCTAATAATAGCGATGAATCCAAAAACTGCCGATGCTGGATGTCTAAAATTAAAGCACAAAATGTTGAAAACACTCAGGAGGTCAATCTGTATCTATGGGGAGAGAAACACATTCATGTTTTGGGTTGAAAACCCTTCGTCAGAGCTCAGAGTCTTGACTTGTATGTTAACTGTTTCTGTTCCCACTGGTGTGGACTGAACTGCCGAATGCTTCCAGCATTTTTTTTTTTTTTTCTAGTGGGAAGGTATTTAGGAAAGAATTCCAAATTGACCAGGTGATCATGGAGTGGGTAAAATTAGGGAGACTGGAATTGGAGGACTGTCTACTCCTAGTTTGAAGCACTTGTTCTTTTCAGTAACGTTCTTTGTCATCTTAAAAGGCTTCATTTTCATTCTATGCCACTAACTCTATTCCTATCATTTTGGACTGTAAAACTAACCTCTGTGCTTAGTCCTTATTGTTGCATTTGTTGAATTTAGTTTAGTTTAGAGATACCATGTGGAAACGGGGCCCTTCGGCCCACCGAGTCCGCACCGACCAGGGATCCCCGCACATTAACGCTATCCTACACACACTAGGGACAATTTTACACTTTTACCAAGCCAATGTTCCTACATATCTGTATGTGTTTGGAGTGAGGGAGGAAACCGAAGATCGCAGAGAAAACCTACGGAGGGAATGTACAATCTCCATGCAGACAGCACCCGTGGTCGGGATCGAACCTGGATCTCCGACGCTGCAAGGGCTGTTAGGCAGCAACTCTACTGCTGTGCCGCCGAATTGGGATCTTGGGCATCTCTTCATTTTGATGCTTCATCTGAGCCCTCAGCTGTGGGCAAAGTAGGACCTGTTGCCGATAAAAGATTAAGTTGATCTTTATGACTGTGTCTAGACATGTAGGTTCTGCCGAAGTGACTGTATATCTCAGGATGTGCAGAGGGGAAATCGGATGAATCACAATATCCCGTGAAGAAATTCTAGAATTCTAGACTGATGGCTATGATAGAGGGTATAATCTATTTTATGCACAAGGGAGATGGAGACGGAATGAATATGGAACCCAGTAGAAATGTAGAGATAAAAACAATGCTAAAGACACTCAGCAGGACAGGCAGCATCTAGTTTTAATGATACTGCGTGGAAACAGGCCCTTTGGCCCACTCTGTCCATGGCGGCCAGTGATCACTTGTCCGCTAGTTCTGTCCTATAACTAGGGACAGTTTGCAGAAGCCAATTAACCTGCAAACCACATCTTTGGAGAAAGGTCCCAAACCAAAACGTCATCCGTTCCTTCCCTCCACAGCTGCAGTCTGACCTGCTGTGTTTCTCCATCTGCAGTTCTCTGTGTCTCCATTTTGCTGCTCCACAGGGGGAACACTTGGGATGGAGCAGGTGGAGGCCATGCATTAGGAGCACAGACTAACTTTGGCTTTGCAGAAGGAGCCGACCACTTCCCAAAGTCTCCACTTCCCCGTTCTGTAGCCCACTACTACCATCTATGGAATAGTCTGGGTGTCCCCACTGTGGCCTTTATCAGAACCCCCAAACCACATGTACGCGTCACCCTTGATCCTGAGAAGAACCGATAGAAATCTTTTTTTTTTTACAAAACTACAAGTCTGCCTCAGAGGAGGCTGGTTCTCTGGATACTTTCAAGAGAGAGCTAGATAGGGCTCTTAAAAATAGCGGAGTCAGGGGATATGGGGAGAAGGCACGAACGGGGTACTGATTGTGGATGATCAGCCATGATCACGTTGAACGGCGGGACTGGCTCGAAGGGCCGAATGGCCTACTCCTGCACCTATCGTCTATTGTCTATAAGTCTTTCAATTCATGTGCAGGAAGGAACTGCAGATACTGGTTGACACTGAAAATAGACACAAAATGCTGGAGTAACTCAACCAGGCAGTCAGCATCTCTGGAGTGATGGAATAGGGGATGTTTTGGGTGGAGACCCTTCTTCAGACTCTCGACTGAAGAAGGGGCTTGACCTGAAACGTTACCCATTCCTTCTCTCCAGGGATGCTGCCTGTCCCGCTGAGTTCTTTCAAGTCATGTTCTTTTAAATGTCCCTATTGAGTTCATCCGAACTGTAACCTGTGGAATTGAAGGTAGTTAATAAAACATTCATAGCCTGTGATCACGAATTGCCCATTGAACATTTTTCTACATGTTTTTCATTGTGTCTCGGTTAACCCTGAGTGGGATGTCACAGGAAGTGCAGGGCTATAGATGCAAGGGCATCTGCCACAGTTGAGCATTCTACCATCAGTCTTCTATCATCATGAAGTCTATGCAGAGTGCTGCTTGAGATCTGTGTTCAGGACAGAGCCTAGCCTGTGAGGTTAAGTTTCCATGCTATTTGTGGGCATGCCAGAGTCATTTCAATGCATATGCTTTTGCACATGAAGGAACTGCAGATGCCAGTTTAAACCAAAGATAGACACGAAATGCTGGTGTGACTCACTGGGACAGGCAGCATCACTGGAGAGAAGGAATGGGTGATGTCTCGGGTCATGCCCCTCCATCTGAAGAAGGGTTTCGAGCCAAGACGTCGCCCATTCCTTCTCTCCAGTGATGCTGCCTGTCCCACTGAGTTACTCCAGCGTTTTGTGTCTGTCATATGTTTTGCACGATCATTAAACAATGGCTCACTCATTCATGGCGCCAGCTCAATCAGGTGATGTCTGGCATTTCCCCCAAAAATTTATTTGATCTCAGTAAGGCTTTAAAAAAAAAAAAATCAAATACAGACACACTATCCGTCCAAGGTAGAAGCGAGGCAATGGGAGGAAACCTGGCCATTATGCCGTCAATGGAAAAAATAGTGAACACATTTATGCTTCTCTATTAACTAAGCTTTCTGAGTGCGTGTATATATATTTTTTGAAATGGTGGTTACCAGGCTTGTAATTCAAGAGTTCAAATCCCATCACGGCAGTGTGGGAAATTGAAGTTGGTTTAAAACATCAAGCGGCAAATTGAAAAGTTGGTGTCAATAAAAGTGACCAAGATTTGTTGTTTTAAAAAGCTAACTGGTTCACTGACTTTTGGAAATAGAAAGCTGCCGCCTTGGCCAGGCCTCTGGACTTGGCTGCCCCAACTTTCCCTCCCCTATGAAGTAACTTATTAAATCGGTACAACTAGGGTTGGCAATTCCAGCCGTGCTTATGAGGCCCATTTCCAAAAGCTGAGTGCATTTTTAACATGAGCAGAATTCGTCTGGAGTGACTGTTGCCCCACGACTGGCCGTTGTACCTGCACCTCACGGTACTTGTGGTCATGATGGCTGAGCTTGACCCTGGACGCATACTGGTTCAAAACGACTTGTGGCCTATTGGGGATGGATGCAAAGTGCTGGAGTGACTCAGTGGGTCAGGCTGCATCTCTGGAGAGAAGGAATAGGGGACGTTTTAGGATGAGACCCTTCTTCAGACTGAGGAAGGGTCTCTGATTCGGCCATAGTCCGAAGAAGGGGCTCGACCCGAAGCGTCGCCCATTTCTTTTCCCCAGGGTGCTGCCTCACACGCTGTGTTACTCCAGCATTTTATGTCTACCCATGCTGCTTGAGCCGCTGAGTTGCTCCACTTTTTGTGTCTATTTTCGGTGTAAACCAGCATCTGCACTTCCTTCTCAAGTGTGTGTGTGCGTGCACACACACACACACACACACACACACACACACACACACACACACACACACACACACACACACACACACACACACACACACACACACACACACACACACACACACACACACACACACACACACACACACACACGTGTGTGTGTGGATATATAGATAGATATTGGTTACCAATCTATATTGGTTTATTGGTGTTGTGTACTGAGATACGGCGAGTTTTTCACTATATAAATGTGACAATAGAATTTTAGCGTGTCGGTGAGTAAAGACCTGCCACTGTCAGGCAGACGGTGATATAGCTCTCTTGCAAGCTTGTTTTTGCAAATGGTAATGCAATAAGTTCTTGACTGAAGTTGAGTAAGATGGCCTAGCTGTGGAAGGTGCTGCTAAAGATTCTGTAGGGCTTGTGTGTATTGGTCATGCATTTCAGTTTAGGGGTCAGGAGATCTACCTTGGATCTGTGATCCCTGTTGCATTCCTTGAATGCAGTGAAACAGGAACGGAGCAACATTTTTGGCTTTGCTCATGGTCTGTAGAACAGGCTGTCTGTAAAAAGGGTTTGTGAGTAATGAGGTTAAATTATGCTCTTCAGACATCCCAAACACAGTGCTGGAGGAACTTGGCAGGTCAAGCAGCATCTATGGAGGGAATGGATAGGTTACTTTTCGGGCCGAGACCCTTAGAATCGGACCGATTCTGAAAAGTCCTGACCCAAAACGTCGTCAGTCCCTTTCCTCCTCAGATGCTGCCTCCAGTACTTTATTTTGCTCAAGATTCCAGTATCTGCAGTTTCTTGTCTCCTTGTCAGATGTCCTCTTGATGTCTCAATCAGTTGCACATGAAGGCGAATGTGAAGATAGCACAGAGGAGACGACTATTTAAAAAAAAAAAAAAAAAAAAAAAAAATTCCAGTAAAGGAAAATTGGCTTCTGGTCAAAGTAGGGGTGATGTTTTTTTGTGGACTGTCAGTAAACCAGGCAAATAGGCCAAGTATTGACATTTTATGCTTTAAATGGTGAAGTGTGTGATAAGAGAACCTCGAAAAAAGATTGTTTAATGGAATTTTTACTTGTTGCAGTTTTACAGGGACATCAAGTACAAAACCACAGCACATAAATGTGCAATAAATTCTCAGATTCGAGGCAAGCCAGATCATGATAGTACAAGTTAGGATTTTGTAGTGCAAAGTCGGTGGTAGTTTGGTGTTGAGGTGGGGGTGGTGCAGGGTGAGTCAAGAGTGATGCGGCAAACCCTTGCAGATGATGAAATCGAACCACCAAAGACAGAAATGCCCAGCAGACCAGGCAGCATATGTGGGAGAGAATCTGTTAACTTCCGGGTCAGTGTAATAAGAATTAAGGTTTTTTCACAGATGCTGCACGGCCAGAGTTTTTTTTTTAAAGCATTTTATAGGGTGTAATTATTCATGGTCATTGAAAGTAGCTGGTTAAATGAAAAGCTGTTATTGCCAAGATTTGCACATGTGTACGTAGATAAACAATCCAAGGGAAGCTGTGGCTGTACAACCGGTGTACACAATTAATGAACTTCAAGTGGAGATAAGGATAGTTTTCCTTGCAGAATGATTAATGGTTGAGTTGTAAGTCGTTAAGAATGGTAATAAATATAAGCGCAGGTGTAAACAGGCAAATATTACGTCAAAGATGATTCCTTTGATGCCCGAGCCAAGGAAGCTTGTGTGGAATTTAACTGGACAATCGAGGATTGTGCTGTTGGGGAGGCAAGGCTGAAGGATCAGTGGAAGATCCAGCCAGGTACCTTGGCATTCGCAGGCTGGTAGGTGTGGCGTTGTGAGAGGGAAAGGTGTTGGTGCAAGCTGTGTTTGCAGCTTCAATTCGCACCTGGTACATTGGAACAGGGAGGACTCTGACATCCGATCAGATCTAATACCTGAGATGAGAAGGCAGCAAAGATGGTGTTTTTGACCATCGAGTTTTCATCACTGCTTCTGAACAGAACACTGGATTTGAATCGGCTGTCGGAGGGAGTGTGTTTGAAGGAATTCACAGAAACCGTTTCATCAGAAATGGGTTGGAAGGTACTGTAGATGCTGATTTAAACTGAAGATAGACACAAAATACTGGAGTAACTCAGCTGGTCAAACAGCATCTCTGGAGAAAAGGTATAGCTGACATTTCGGGTCGAGACTTCAGTCTGAAGAAGGGTCTCGACCTGAAACGTCACCTATTCCTTTTCTCCGGTGATGCTGTCTGGCCCGCTGAGTTACTCCAGTTTTTTGTGTCTATCATCAGAAATGGGGCCCAGCTGAGCTGGCACATTATTGCATGAATATTACTCTCCTTAACTCCAAAACCAGCAGGATCTGAGGAAAGACCCAAAAGGCTGGAATAACTCAGCGGGCCAGGCAGCGTCTCTGGAGGAAAGGAACAGGTTGATATTTCGGATTGCGACCCGTCTTCAGACTGGGAGTCAGGGCAAAGGGAAATGAGAGATGTAGAAGGTACATAGAACTAATACATGAAAGATCAAGTTCCACTTACATTTATTGTCCCATGCACCAATTGGTGCAGTGAGATTTGAGTTACCATACAATAAAAAGAACACAATACACGATAGAGTTTAACATAAACATCCCCACACCGCGGAATCAACATTCCCACTGTGAGGGAAGGCAATAAAGTTTCGTCATCTTCCTCTTGTTCACCCATGGTCGGGGCCTTTGAGCCTCAGCAGTAGCCGCTTCGGGTGGCCCGATGTTCAGGTCTTCTCGCCGGGATGATGGAACTCCGACATCGGAACGGAAGAACCCTCTCAGCGGCTTGGAGTTTCTGAATCAGCCGCTTCCTACCGGAGACCACGGCTCCCGAAGTTCACAGGCTGAGCTGGATGGAGCTCCAACACTGGCGATCCCTGGCAAAGGATCACAGGACTCCGCGATGTTAAACTCAGCGCCGCCCGCGGCTGGATGCTCCGCAAACCACAGCTCCACGTCAGCTGGCCCAACACTCCGGAGCTCCACATGGCGATCCCCGGTAAGGCATCGCCCGCTCCACGATGGTAATTCAGTGCTGCACCGCCGCTGAAGCTCTTGTCGGTCTCTGGCAGGAAAGGCCGCGCCAATCCAGATGGTAGGCCGCGAGGGAGGGGTGGGGGGGGGCGAAGATGCGGCTCGGAGACGCATCCCGACCAGGAAGTGACTGGGAAACGGTTTCCCCCTTCCCCTCCCCACCTACCCCACATAAAAAAGACTAAGATACCTCCAGGGACATACTTTTAAACAGACTAAAAATAACAAAAAGGGTGAAAGGACGGACAGACTGCTGGCAAAGCTGCCGCGCGCGGCGCCGCCAGATGACGTATGAAAGATATGCAAAAAGCAAAGATGATCGAGGAATGGTGAAGTCCACAACAGTCCATTGTTGGCTGTGGGGTAGGTGATAACGAGTTAGACAGATAGTGAAACTCAACAGGACGACAGTGAAACTAGTACGACGACTAGGGTGGGGGTGGGACGGAGAGAGAGGGGAGGCAAGGGCTACTTGAAGTTAGAGAAATCAATATGTAAGCTACCGAAGCGAAATATGAGGTGCTGTTCCTCAAGAAGGTGGTGGGGAAATGGCAGAAAATGCAGGCTTCCATTGCCGGATGCTATCTGGTCAAAATATAAACTCTCAGCACTTTTATGTGGGAAAAGGATAAGGCTCCTGAATAAAACATATACTCAAAACAGCAGGCCTGGCAGTGGCTGTGCAAAGAATCACGATTTCAGGACTGGGGCACATCACTGCAGAGTTTGTAAAATTGCAGAGAAGATGTGGGAGGGAAAACAGGATAAAAGGAATATCTAATATTGAGGACAGGGTTGTCATGGTGATAATGCGTCAGGTTGATGGTTTAAGGAGGGGTGCTAGAAAATAATTGTTTTAAGTTGTAAAATTTGGCCAGAGCCATCGGAGATGCCCAACAGATTTGCTCGTGACTATGGAGAAGGAAACTTTGAGTTTGTATTACCGATGGATTACTCACAGCAGAAAAAGACACATTGAAGGCAAGTTATCTGAAATAGTTGAATTTTGATGCTGTGGCCTCAAGGTTGGGTGGAAGATCCTTTCTCCACCCATCTGTCCATCAAGAATAACCAATTATACAGAGAGAGTGCACAGAAACGGGCCCTTCAGCCCATCGTACAAACAAAGAACTGCAGATGCTGGTTTATACCGAAGATAGACATACTCAGCAGGTCAGGCAGCAATGCTGGAGGAAAAGGGCGGGTGATGTTTCTGGTCGAGGCCCTTCCACTTCCAATTACCTCCCCCTTACCCTCTCCCTTCGGGTGTCAGAGGTTGTGGGGAGAAGGCAGGAGAATGGTGTTAGTAGCGAGAGATAGATCAGTCATGATTGAATGGCGTAGACTTGATGGGCCAAATGGCATAATACTGCTCCTATCACTTATGATGATCTTCCTCCTCTCTAGTTGTTTAACCAGTTCCACAGTTCTTCACATTGTTTCCCTCTTGAGGTCACACCTTCCCTACCCAACAATGGGCTTACCAGGCTCTACCCTGCCAGAGGTCAGTTGTGGCCGGCCCTGATAGGTCCTGTTCTATTCTCGTCACCAGCTCTTCACCTACTCCCACTCCTTACATTCAGTCTGAAGAAGGGTCTCGACCCGAAACGTTACCCATGCTTTTTCTCTAGGGATGCTGCCTGACCTGCTGAGTTACTTCAGCACTTTGTGTCCACCTTCAGCCCATTGTTTGCACAGGCTATCAACTAACTATTTTACATTAATATTGCATTAATCCTATTTATTTATTCTAACATTATCTTGCGCTCCACAACCCCCTTCCAAGTTCTACCACTCACTCATACACTTGGGGCAATTTACAGTGGCCAGTTAAGTAACCTGCACAACTATGGTATATGGGTGGAAACCACAGCACCTGGAGGAAACCCATGCGGACATAGAGAACGTGCAAACTCCCCACAGACAGTAGCAAAGGTCGGGATTGAACCTGGATTTTTTTGGTACTGTGTGCCAGCAGCCTTACTGGCTCTACTACAGCCCGCCACTTTCTAACCAAGTTGCATGGTAACTTGCGCTATTTCTGCCTCCCATCTTGGACAATCCATAGCACTTTAAGGCCTGATTTACAGTGCAATTGCTGGAATTGCGGAGGCTAGTTGTACACAATAAGCTCCCACAAACAAGATTGGAATGACCAGCCAAACTGTCCTGAGTAATGCTGCAAAAATAACATTTATCACCAAGGATGAGAAAAATAAATCTTCAACCTTTGCTATCAATCCCAGCCCAAAATACATGACTAGTTATTATGCACTTGTCCAGCTTTGCTTTGTTGATCCGATTCACGTTTCTTTGGTCCCCTCAGCTTGTCAGACTGAGCCGCGCTATAAATTGCCTTTCACGAAGCTGAACCCCCATTGATGGCTTCTTCAGATCTACTTGCGTAGCTTGCATCACAGGTAGCATGCCGATCTCGGGGAGTGAAGGCCACCCCTCTCTAATCAAGAACTGTACACTGCAATCCTGTGCTGGCCTAGTAAGCAGCTCCCCCCCCCCCCCCCCCCCGCTAACCCAGTCCAACACTAACCCCTGCATTATTCTCACAGAAATGAGCCGTGTAACCGGTTGAAAGCACTGAACAGTTGCAGAACACTGGCCGATTTAAGAGGTGAAATTGCCATTGCACAATGTCACCCTTTGCACAGACCTTGTGATTGAAGAGTTCGCTGTTTCCCTCTTGCTTCCCGAAGGTGAGCTCGGGATAGGGCGAGGGGAGTATCTGGTATTTATGATAGATTCTGATGCTTGCTCTAAATATTTCAGTGAGGGCAAATCCTTCGGAATTACAAAGGGAAGCCGTCTGTGCATTAACTGGCCAAATGGAGGTGCAGCAGGCTGAATGAAACATGTCTGACCTAGAGGGTTTGGTCAACCCTGACACAGGAGGAATTTTCACTGTTCCTGCAATTGTTCCTCCTCTCCTGGGGTCATGGGGTTCAGGCAAATATTGGTGCATTAATGTCGGAAGAAGACCTTTCTGCATTATCAGGAGGGGAAGTTCTTCCAGGGCAAAATATAACCCCAACCTACATTGTTTAGTTTAGTTCCGAGATACAGCGTGGGAGCAGGTCCTTTGGCACACCGAGGCTGCGCCGACCAGCGATCCCCGCGCACTTGACAACACTTTTGAACAGGCCTCCTCATCAGATCTTTGTACAGTGAATGCTATGCAACGACATCATATAAAGTCATTGACGTCAATTAACGTGATTAGCGGCTGGGAGCTCCGGCAGGCTTTGGCAGACCGAGCGCAAGTGTGCGGTAAAATAGTTGCCTGGCCTACACTTTGTCTCTCCGATGTAAAGGAGGACACATCAGGAGCACGAAAGGCCAAATATGACGTTAGTCTTGGACTAGGTTAGCAAGAGTCGGAGGGCAGAGGAGGAAGCAACTAAAGACTAACCTCATCTTTTTAATTAGATGGGTGATTCGTTTTTTTAGCTTTGAGATAGAGTGCAGAAATAGGCCCTTCGGCCCATCGAGTCCGTACCGACCAGTGATCCCTGCTCACTAACATTATCCTACACACACCAGGGACAATTTACAATTTTATCGAAGCCAATTAGCCTACAAAACTGTACATCTTTGGGCTGTGGGAGGAAACCAGAGCACCTGGAGAAAACCCATGTGGTCACGGGGAGAACGTATAAACTCTGTACAGGCAGCACCCGTAGTCAGGATCGAACCCGGGTCTCTGGCACTGTGAGGCAGCAACTCTACCTCTGTGCCACTGTGCCGCCCCATTATAGTTAGCATTGACGAGGTGATTCTATGATAATATTCTGCCCATATTTTGAATCCCCATAGATTGAATTGATTGTACCCCAACATCAAAAGCACTGATCTCGGGTGTAGGGAAGAACTGCAGATGCCGGTTTAAACTGAAGATAGACACAAAATGCTGGAGTAATTCAGTAGGACAGGCAACATCTCTGGACAGAAGTAATGGATGATATTTGGGGTTGGGCCCCTTTTTCAGTCACCCATTCCTCCAGCACTGATCTCAGGGCAGGTTCTGACAAGAGACGCTGTTTTACAACTTCTCTTGCTTAGTGGAAATCGTATTATTACAACACAGACCTGATCTGACGAGCATCGTTTTTTTCGTCGTTTGTTCCATTGATTGGTGCCGTCTCTGAGCAGAAAATTAATTTGCAAGCCCGAGAGCTTTTTAAGCATTCGGCCCCCACAGCTGTAATAAACCAAATGCTGGGAGTCATTCCTCCCACTCTGAGGAACACTGCCCCGTCAATATAGTGAGCGGTGTGATCAAAACCAATAGGAAACTACGCGAGCAGACACTGAAAAAATTAAACCTGCAAAATACGAGCAGAGGTTTTATTTGCATGTTTCTGAATATTCTGTTGATCAATTATGTGGTGTTTTCAGTCTTCACAATGGGATGATCATTCTGTACTATTGTCTGGAGACGCGAGGAACTGCAGACGTTGGTTGATGAAAAAGACAAAAGTGCTGGAGTTACTCAGTGCGTCAGGCAGCATCTGTGGAGAACGTGGATAGGTGAAGTTTCGTGCCTGGACATTTTTTTGTGTTTCAGTTTAGTTTATTGTCACGTGTACTTGAGGTACAGTGAAAAGCTTTTGACGCGTGCTAACCATTCAGCGGAAAGACAGCACATGATTACAATCGAGCCATCCACAAAGAAAGGTCCTGATACAATTGTCAGTACGGTTTACAACACTTGTTCAATGGTACTGTTACTGTTGTAGCAAAGGTGCAGTGAAATACATATTTCTGCATTCAGATCAGTGTAATTATTGCCATACATAAACATAATCCATCCATGAGGATAACTGTTTAGGCTATTACTAGTGTATGAAGGACCTGCAGATGCTGGTTTAAACCAAAGATAGACACAAAATGCTGGAGTAACAGCGGAACAGGCAGCATCTCTGGACAGAAGGGATGGATGACGTTTTGGGTCGTGACCCTTCTTCAGACTGATGACGTTTTGGGTCGAGACCCTTCTTCAGGCTGTTACATTTCTGGGTCCATACACCACATAACAGTCCTAGGTTGCATTTAACGTGCAAGAATGGGACTAGAACCCTTTAGCTTTGTCGTCGTCTCCATGGTCAGAAGCAAGGCGGGTGGGGAAGAGATGCTTGTATCAGCCATACTTTAGCAAGCAGTCAGTCTGGGAGCCGTCATTTTCTTTGCATGTCATTTAATATAATTGGGAGACCGAATCAGTCACCGCAGCAAAGCTGGTTATAACAACCACTTATGCATGAATAATAAAGCAGTTATTGTTACTGGGTAGCAGCCCTTTTCTTGTGACATTAACCTCTAATGTGTGGAGTTGTTTCGTGAGACGTTTAACGTCACTCGAGCTTGGGGCACCATTATAATTGGCCACGCAGCACAGAAACGGGCCCTTCAGCCCATCATGTCAACCATTTTGCCCATCTATTCTAATCCCAAGATGGTATCCCTCGATGCCTTGTCGATTCAAGTAGCTGTCTAAATGTCTTTTGTACAAAGTAATTGTACGCGTTTCCTCTACCTCCATTGGCAGTCTGTTCCAGATATCAACCACTGTAATCAGCCATGATTGAATGGTGCAGTAGACTTGTTGGGCCGAATGGCGTAATTCTACTCCTATAACTTGTGAACTTGTAATTAAATAAACTTGCCCCTCAAATATCTACAAAGGTGGGGTGCCGCAAGGCTCGGTGCTGGGACCGCAACTATTTACAATATACATTAATGATTTAGATAAAGCAATTAAAAGTAACATTAGCAAATTTGCAGATGACACAAAGCTGAGTGGCAGTGTGAACTGTGAAGACGATGCTATGAGGATACAGGGTGACTTAGACAGGTTGGGTGAGTGGGCAGATGCATGGCAGATGCAGTACAACGTGGATAAATATGACATTATCCACGTTGGTGGCAAGAACACGAAGGCAGATTATTATCTGAATGGTGTCAGGTTAGGAACGGGAAGTGCAACGAGACCTGGGTGTCCTTGTACATCAGTCACTGAAAGTAAGCATGCAGGTACAGCAGGCAGTGAATAAAGCTGATGGCATGTTGGCCTTCATAACGAGAGGAGTTGAGTATAGGAGCAAAAGGTCCTTCTGCAATTGTACACGGCCCTGGTGAGACCACACCTGGAGTATTGTGTGCAGTTTTGGTCTCCTAAGAAAAATTGTTCTCAAGAAAACTGTACCCATTTCTGGAGCAGTATACTTGTAACATGGTCTGAAATGCGTATGGATTGAGTTTGGGTAAAAGCTACAACAGAAGTTGGTTCACAGGTAACAAACGGGCAGCTCAGTGGCACAGATGAAAGTTGCTGCCACACAGCAGCAGAGACTTGGCTCCTGTTCTGAACTTGGGTGCTGTCTGAGTGGTGTTTCCATGCTCTTCCTGTGAATGTGCGTTTTTCCAGTATCCTTCCATATTCCCAAAGATTTGCGGGTTGGAAGGTTAATGGTCACTAGGTTTGCCTGGGCCACTATTTTAGCTCCTAATGTGATAATGAGTGGGGGAATCTGGGTTAATGACAATGTGGAGAAGAGAAAATGAGACAATGTAAGATTAGTGTAAATGGATTATTGTGGATTCAGTGGACTGAAGGGCTTGTTTCCATCTGACTCTAAATCTTGGGTAATGGGTAATTGCATTCCAATGGTGGCGCAGTGGTAGAGTTGCTGCATTACAGCGCCAGAGACCCAGGTTTGATCCTGACCACGGGTGCTGTCTGCACGTAACCGTGTGGGTTTCTCCAGCTGCTCCGGTTTCCTCTCACATTCCAAAGATGTACAAGTTTGTAGGTTAATTGGCTTTGATTAAAAAAAAAAAAAGTAAATTGTCCCTGGTGTGCAGGATAGTGCTAGTATACAGGGATCTCTGGTCAGTGTAGACTCGGTGGGTCGAAGGTCCTGTTTCTGCACTGTATCTCTAAACCAAACTAAAATTGATCCCTGTTCTTCCCTGGTGCAGAGGATACAAGGCTGATACTGACGAAACAACAGATATACTGGTGAAATGAAATGGATGTGTCATTCATATCAACAGACTTGGTACAAAGGGAAATGTAAATTTTAAAGGTGATCTTCTCAGCAGCTCCATAACATTTATCCAAAATCATTAGACAATTTCTGGAAGGCAAGTGTTACAGCTTTATGATCAAGGGCTTTCAAGGAACCTTCAGTCATGATATATAGATCCCCGTCCAGAACAGAGAAAGGTCATGATCATTCTCTGGGTTCTGGTTGAAGTTGACCCGATGTTTTTACAAAGGAAGGAAGATGAAGACCAGTAGTTGTAAAACAGGACGGTACGAAGGACAAAGAAAGTTTAGAAAGTAAAAGCGTTGCAGGAAAAATGTGGCTGACGGCATGCCTTGTTTTAAAGCCATCAACAGATTGATGGTTAAAGAAGTGAGAGAAGCAAAGACAGTTGTGAGTTTCGCTGCAATGGGTCGAGGTTGCTGAAGTAGGTGGCAGCTCATTCTTGGTGCATTTCATTGTTTTAGTGCATTTTGTAAATAAGAGAGGATAGACACAAAATGCTGGAGTAACTCAGCGAGTCAGGCAACATCTCTGGAGAAAAAAGAATAAGTGACGTATCTGATTGAGACCCTTCATTAGTTAAGAGAAATCTCTCCAAAGATGCCTTAGACTGATCTCAGTTCTGTTTGTGGAGGATCAACACTCTTGGATTTCCTCTGGCAGTTAACGTGCTTCAGTGAAACAGTGCTTCTGTGGCTCTGGGAGTGATGGATTTGGAATCTCATAAGTGAGAGGTGCAGATTTAGACCAATTGGCCCATCAAGTCTCCTGCATTCAATCATGGCTGATCTATTTTTCCCTCTTACCTCCAATCTGCTGCCTTTGCCCCATAACCCCTGACACCCGTACTAATCAAGAAACTCTCTTATCTCTACCTTAAAAATATCTATTGAATGAGCTCCACAGCCTTCTGTAGCAATTAATTCCACAGTTTCACCACCCTTTGATTCAAGAAATACAGTCTTCACAAACTGTCCAGCAGTGGGAAGGTGGCTAGCTGTTGCTCTTCTACCCAGAGCTGGGGCTGTACCCCAGCCTCTCCTCTGCGCTCATAACATTGTCACGCTGTTTGATGTGCAGCGCAGGATAAGCTAAACATTTGGACAGCTGCAAACTGGGAAGAGTAAAGTCGTCTTTAGTCCTGTCCACAGTATATAGTCCTTGTGACACCGTCTCCTCGGCAGTTGTCTGAGACTGAACCAGGGAGCCGACAACCTTCGTAATGTATTTGACTTGAAGAGCTTCAACCAACTTCCCCTTTGAACCTCGTGCGGGTCTCCAGAGGAGGTTTATGAGAATAATCCCAGGAATAATTGTGTTACCGTATGACGAGCGTTTGATGGCGCTGGGGCCTGTACTCACTGGAGTTCATAAGGATGACGGCCTAATTGAAACTTATCGAATAGTAGAAGGCCTGGATAGAGTGGATGTAGAGAGGATGTTTCCACTAGTGGGAGAATCTCGGGCCATAGCCTCAGAATAAAAGGGCATACCTGTAGGGAGGAGGTGAGGAGGAATTTCTTTAGTCAGAGGGAAGTAAATCTGTGGAATTCATTGCCACAGATGGCTGTGGAGGCCAAGTTAATGGCTATTTTTAAGGCAGCAATTGATAGATTCTTGATTAGTACCAGTGTCGGGGGTAATGGGGAGAAGGCAGGAGAAGGAAAGATAGATCAGCCATGATTGAATGGCGAAGTAGACTTGATGGGCCAAGTTCTCCCGTCACTTTTGAACTCCTGTGCCCACCATCTCACATCTATAATGGCACCTTCATGCTATGCCTTAATTCATCTGTCGCTTTGGTAACCACCAAAGGTAATTATTCCAATGATCTCCTAGCCAGTGTCACTGTACTCTTGCAAGCTCACTGTTATCCAGGGCTCTGCATTGTAAGTTCTAACTTGCACCTTCTTGGGCACCAAGAAGTGTGATTTTATTTCCAATATTTTGAAAACAATAGCGTTCAAACAAAATGCAAAGTGTGGCAGGTCCTAATAGTGATCTTGAAAAGTTGCCAAACCTTGGCTTGCTGGGCCCTGTTTCTACAACAAAAGGAAACACTATGTTCGACAAGTGCAGACTGTTTGGTTGCACTCGGATAATACAGACGCCACTTGTCAATAATGTTTTAAATTATTGAGCAGCCAACCTAACCCATTCAAAGGATACAGCTGCAGTAGCCAACTTGAGATTTGGGAGGTTAGTGAGGCTTTGGACTTTGGTTCCAGCTAATCTTGTTGACGAACATCTCAAGTGAGGTGACAATCCCAGTAAATTAGAACCTGGCCTAACCATGTATTTTTTTCACCCAATTGGCACCAGCTATCTTGTCATTGGAACCAAAGATCATAGAGCAGAGCTCTATGATCTTTGATTGGAACCGACCTGGATGGTGACAAGGGAGGCCTCCTAATCAACTTGTAATGTTGTTGCCATTGTGAGCTCCCCTTGCAGCACCACCTGCTGGCATGCTCCTGCAGCGCAGTCCCTATGATGGGAGAGATGCTAAAATATGTCCTGTTTCTGATGCAGGACCTTGATCACACAGAGCTCCATGTTCTTTGGGTTGTATCCAGGGCAGCAGTGAGATGGATATCAATTGCTGTCTTGTGTAGGAGACCCCACGTTTCTCCTGCGACCTGCTTTTGTACAAGTGAAGGGGACTATTCGGGATTGAGTGTTGCTGAGTAGCGCACCAAAGTCTAGGAGTCGGTGTTGGCTGTAGGATGGGACTTGTGTGTAGGGGAGGTGATTATTTAGTTTAGAGATACAGGCCCTTTGGCCCACCGAGTCCGCATCACCCAGCAATCCCCACACATTAACACTATCCTACACACACTAGGGACAATTTACACTTATACCAAGCCGATTAACCTACAAACCTGTACGTCTTTGGAGTGTGGGAGGAAACCAAAGATCTCGGAGAAAACCCACGCAAGGTCATGGGGAGAAAGTACAAACTCCGTACAGACAAGCACCCGCAGTCAGGATTGAATCTCGGTCTCTGGCGCTGCAAGCGCTGTAAGGCAGCAACTGTGCCACCGTGCCGCCCTTATGCAATGCCTCACATATTACCCACAGCAATAGTAGAGAGAGTAACCTTCAGAGTAAGAGGGCTGAGGCTCAGCTCCGCAAATTAATAGATGATTGCTTGGTGTATGGATGTGTAGATGTAATTATAAAAGATGTTAACTGCACGAACAGCATGTGCATTGTCCTACAAGTTTCCTATATATCTTAATACTGCCCAAATGTTGGCATTATAGGGAGTATGCAGGGAAGCAACGCACAAATCATTTCAAGCAAATGGTCGTAAATCATCAGAATCCTCATCAGTTTAAGTTTTGACTTGATTTTATAAAGATGGGTTTTTAATTGTGCCAATTATCTGCCGACTAAGGAGGAGAGCTCAAGCCATTCAACAGAAGCTATTGCAATAAATGGTGATCTATTTTGAAACCATCACATTATATGAAGAGGGTTCCGAACCGAAACGTCACCCGTTCTTTTTCTCCAGGGGTGGTGTGGTGGCGCAGCGGTAGAGTTGCTGCCAGAGACCTGGGTTCGATCGTGACTATGGGTGCTGCCTGTATGGAGTTTGTACATTTTCCCCGTGACCTGTGTGGGTTTTCTCCGGGAGCTCTGGTTTCCGCTCACACTCCAAAGACGTGCAGGTTTGTAGGTTAATTGTCTTGCTTAAAAAATTGTGATTTGTCCCTCGTGTGTGTGTGTGTAGGATTGTGTTGGTGTTCGGGAATCGCTGGTAGGCGTGGACTCGGTGGCCCGAAGGTCCTTATTCTGTGGCATATCTCTAAACTAAAATCTCTAAACTAAAGATGCTGCCGAACACGCTGAGGTGCTCCAGCATTTTGTGTCTACCCGGTATGAACCAGCATCCGTGGTTTCTTCCTACACATTATCTGTCTGTATGAAATGCCTTCAAAAAAGGCCCTGATACTTGAACATACACATCCAGCTAGCTCAGAGGTGTTACAATCATTATTGTGGCTGGTTTCTCTCCTCTGGCCTATTATTAATTTTGGCTCTACTGTCTCTTAAGTTGTACAGTTTTCAAGAGGATGATGTGCAGCTTGGAATTTTAATTCTGCTCGAACTGTGGACTGGAAATTTGCTCTAGCAGCTGCTTTTAAAAGGGCAGTTATCTCTGCAATGGCATTAGCTTGGGTGTGCGGTGTCCTTGCAGTTCCTTGGTATTGATACATAAAATGGAAAACCTTGGAAATACTCAGGAGGTCAAACACAACATCTATTAATATACCGTCTTTAATATAGCAAAGTCCCAAGGCACTTTGCAAGAGAGTTATCAGGCAGAGTCTTGAAGGGTATCTCTAATTCTGCAGGGTTTCTCCTGCTCTCTCCCTCCAAGTAGTTTAGTTTAGGTTATTGTCACAGGTACAATGAAAACTTTTGTAGGGTGCTAACCAGTCAGCGGAAAGAATCCATGAATACAACCGAGCCATCCACAGTGTACAGATACACGATACATGGAGTAATGTTTAGCGCAAAGTAAATTCCGATCAAAGATAGTCTGAGGGTCTTCAATGAGGTAGATACAGTGCATTCAGAAAGTATTCAGACCCCTTCACTTTTTCCACATTTTGTTACGTTACAGCCTTATTCTAAAATGGATTAAAAAAATTTTTTTGAAATGTTTGCAAAGTAATTTTTGTTTAGAAATTTTTGCAAAGTAATTAAAAATAAATATCTGAAATATCTCATTTACATAAGTATTCAGACCCTTTACTCAGTACTTTGTTGAGGCACCTTTGGCAGCGATTACAGCCTCGAGTCTTCTTGGGTATGATGCTACAAGCTTGGCACACCTGTATTTGGGTAATTTCTCCCATTCTTCTCTGCAGATCCTCTCAATCTCTGTCAGGTTGGATGGGGAGCATCAATGCACAGCTATTTTCAGGTCCCTCCAGAGATATTCGATCGGGTTCAAGTCCGGGCTCTGGCTGGGCCATTCAAGGACATTCACAGACGTGTCATGAAGCCACTCCTGCGTTGTCTTGGCTGTGTGCTTATGGTCATTGTCCTGTTGGAAGGTGAACCTCTGCCCCAGTCTGAGGTCCAGAATGCTCTGGAGCAGGTTTTCATCAAGGATCTCTCTGTACTTTGCTCCGTTCATCTTTCCCTCGATCCTAACTAGTGTCCCAGTTCCTGCCGCTGAAAAACATCCCATCAGAATGATGCTGCCACCACCATGCTTCACTGTAGGTATGGTATTAGCCATGTGATGAGCGGTGCCTGTTTTCCTCCAGATGTGACACTTGGCATTCAGGCCAAAGAGTTCAATCTTGGTTTCATCAGACCAGAGAATCTTGTTTAGGTGCCTTTTGGCAAACTCCAAGCGGGCTGTCATGTGCCTTTTACCGAGGAGTGGCTTCCGTCTGGCCACTCTACCATAAAGGCCTGATTGGTGGAGTGTTGCAGATATAGTTGTCCTTCTGGAAGTTTCTCCCATCTCCACAGAGGAATTCATGAGCTCTGACAGAGTGACCATCGGGTTCTTGGTCACCTCCCTGACCAAGGCCCTTCTCCCCCGATTGCTTTGTTTGGCCGGGCGGCCAGCTCTATGAAGAGTCCTGGTGGTTTCAAAGTTCTTCCATTTAAGAATGACGGAGGCCACTGTGCTCTTCGGGACCTGCAATGCTGCAGAAATTGTTTTATACCCTTCCCCAGATCTGTGTCTCGACACAATCCTGTCTCGGAGGTCTATGGACAATTCCTTTGTCTTCATGGCTTGGTTTTTGCTCTGACATGCACTGTCAACTGTGGGACCTTATGTAGACAGGTGTGTACCTTTCCAAATCATGTCCAATCAATTTAATTTACTACTGGTGGACTCCAATCAAGTTGTAGAAACACCTCAAGGATAATCAATGGAAACAGGATGCACTGAAGTTCAATATTGAGTGTCACAGCAAAGGGTCTGAATACTTATGTAAATGTGATATTTCAGTTATTTCTTTTTAATTACTGCAAAAATTTCTAAACACCCATTTTCACTTTTTTATGATGAGGTATTTTGTGTAGATTGATGATAATAAAATGAATGTAATCAATTTTAGAATAAGGCTGTAACGTAACAAAATGTGGAAAAAGTGAAGGGGTCTGAATACTTTCTGAATGCACTGTAGTAGCTCAGGACTGTTTTCTATTTGTTGATAGGATGGTTCAGTTCCCTGATAACAGCCATCCTTCTGTTTAGTTGTCCAACGCGTCCATTTTCATGGAGTCATGACTTCTCAAACCAACTTGAAAGCGGATAGACCTTGCGCTTGTCAATCCAAGAGCCTTGTTTTAAACTACCATTGTCATCTGAACACTGAAGGAGCGACACTCCTCAGCATTACTTTCAATAACCCATTGAAAACATTTCTCCTCCCCTATCCCATCCATCTCCCCCCAATCCCAATAGTGTTTGTGATGGAGCTGTGCTTCATTCCTGGTTTGTCACGAATAGTTCCATGGCCTGACAGCCCTCTGTCCCATTCTCATTCTCACGTTTAGCTATCCTAAAACTATAATTGCAATTTCACTGACGTGGAAACGCCAAGGCTATTTATCCTTAATGACGACTTGCATTCTCTCTGGTACTTGTTTCCACCTGCCCTCTTTCCCTCCCCACTATCAGGCTTTGCCGCCTTGTACCCTTGTTCCATTGCCAGGGGTGACGGTGTTTTCCATTGCTTTTAGTAGTGATTGTTTCAACGAGTGCCAGTGGCTGCAAGATGCCCTGAGACGTCTTGAAGAAAAGATGAAAGATGATTCTCCTACTGTGGGTACAGTCCATGCACTGCACAGCATCATAACTAGGCTCACGGGTTGCACAAGATCCACATTTGCTTTCATATTCTGTGTCTCCAGGTTATAAAATCATGGACTTGCTTTGATCCTGCTTTGGTCTGATAGATTGAGGAGAGGAGCTTCTTAATGTGTCATTCTTGCCTTTCAGAATACAATTTCCTTTCTTCAATATCTTCCATAATCCTTCCGCCAACTGACCTATCACTTACCTGCCTGTACTAACTCTTCCCCTTGAAGTCTTTTCTGTTCTTTTTACCGTATATTGGTACTTCCGGGAGGACTATCTGTTAGTGCTCATGGTCCTTCAGTCCAAATCCTAATGGATACCTGATCCCCCAGTATTTAAAAGAAAAAAGGCAAGCACTCCGGCTGTGTATTGCTGTGTTGGGAACTTGGTAATGGTAATGAATTGCTCGGTGTGAATAGGCAGCAGGTTGTGTAGTCTGGCTACTCATGTGATGAGGGACTTGGGGCCACGTGGTGAGTGCTGCCATTGCTGGGGATTGCCAATACCTAGAGCCGTAGAGAGATGTACTATATAAAGGGCCCTTCGTCCCAACAAGTCTGTGCTGACCAACCATCTGTTCTCGCCAATCACCTCCTCTCAACAGTTTTCTCCACCACCAACCCGACCCTCCCTCCGGATCCTACCACTCGCTTACACACTACGGTCTATTTACAGTGATCAATTAATCTACTGACCTGCATGTCATTGAGATATGGGAGGAAATTGGGATATCCGGAGGAAACCCACAATGTCAGAGGGAGAAGATGCAAACCGCGCACATACCTCCCTCCCTCCTTCCCTCCCCCCCTTCCCTCCCCCCTTCCCTCCCTCCCTCCCCTCACCTGACTATCAGGTACCAAGCAGCGGCTCTACTCAACTGCACTACTTTCCCACTTGCATTCCTGCGCCATGTGTTCCCAGACCATCTGGATCCCATCCTCCCTTTCCTGCGTGGAGAGTGAATAAAATGGCGATTCACGCAAAAGAGTACGCAAAATGGATGGTGAGAGGTGGGCTGAAAGTCTTGTTTCCACGGGGTATCAAGATGACATATTCCTGTGCTTTACTTTCCTGTAACCCAAGGGCAATTGGTGCCTCCACGCCCCCCTGGTCGCCCCCCTCCCCCCCCCCCCCCCATCCTAGCCTGCTATCATCTGGACTGTAAGGCAGTGCTTACCCTTCTGAGCAACTTGCCCGCTCTTCTGGCCTCGCTGAAAGCCTGCAATCTTTACTCATCTTCTTTAGCTAGAGTCTCAAGTAGAAAGAAAATATGAGGCAACGTGCATGGGAGCAGTTCCATTGCCCAGATTGAATTTTCTCAAAATGTAATTATGTTGGAAATTAATTTGTGAACATTTTTTTAAATGATAGAATTCGATCGTCATTTTCTTAATTTAATAATTTGTATAAAAAGATGCACCTGAATTCAAGAAGGCAATTGAGAATTTGCTGATTAAGTTGCAAATTGTTTTCTTCAAATTGAAATGCATATTTGTGTGATGACTCTGAAATACAACTCACCAGGAATTGTTTTTAAATTAATACCTTTTTAGTAAGGGAGAGTTGTTATCAAGCACTGTGCACTGGAGCGTCCTATGAGATTGAATGCGAGTTCAGTCGTCTTGTACTCCCACTGTATAATAAAAGGTTGTGTTACATTAAGCCGAGTGTCAAAACATTCTCTTCTTCTGATAGGAAAGGACAGTGAAATGGATTGTATGTGTTGGAAGGAACTGCAGATGCTGGTTTAAACCGAAGATAGGCACAAAATGCTGGAGTAACTCAGCGGGACAGGCCGCATCTCTGGAGAGAAGAAAAATGTCTCTGGAGAGACGTTTTGGGCCGAGGCATTTGTCTCCAGAAATAGATTGTAACTCCACACTCCTCAATCTTCCCACCACTGGATAAGGGGGAAGAAGAAAGGAAGAGACCCTATGATGGCCAGAAGGTTTTACATTTCATTGACATCTTTAGACTTTGGAGATGCAGCGCGCTGAAATAGGCCCTTCAACCCACCAAGGAGCCGCGATCACCTTGTACACGAGCATTGTCCTACACACTAGGGACCATTTCCATTTTTTTTACCAAAGCCAATTAACCTACAAACCTGCACGTCTTTGAAGCCCCACAATGGTGGGCTATTCAATCAAATTGGGGAATACTCTATATAATTCAATCAGCCAATTCCATGTATAATAATAGATCAAGCGAAAGGAAAGGTACAGAGTGCAGAATACAGGCCTCAGCATTTTGGTGCAATGGTCCAATGTCTGTGTTGAGGTGGAGGGAAATCAGACTGTCTCCAAGCTTGTGGAAGAAGGATTCAGAAGCCTGATAATGGGAAGAAGCTGCTCCCGAGTCTGATGGTGTGTGCTTTCTTGCTTTTGTATCTTCTGCTTGATGGGAGCGGGGAGAAGGAATGGCCAGGGTGGGAAAGGTCTTTGATTATGTCGGCTGCTTTCCTGAGGCAGCGGGAAGTGTGGATGGAGTCAATGGCGGGGAGTCTGGCCTGTGTGCAGGACTGGGCTGCAACTCTCTTCCATTTCTTGCGTTCTTGGGCAAAGCTGTTCCCAAACCAAGCTGAGATGCAACCCGGCAGTATGCTTTCTATGGTGCATCCGTAGAAGTTTGTAAGAGTCATTGGAGATTTGCTGAAATTCCTCGAGTCTCGTGGGGAAGTGGAGACGTTGGTGAAAGTGTCTGTGGTGGGACAACTAAAATTGAGTGTCAGAGTAGACCACTGGAGCAATAAGGAGACCTTGGAGATGGGAGTAGACAAGGCCAGGGGTGGACTTGAAATAAGTTTAAACCATGCAACTCAAATGGGCAGAGACTTGGTCAGTCACCGTCCTGGCAAACTGGTCCTGAACACTCCCTGAACAGGACAAGAATGGCTGGGTAGTCTGGGACAGTACCATCCTGTCCAGATTCAGATTCAGATTCAACTTTATTGTCATTGTGCAGTGTACAGTACAGAGACAACGAAATGCAGTTAGCATCTCCCTAGAAGAGCGACATCAATATGAGCAATAAACAAATCTATTTACGTGCATACAGTCATAGTATTTTTTTTTTCCTGGTGGGAGGAGTGTCCGGGGTGGGGGAGGGGGTGATTGGCAGTCACCGAGGTACAGTGTTGTCCAGTGGTTCGAAAAAGATTAGAATGGCAAAACAAAGTTAATGAATCTTGCAGCAAGCAACGGTTAATCTGCAGTCTTTCGTTTAGTT
Source organism: Malacoraja senta (assembly GCA_038087875.1). Classification (NCBI taxonomy): domain Eukaryota; kingdom Metazoa; phylum Chordata; class Chondrichthyes; order Rajiformes; family Rajidae; genus Malacoraja; species Malacoraja senta. Next base: position 77,328,405 of record CM075979.1, read on the forward strand.
TTGAGTTACAGCGTGGAAACAGGCCCTTCGGCCCACCGAGTCCGTGTCGAACAGCGATACCTGCACACTAACACTATCCTACACACACACTTGGGACAATTTACAATTTTACCACGCTAAATAGCCTACAAGCCTATACTTCTTTGGAGTGTGGGAGGAAACCGGAGCACCCGGAGAAAACCCACGGGCAGGTCACGGGGAGAACGTGCAAACTCCGCACCCGTGGTCAGGATTGAACCCGGGACTCTGGTGCTGTACGGCAGCAACTCTACCGCTGTGCCACCGTGCAGATCTTTACTTTTGAACGCCGTTCTATTTGAGAGGTTGTGGTGGATGTTGGGGCTGTTTGATGAAGGATATGTTCTCGACCAGCTGTTTTAATTGGATTTTATTTACTGATCAGAGAACTGCAGCAGGTTGTGTAATATCACAGCTTGTAGTTTTGCAGAAACAGACTTGTCCTTTTCTCTGGTCTATTACCGAAGAAGTCGTAAATAACGTGCATCGTGTTTGCAGTTGTTTTGAAGTAATTTATTGAATGCTTAAGGCACTGCACTTGCTCACACTGAACAAACCAAAGAAAACATCTCGGTGTTGGGGGGGGGGAAATGGATTGGGGGCCTGGGATTAGTGGGGGGGGGGGGAAGAGGGAAGAGGATAGTGGAAACTCAGAAGGCCAAGGCAGTGTTAAAAGAGGGAGAGTGTGTAATGTTTGGAGTGAATCTTAATCTTGGATGGTGTGCATTGTTCCGGTTCCCTGGCACAAACCCATCTGGCCTGGCAGCAGCTGTTGTGGAGGAGGTGGATGCTAACTAGGACCGAGCATGCCAGACTCTGCAGACAGGGCGGGTTGGAGTCTGGGACGGAGCAGCCTTGCCTGCACACACTTGTAATTGGCCTTCAACTCCAGGCAGGGCGGAGTGTCTTTACTGTGTCTTTCTCGTGGCCTTGTTGTGCCGTCCAGCTTGGGTTCTGGACAGATGGCGGAGCTGTTTTATGCCAGCTCCTCTCAGTCTAATTCTTGTGTGCATTTTCTTCACCTGCACCGCCCCCCCCCCCCCCCCCTAAACTACGGCCCTGGCAAACTGCATTGGGCTGTTCTATGCAGTCTCTCCACTGACGTGGTTTGTATTGTACAGGATCTAATAATGTGTGTCGAACCAGGCAGGCAGTCTGGTTTAATCAGTGTGTACACTGGTCAGCTTCAATTGGCATCAGTCAGAATGTCAGGGCCAGCAAGAGCAGGGGGTTAGTCAGCCTTTCTGAGCCTGTATGTTATCCAGTGACCTCTTGAAGTGTCAGTTATAATGCGTGGCACAGAAACAGGGCCTTCGGTTCAGCCAGTCGGCATCAACTGCCAACCACCCGTTTGCACGGAAGATAGGAACAAAATGCTGGAGTAACTCAGTGGGGCAGGCAATGGGTGACCTTTCGGGTCGAGACCCTTCTTCAGAAGATGGGTCTGAAGAAGGGTCTCGACCCGAAAAGTCACCCATTCCTTCTCTCCAGAGATGCTGCCTGTCCCGCTGAGTTACCCCAGCATTTTGTGTTTTATCTTTGGTTTTAACCAGCATCTGCAGTTCCTTCGTACCTGTTTGTACTAATCTTATCAATCCTAATTTTCTTTTTTCTTTTTAATTCTCCCCATGTTCACCTCCCCCCCCCCCACCCCCCCCCAAATTACATTCGCCATGTCTGTATGGAGTTTGTACGTTCTCCCCGTGACCTGCGTGAGTTTTCTCCGGGATCTCCAGTTTCCTCCCACATTCCAAAGACGTACAGCTCCGTAGGTTAATTGGCTAAGTGTAAATGTAACTGGTTCCTAGCGTGTGTAGAATAGTGTTAGTGTATGGGGGTCGCTGGTCGGCACGGACTCGGTGGGCCGAAGGGCCTGTTTCTGCGCCGTATGTCCAAACTAAACAAAACACACTCTGGATAAATAACCTACAAACCCACATGTCATAGGGATGAGGGAGGAAACCTGGATCATCCGGAGGAAATCCATGGGTGCACAGGGAGAGCATGCAAACTCGACACGGATAGCACTAGAGGTCAGGAATGAACCCAGGTCTCCGGCTTTGTGAGGTAGCGGCTCAGCTAGATGTCACTGCGCCACTCAAGCGCACAAGCGTGCATGTTCTGTTGGGGCAAGTTTGATTGTGCTTTTATTTACCCCCCCCCCCCTCCCCTCCTTAAAGAAATGTCCAGTGATTAGATGGGAAAAGTAAAGGGAGACCATGCTGTTGAAGGAACGGAGGGAATGAGCGCAGGTGCAAGAGGCAAGGCCTGAAGAATTGCAACATTGATCGGAAGAAGCTTTGATCCTTGGTCCACATGTCCTGTCGCCCATGTGATAGGAAGGAACTGCAGACGCTGGTTTATACCAAAGTCACAAAGTGCTGGAGTAACTCAGCGGGCCAGGCAGCATCTCTGGAGAAAAAGGATAGGTGATGTTTCGGGTCGAGTCCCTTCTTCAGACCAGTCACCCAGCCTGGGAATAGTTAATGTTGACCGTGATGGCAATAGAAAGTCATGTCGACCCTCAACTGTGACGCATCTGGATTCTTTCCAAATTCCTTGCTCGCTGACTCTTTAGATGTATTTTTGCAAACATCAGATGGCTTGTTTTGGCCATCATGGTGTCCTTGGCAGGTGGTGTAGACAGGTTTTTCTATGGAAGGAAGACTCCAGATGCATTGGGCAGCCACTTGGCCCTTCCTTTGGGATATCATCAAAGCCCAGCATCAGCGTTCTGAAAGGTTTACCTGTTATGTTTCGGATCTGGGCTAATTACTGCAGCCATTACTTTTTTAGTTTAGATTAGAGCTACTGCGTGAAAACAGGCCCTTCGGCCCACCAAATCCGTTGCAAACAGCTACCTCACACTACATACACTAGGGTCAATTTACAATTTTACCAAGCCAATTAGCCTACAAACCTACGACTTTGGAGTGTGGGAGGAAACCAGAAAAACCCCATGCAGGTCATGGGGAGAAAGTACAAGCTCCGTACAGATAGCAACTGTAGTCAGAATCAAACCCAGGTCTTTGGCGCTGTAAGGCAGCAACTATACCGCTGCACCACCGTGCCGTCCTTGCTAGCTTAACGTGGAGGAATGATCGCAGCTTCCAGCCTGCTTAGGAACTGGGATACAAACATACATCACGTCAGATTGGTCCATGCCGCCATCTTTATCTTAGCCTATCAATGCATCAATCCATTGTTTATTCAACCTTTCCTTAAATACATTTATACTCTTTGTGCCATTGAACATGCAACCCTTGTGTACTAATGGAACATAAATGGATAGATTCATTAATAGTTTAGTAATAATCTGTCAGTCTAAGAGAACTTGGGCATCCAGTGAGAAGGAGGGCCTTCGCTGGTTCGTGTTGAAAACTTGCCGATCTAGCACCTAAACGGTTTGCCTGTGCTCCTCCTCGCTCCTGTCTGTATGGTAGCTTGTGAGAATGGGCCAAGCATCAACTGTACCCATGCAGTAAATGTCCCTGGAATGGGGCGTGCGGTGGGAATGTCCCGTGGCGCGAGTGCCCCAGTAGGGCCGCCCTGCCCCACAGGCCATCCAGGGGACTGCGGTGAAGCTTGGCAGCGAGGCCTGTCTGGACCGAAGGAGCCTCAGCGGCGGTGACAGTGGGAGCCTCGGCGGTTGCGGGACCCTCGGCGGTAGCGGGAACCTCGGTGGCGGTGGAGCCTTGCAGTTGTTGAATACAATGGGGACCCGGCATGGAGGGACTGCTGTGAGGGACAGTGGGAGAACAAACTCTAGTTTAGAATCCTCTGCCCAGGGGATAAGTCTGTGTTCGTTTGTTTGTTTGTTCATTTGTTCCGGTGAAGTCACTGAGCACATGGCCGCCAGCCAAGAATCGCTTGACTTTTTCTTTTTGTTTTCACTTTTAATTTCAAGTTTTTGTGTACCTTGTGTATTGTGGTTGTCGGCAGACCAAGTTCCCTCCGGGGTTGAATACAAGTGACAATAAACTAATGTTCAAAAGCCAGGTAGTTGTTGATTTCTCAATCAATTTTTTTAAACCTGTAGCGCAATAAAATGAATTCAGATGCAGTGATCTGTGATTCTTAACAACAGGGTGGCGCAGTGGCGTAGCGGCAAAATTATTGCCTTACAGCCCCATACTCAGGTTTGATCCTGACTACGGGTGCTGTCTGCACGGAGTTGTACGTTCCCCCCATGACCTCCGTGGGCTTTCTCCGAGATCCTCGACTTCTTCCCACACCCCAAAGACGTACAGGTTTGTGGGTTAATTGGCTTTGGTATAAATGTAAATTGTCCATATTGTGTGTGGGATAGTGTTAGTCTGCGGGTTTCGCTGGTCGGTGTGGATTCGGTGGGCGCTGTATCTCGAAACAAAACTAAGGTGAAACCTAGCTGTTGCAAACACAGCAGGTCAGGCAGCTTCTGTGGAGGGAGAAAGAGTTAATGATTCAGGTATTGATGCCCTTTTCATTGTTCTGATGAAAGGTTATAGAGCTGGAGTGTTAATTCTGTGCCCTGTGCCACTGAGGCTGCCTGACCTTTTCATCTCCTGTGTTGTGAAATGCAATTACTGGAGCGCTCCTGTTTTCCGAACACAGAATTGCAAAGTGCAGGCGCGGGCGTGATGTAGACAAATGAGAATGCCAGCACGGTTCCATAGACTCCAAATGAGATGTATATTCGGTAGGTGACTGAAGACTGCACGTGGCTAGATGGAGCATCGGTCCCAGGCCAATTTTGCCAGATGGGTTCTTCTATGGGGAAAAAAAAGAACATGTATTTGTAGCATCATTCACCCACAGATTGTCCCAAAGCATTTCTCAGCCAAATGCAATGCAAGTGTTATCAGTGATTTAATAAATCAAATATAGTAGCCAATTTAGGTTCAGGCAAGGTGCCACAAACAGCAGCAAGATGAATCTGTTTTCAGTCATGGCATATATGAATGTGTGAAGACAGGCAAGACCTCCATGAAGCCTGGCGTCTTCTTGGTGCAGCTTTCCCTTGATACACTACCCCAATGTCTAGCTGAAGCATGGCTTGGTATTGGTGCTTCCAGCTGCGCTGGACAGTTGTAGCCCTGTGCCCACAGCACCGATGGGTCCAGGATCTGTTGGTCGGTGTGGGCAAGTTGGGCTGAAGGGCCTGTTTCCACGATGTATGACTCTACTTCACCAAAAAATTAATGAGACAATAAAAAAATTCAGATGCAGTGATCTGCGATTCTCAACTAAAAGGCTGCACGGTGGCGTGGCGTAGAGTACCGCACCGACCAGCGATCCCTGCACATTAACACTACCCTACACACTAGGGACAATTTACATTTATATCAAACCCAATCTCCTCCGTACAACCATGCTGACTATCTCTAATCGACTCACTCTAAACAACTCATCTTTCCAAATACTTGCAAATCTTAACCCTCAATCCAGTCCAGCACCTTTCCTACCACAGATGTTGGGTATACTGGTCTAAAGGTCCCAGGTTTATTTCAGCCCGTTACAGGAGACACAATAGTAACCACCTCCATCAGCACCTCGCCTGTCTTGCAATAATTTGTATGCCTCAGCCAGCGCTCCTGCATTTTCTTCTCTAGCTTCCCACAGTGCCCTTGGGTATATCTGACAGGCCCAGGAAAAGTATCTACTTTCATGTGTTTGGACATTCAGCACTTTTTCATGTTTGGACATTCAGCACTCTTCAGATGGATTAAGAGCCGCTTAAACTCAATTCATTTGAAAGCTAGAAAGCGAAGCAAACTTCAACCCTCTTCGTCTGGACTGGACTTGATCCCAGGTCACCGACTGGTTGACTGGATTCATGATGGTGCAGAGGTTTGTGCAATGAGGTATTTTCTAGTCATTACAGATTCAGTAGATGAGTCTCCACCTTAGAGTATTGTAAATATATCAATGGATTAAATGAAGCAGCACTGGCTGCTTTTTCAAGTTAAAAAAAGAATATGCTTATGAATAATATTTGCAAATTGATACAGCATAAAATGTTATTTATAATACAGGATATTATTCCATTTATTTCCCACACTTGAATTGCATTAGGAAGATATGACATACGTTCCCTGTGTATTAATTCCGAGAGGGTTTCACACAGATGCAAGTTCCCCCACGTGTGGCGTTGGGAGCTTTATAAGCCTGTGCTTATAAGAGCCTTTGCGATGGCTGCATTGGAACATCAGCTGCTTCCCAAAAGTATTTTCATTTTTCTTGAATTTTTCTTGCTTCAGTTCAACCCTGCAAAACGCTTCGATAATGCTGCTCTCTCTGAAGGAAGAAACTGCAGATGCTGGTTTAAACCAGCAAACCAGAAGGGTCTCAGCCCGAAACGTCACCCATTCATAAGTGATAGGAGTAGAATTGGGACATTTGGCCCATCATGTCTACTCCGCTATTCAATCATGGTTGATCTAGCTCTCCCTCCTAACCCCATTCTCCTGCCTTCTTCCCATAACCTCTCTCACCCGTACTAATCAAGAATCAATCTATCTGTCTCTGCTTTAAATATATCAACTGACTTTGCCTCCACACCCTTCTGTGGCAAAAGATTCCACAGATTCACCATCGTCTGACGAAAGAAATTCCCCCTCATCTCCTTCCTAAAAGAACGTCCTTTAATTCTGAGGCTATGACCTCTAGTTCTATACTCTCCCACTAGTGGAAACATCCTCTCCACATCCACTCTAACCAAACCTTTCACTATTTTGTACGTTTCAATGAGGCCCCTGCCCCTCATTCTTCTAAACTCCAGTGAATAGAAACATAGAAAATAGGTGCAGGAGTAGGCCATTCGGCCCTTCGAGCCTGCACCGCCATTCGATATGATCATGGCTGATCATCCAACTCAGTATCCTGTACCTGCTTTCTCTCCATACCCCCTGATCCCTTTAGCCACAAGGGCCACATCTAACTCCCTCTTAAATATAGCCAATGAACTGGCCTCAACTACCTTCTGTGGCAGAGAATTCCAGAGATTCACCACTCTCTGTGTGAAAAATGTTTTACTCATCTCGGTCCTAAAAGATTTCCCCCTTATCCTTAAACTGTGACCCCTTGTTCTCGACCCAGTGCTGTCAAACACTCATCATATGTTAACCTACTCATTCCTGGGATCATTCTTGTAAACCTCCTCTGGACCCTCTCCAGAACTAGCACTTCTCCAGAAATGCTGCCTGACTCGTTGAGTTACTCCAGTATTTTGTGTCTAACTTCTTTTTGTGAAGACTTCTTAATGCTGAGAAATATCTGCTGTGTACAAATTTATCTCCTCATCTTATTAGAATTGAGTAGTATTTTCTTCGCTAACGGTTTTGGATAAAATTGGATGTGTTCTTGGAAATGACTATTGGGTATCTCAAGGTTAAATTGCCATCTCATTAACATAGAAACATACAGCTCAGGAGCAGGCCCTTCGGCCCACAATGTGCTGAGCATAATGCCCAGCTGAACTGATCTCAGCTGCCTGCACATGATCCATATATTTCTAAAAGCCTCTTAAATGCCCCTATCATATCTGCCTCCACCACCACGTTGGTGAAACGTTCTAATCCAGGCAGCGTTCTGGTACACCACCTCTGCACCCTGTTCAAAGCTTCCACATCTTTCCTGTAAAAGGGCGACCAGGACTAAACTTTAATTTCGATCAAGGTTGAAGCCATCCACGAAGAATTCACCTGTGCATGTTATAAGGGGTAGCCCATTTAGAACGGAGATGAGGAAAAACCTTTTCACCCAGAGAGTTGTGAATCTGTGAAATTCTCTGCCTCAGAAGGCAGTGGAGGCCAATTCTTTGGATGCTTGCAAGAGAGAGTTAGATAGAACTCTTAAAGATAGCGGAGTCAAGACATATGGCAAGGCAGGAATGGGGTACTGATTGTGGATGATCAGCCATGATCACAACGAATCGCGGTGCTGGCTCGAAGGGCTGAATGGCCTACTCCTGCACCTGTCTATCTAAACTGATGCGTGCAAAACCTGAGGGAATGCTGCCATCTTGGTACTATCTTTCAAACCAAGGCCCTGTCCATTCCCTTGGATGTATGTAACTGGTAAAGAACAGCTTCTTCCAGCCCCACACATTCAGATTAATATTCATCTCTTGATCATCTAATACTGCGATTGACCACTATTAGTATTTGGCTCTGTCGGCTTTGTACAAATTGGCTACCGTGGCGATTGTATTGACCACACGTTATTGTATCTGTTGGATGGCATTTTGAGATATCCTAAAGTCATAAACATGGTACAAAAATGCTACTTCCTCTTCCCCCAAGAGGTGGAACATATCTGATAAATGCAACAAGCTTTTAGCCGGATGCTTAAATCTTAGTGAAAGAACATCGACCGCTAATGATAACAATTCTAAGGGGTCCATAAAAAGAATTCTTCAGTGTTAATGTCCAATTTCCCTTGTAGAATAAGATGAGGTAAGTGGAATGCATCCTGAGGTGATCTATCAGTATTAACGACTGGTGTTGTGCGATTTAACGTGGTGGTTATGTCAGTCCCCAGTCCAGGACAGACCTTGAGAAAGTTTGAATTACAGATGGTTGAAATGAGGATATAAATATGTCTTATGGCTTTGACCATGTAAGCACTGCTCTCCCGACTACAAATAATTCTCTGGCAACTGATCGTGTCTCGTTGGTGAACACAGAAATATGCAAGGACCATGAGCGGAGAAGGATGGGGGTCCCCTCTCATTTGGGACCCCCTTTTGATGCAGAATCATTAGATGAGGCACGGTTGTCTTTGTCTCTACCACAGAGCAGTCCTGAACTACTATCTACCTCATCTCGGACTATCTTTGATAGGACTTTACTGGCTTTACATTGCACTGTACATTGTTTCCTTATGTATCTGTATATTCTGAACGGCTCGATTGTAAACATGTATGTCTTTCCGCTGATGGTTTGCACGCAACAAAAGTTTTTCACTGTACCTCGGTAAACTGAACTGAGCTGTGATGGGCGCACGGATTTTGAGTTACTCCACCGGGCATTCGATGTGACCCTGGTTGGTGAAGCTGCTGCACTAGTCTCTGCAGTTAAGTCTTAAATATTGTTCTTCCAGAGTTAATAATTTGCAGATCATTAGAACTTTACAATCAAAGACCAAAAACCATTGTTCATAAGTTCATAAATTCTAGGAGCAGAATTAGGCCATTTGGCCCATCAAGTCTACTCCATCATTTAATCATGGTTGATCTATCATTCCATCTCAGCCCCATTCTCCTGCCTTCTCCCCATAACCTCTGACACCCTTACTAATCAAGAATCTGACAGTCTCCACCGTAGAAATATCCATTGACTTGGCCTCCACAGCCGTCTGTGGCAATGGATTCCACAGATTCACCACCCTCTGACTAAAGAAATTCCTCCTCATCTCCTTTCTAAAGGTACATTATTTTATTCATAGGCTATGGCCTATGGTCCTGGACTTTCCCACTAGTAGAAGCATCCTCTCCACATTCACGCTATCCAGGCCTTTCATATAAGCACCTGTTTTCCTGAGTCTTGTCTCTTGGTGGCTGGGGTGTTACACCAACCACCTTCAAAACATTTCCCTTTAGGGACTTGGGGAAATTGAGGCAAAATTTGTATTTTCTTGACACCCCCGGACCCTGCAGGAATTAGTATCTGTTTGAGTGGGAAGACTGATTTCACATGAACAATTTTAAAAGGATACTTGACTTTTAATTACCTGTCCCAACTCTGATTGGTTTAACGGGGAACTGATGTGTGTATGCTAGAAGTCCTTTAAAATGGCAGTGGAGTGAAGGCTAAGATTGTCTTAAATGAAGCAAACAGCAAGATGTCATGGAATTGGAGGTACAACTCTGAAACCTGCCAATTATCAACCGCCCGTTTACATTAGAAACATAGAAAATAGGTGCAGGAGTAGGCCATTCGGCCCTTCGAGCCAGCACCGCCATTCAATATGATAATGGCTGATCATCCAAAATCAGTACCCTGTTCCTGCTTTTTCCCCCATATCCCTTGATTCCATGAGATCGAAGAGCTGAATCTAACTCTCTCTTGAAAACATCCAGTAAATTGGTTTCCACTGCCTTCTGTGGCAGATAATTCACTGCTCCTTGCAGGGTGGTAGCAAGCTCTCCCAGCTTCCTTGCCAACGATCTAGCAACATCACTTCAAATAATGAATTGGTCCCTCAGCGCATTTATTGTTAGCGAAACTTTGCTGTGTGAGAGAATAAATTGGCTGCATTGTTTGTATACATGCCAGCCACACAGCACTGCAAAAGCAATTTGGGGTGTCCTGCAAATGTGGTGAGGTACTATATTAGATCTATAAAACTGGAAAATGCAAGTGATTTAACGAGTATCAACCTAACAGGCTTTTGCACCGGCAGGAAATTGTGATTGACTTGCCTTTGGATTTATTTTCTTTTGGAAGAGAGACAAATGACTTAATTGACATTTCTAAGCTGCTAGAAAAGATTGAGATTATTTTGGGTAAATTGCTTACTCTGGAAAGGCGACTGGATATTGGGGGATGCAAACTAAAATGAGAGATTTAGGAGAAAGGACAGAGCCTGGATCATTGTAAGCTTTGTTTCTTCAAAAAATCAATAAGATATACAGCACGTGGCATATTCCAAATATTTCTGGAGCACTGGTATGGGTGTTGTGGGCTGAAGGGACTAGTCTCCAGATGGCTAGTATGGACATTGTGGGCCAAATGGATTCTTGGGGTGGCAGCTCAGTCCCTCAAGCCTGATGTGCTGGCAGCTCACTCACGGCTGGTGGGCTGGCAGTTGACTCACGGCTATTCCTTGAAATTCCATTTCAAGCAGGGTGCAAGGCCACCAAATTCAAATCCATTTTCCTACCATTTGAAGCAGGGTGCAACGCCACCAAATTCAGGTGCAGTTTCCTACCACTTCAAGCAGGGTGCAAGGCCACCGAATTGAAGTTCAGTTTCCTACCACTTCAAGCAGGGTGCAAGGCCACCGAATTCAAGTGCAGTTTCATACCACTTCAAGCAGGGTGCAAGGCCACCAAATTCAAGTGCAGTTTCATTCCACTTCAAGCAGGATCCAAGTCCACCAAACTCAAGTGCAGTTTCATACCACTTCAAGCAGGGCGCAAGGCTACCAAATTCAAATGCAGTTTCATACCATTTCAAGCAGGGTGAAACCACCATAAAACCACACAAAACACCACAGTCACAGTTCAGTAGACATTCAGTGTGTTCAGTTGATTCACAGCTCAGACAGTCGTGACCACTCCCTCCCCCATCATGCAGAGACTGAGCCACACCGACACATCCGGGTTTTATAATCCCCCCCCCCCTCCCACCGGAAAAGGTGTGGCATTCATGGCGTGATTGACAGGAGAGAGATTCTCAACATTTTTAAAACATTAATAACACTTTTATTTTTATTGATGGGAAGAATCCTCTGCACCTGATGAGCAGAGGGGGACTAAGATGGCCAAAGATCACAGCCGTAAGTGGTAGCGTTTTATCTAAAATCAATATACAGTGCAAGCAGGAAATTGTCAAGTTTAGACCACCAACCATTTGCAGTGCTTTTACTTCGACCCAAGCCCCACCAACCATTTGCAGTGCTTTTACTTCGACCCAAACCCCACCAACCATTTGCAGTGCTTTTACTTCGACCCAAGCCCCACCAACCATTTGCAGTGCTTTTGCTTCGACCCAAGCCCCACCAACCATTTGCAGTGCTTTTACTTGGACCCAAGCCCCATCAACCATTTGCAGTGCTTTTACTTCGACCCAAGCCCCACCAACCATTTGCAGTGCTTTTACTTCAAACCAACCACATTTTCATTTTCAAACCACATTAAGGGCACTCAAGGTCAGTAAAACCACACTCACAGTTTAGTAGACATGTGTTCAGTGTTCTTCACAGCTCAGACTGAGAGACGTGACCCTCTCACTTCGCCCATCTTGCAGAGACTGACTGAGGCACAACACTTCCGGGTTTTATAGTCCCCCCCCCCCCTCCCACCAGCAGGGGCAGCAGAGAGAATCTCAACATTTTTAAAACATTAATAACTCTTATTTTTCATCGATGGGAAATATCCTCGTCCTGCGCACTGCCACTTACGGCTGTGATTTTGGCCATCTTACTCAAAGATGGCCAAAATCACAGCCGTAAGTGGCAGTGTTTTTTCTAAAATCATGAAACAGAAAAACAGAAAGTGGTCAGGATCAGACTTTTAGTAATATAGATTATGGTATTTACTCGCGCTCATTCTGGAGCAAATATGATGTGTGATTGTTTCCGGGTTGTATGTAAAACAAAGAATTTCACTGTACCTATCACTGCCCCTATTACTTATGACCTGACGTACAGAAATCTGACTTTATGGAAATTCTCCCATGTTTTTAAAGCATTTTTTTTAAAGATGATAATTAAATGTTTCTGGTACAGATAGTACTGCTATAACACATATTTCCATTACATGAAATGGATAATGGAAATTGAGGGAACTAGGGAACACTTTGCATTATGTGGGGCAAATTGGCTATAAAGCTATATAGATCAGTAATGTGAGAAAAAGCTGTCTTGGAGTTAAACTGGAAATGGAGGGGGGGGGGGCTGTTTGCATGTAACCTCCCTGCAGTAATCAGACACCAATATCTCTTAAGAACACAGCTGTTTTACCTGCAGGTGTCATTGAACTTGACAAGCAATCACTGCTACTGGCACTTGCGCACCAATACTCTATTAAACTAATGATACACACAGTCATTAGTATTTTTAGCTTGCAGTGACAAAAATAAAATAATTGCGGAAGACCTTTGAAATGAACCTTTTGTTGGAAAAAGTAAATGTATTGCAAGTCTAAAAGTCTCTAGCCCTAACCTCCCTTTTCCCCATTAACACGATTGTCTTTATAACACAATGTTCTATAATATGGGATTTATTGGGAGCAAAACTATTGCATTATAGTAGAGCTGCCTGTAATTCCCACTTTGCTTCTGATCCTTCATTTTTATGTTATATTTTTCTCTCTACTGTGTAATCGACTGTGGGGTACTTTCAGTCCTACGATAATCGACGGCTCTGCAGCGCAGCAGTAGTGTTGCTGCCTTACAGCGCCAGAGCCCCGGTTTCGATCCTGACCACGGGTGCTGTCTGTATGGAGTTTGCACATTCTCTCCGTGACCACCTGGGTGTTCCTCTGTTTCCTACCACACTCCAAAGACGTACAGGTTTGTAGGTTAATTGGCTTCGGTAAAGATTGTAATTCATCCCTAGTGTGTAGGATGGTGCTAGTGTACAGGCGATCGCTGGTCAGCGCTGACTCGGTGGACCGAAGGGCACTGTTTTCGCGCTGTATCTCTAAACTTAAACTTTAAATTGCATGCCTCTGCCCGTGGACACTGAGCGATTCACAGGCTAAGGCGCAAGAGTAGGTTTTGAAACTGATAAGTGTGTTGGCATCCCGTGTCTCCATCTTCGCAGTAAAAGGAAATCGAGATTGGGCGAGACGGGGAAATAGCTGCTTCCCAGCTACCGTCCGTTTTCTCACTATTGCTCAGCAGCGATGTGCCCAGTCTGTTTCCATCGCCACTCAAACTGGCTACTTGGTGAGCACACAAAGTGGAGGCGAGTCTGCTTAGAGAGAAAATTTGAAACCAATCTCCCACTTCCTTTGAAGAGATGCTGGAGTCACTCAACAGGCAGCATCTCTGGAGAGAAGGAACGGGTGACGTTTTGGGTCGAGACCCTTCTTCAAACTGGGTCTGGACTTCCTTCCACTTTTTACTTCTCTACATTATTCCACAGATTGATGCAAAGGATCAATATTGCCCTCTGTGTAAAATCTCCTGCACAGGTGTTGCCGGGCAGAGACAATTTTATTGGCGAAGCTTTTTATTTCGAAGAACACAAGGGATTCCAAGATAGTTACAGAAAAGCACATAATTTTAAATGGCTCCTGGCAGCTGAATGTACGACGGCTGTAAAACTGTGGATCATAAGAGTTTGGTTTTGTATTCAGTGGAGAGTCTTGTATAACATTCTGGTTGACATAATTGTCTTTGAGGCAGAGAGCTATAAAGCACAGAAATGGGCCCTTCAGCCCATTTGTTCCTGCCGAGCAAGCTAGTACTATGAGCTTGCGCCTGACGCATATCCTTCCAAACCTTTCCTTTTCACGTACCTCTCCAAGTATCTTTTTTCTAGGTCATAACTGTACCACATCTACTTTCTCCGGCCAATTTGTTCCCTATAAGCACTGCCCCCTGTAGAAAAATCTTTTCTCACCTCACCTTAAACCATACAGGCGACCCCTGTCACGGGTGTCCTCTCACGACCATAGGAGACCTCTCACGACCATACAGCCTGCATGGTCGTGAGAGATCTCCAAAGAGTCATAGCGTCTTTCTGGTCGCCACTGAATTTTCAACATGTTGAAAATTTCGGCGACCTATCACGGGTGCCAACAGACGCCTATAAAGGTCGCGTAAGTGGGACAGGCCCTTGAGGCTCTCCTTATAACTTGAGCCTTCCAGACCCAGCAACATCCACGCAAACCGCATTTTGCACCCTTTCCACTTTAATTACATCCTCTTTGCAGCAGGGTGAGCAGACATGTAAAGAGTACAAGAAATGTATTCAGCTTGGATAACGTGTGACCTAACCTCCAGATGAGTCTACCATGTGGTATATTGTCAGAGCCCTTTCTAAAGTCCATGTAAACAACATCTACTGCACTCTCATCAAACTTCCTGTTTATCCCTTCAAAAAAACAGTCAAACAGGTGAAACATGATTTCCCGTGTTGAAGGCTCTGACTTTCTTAATCACCCCTGCCTTTCCAGATGCGCATAGATCCTGTCTCTCAGAACCCTCCAATACAATACGATATGATACGATACAATAGAACTTTATTAATCCCAGGAGGGAAATTAGTCTGCCAATAGTCATGAAAAAACACAACCAGATGTGCAGTGCCCTCCATAATGTTTGGGACAAAGACCCATCGTTTATTTATTTGCCTCTGTACTCCACATTTTGAGATTTGTAATAGAAAAAAATCATGTGTTTTTTTATTTATTTTTTATTTTATTTTTAAATTTATTTTTTAGAAGTACAATAATGTGGTACCTAATACTTATTGACATATTACATTTCATATACAACTTATTTTTAATTTAATAATGAAGCAAAATAAGAAATGAAAGATTACAAAAGGAAAGATTGAGATGAAGTGTTGCGTGAGATAGCAAAATAGCCCTAGAAAAAAAAGAGGAGAAAAAAAAGAAGAGAAGAAAGAAAGAAAAGAGAAACAAAAGAGAAGAGGAAAGGAGATTGAAAGCGATAAGTCTATATGATAATCCTACCCCCAGTCACCTATTTCTGAACCATTATATTTCTATGATTGTGTTGCACCATATGCTTGTAGAAAGCCGATAAAGAGACCATATCAATAAGAAGAGGTCTACCTTACCTACTAGAAGGAGTCGTATTTCTTCAAGATATGCCGTTTCTGACATTTGAAATCCACATTTTCACCGTTGGTGTTGGCGAATTTTCCCAAAATTTAAGTATGTTTTTTTGCCATTATTAAACCGTAATTAAGTAAGGATTTTTTATACGTATTTAGCGTATTCCCATCTTCCATTGATCCAAAGATAATCAATTCTGTATTCGGTTCCAGTCTTCTATTAAATAATTTTGTAAAAATTTCAAACATTTCATTCCAGAAATTATGAAGTTTTATACAGGAGACAAAAGAGTGTGTTATAGTCGCATTTTCAACTAAGCATTTATCACATATTGGTGAGATATTTGGATACAATTTATTCAATCTAGTTTTCGAGTAATATAGTCTATGTAAAATTTTGAATTGGATTAAATTATGTTTTACATGAATCAAACATTTATGTATATATATCCAACCACAGATAAACACAATAAGATAATCTTATTATTGAAATTTAAATTAAATAAAATTTTATTGGCCAGAGTAATAAGATTATTTCAAATTACAAAACAGGAACATTTTGAGTTTGGGGATAAACCACAAACTTTTAGCACGTCAGCTGAAAAAACGCGAAAAGAAAAATACAACTACAAAAATTAAATCAGATAAGGGTGAATTACTAACATTACCGAAAGACATCAATAAAAGATTTGCCCAATTTTATCAAAACTTATATACATCTAAAATTACAGCAGATAACAAGAAAATTACAAATTTTGTAGATAACTGCAACCTTCCTAAACTTACTTTGTTGGAACAAGAGGAGTTAGGAGCTCAGATTACACTTAAAGAAATAGAAGAAACGATAAACTCGTTGAAAAATGGTAAAACTCCAGGGCCAGATGGTTTTAGCAACGAATTTTACAAAAGATTCCATGAGATAATTTCTCCCCGTTTACAAAAATTATATACTCATGCCTTTAAGGAAAACACATTACCAGAAACACTAGCTGAATCAACCATTATACTCATACCAAGAAAAGATAAAGATCTAGAAGAACCTGGCTCATACAGAGCTATAGCACTCTTAAATACAGAAAATACTAGCAAAGACTTTAGCGAGAAGACTGAGTAAATACGTAAACAAACTAATAAACCCGGATCAAACGGGGTTTATACCTAAAAGATACTCAACCAATAATCTAAGACGCTTGTTTAATATAATGTACTCACTAAAAACTGAAGAAGAAGATGTATCAATTATTTCATTGGATGCAGAAAAAGCATTTGATCAAGTTGAATGGCCATATCTTTATAAAGTATTGCAAAAATTTAACATGGGAGAGAATTTCATTTCATGGGTTAAATTACTATATGATAAGCCGACAGCTAAAATACTGACTAATAATATGTTATCTTTAAAATGTCATTTAACAAGGGGCAATAGACAGGGGTGTGCACTATCACCCCTACTATTTGCACTTGTGATAGAGCCTTTAGCAGAAAGTGTAAGAAGCCATCCGAATATTCGGGGATATAATACCAAAGATTCAAATAATAAAATCTCACTATACGCAGACGACGTATTATTATACATCACAAATTCGCAAATTAGTATACCAAACATACTAAATTTAATAGAGGAATTTGGCTCCTTTTCAGGATATATAATAAATTGGAAGAAAAGCAAAATTATGACGTTAAAACCACAAGACTGTTAAAATTTCCCTTTAAAATTGCAACAGAAAAATTTAAGTATTTGGGTATCCAAATTACTAGAAAATATAAATCATTATTTAAGGCAAATTTTATGCCTTTACTAACTAAACTGAATGGGTTGATTAAATTCTGGAAAACCTTGCCGATGTCTTTAATAGGTAGAATAAATGCTATAAAAATGATTTTCTACCACAAATATTATACCTATTTCAATCTATACTTACCAAAAAACTTCTTAAAAAAATTAGATACTAGTATTACTAATTTCATATGGGACTATAGAGCGCATAGAATCCAAAGAAAACATTTGTGTAATCCTAAAGAACTTGGGGGACTGACACTCCCAAACTTTTTATTCTACTACTGGGCAGTACATATTAAAAACATAATTAATTGGTTGGACAGCTCTCCACAACAGGTAGAATGGATAAGAATGGAGAAAGAGGATTGTTCTCCTTTTAATATAGGAGCGATCCTCTTCTCCCCGATAAAATTAAACAATACAATATATAAGAAGAACCCAATTATTCACAACACAATTCGAATTTGGAAACAAACAAAACTAACTTTGAAAGTAAGAAATTTATCGCTTTTAACTCCAATAGTAAATAATCCCTCATTCAAGCCATCTATTATTGATAAAGCGTATACCTTTTGGGAAAGATTAGGAATTAAAAGCTTTGGAGATTTGTATGAAATGAGAATCTTTTTTTATCATTTCAACAACTACAATTAAAATACAACTTGAAAAATAATCAATACTTTAAATATCTTCAAATCAGAGATTATTTGAAACAACACATACAAGGATACCAAAATATAACTTTAGATCCACTAGAGGAAGCGATGAATATTAAAGCAGATTCAAGCAATTTAATATCATACTTATATAATATTATTTTAAATATTGAACCTCCATCGACAGAGGCAATTAGGGAAAATTGGGAACAAGAATTACAGATAAAAATTGCGAAAGAAACATGGGAAAAAAATCACATGTGGTTAAAGTGCACATAGTCAGATTTTATTAAAGGATATTTTTATACATTTTGGTTTCACCATGTAGAAATTACAGCTGTGTTTATACATAGTCCCCCCCATTTCAGGGCACCATAATGTTTGGGACACATGGCTTCACAGGCGTTTGTAATTGCTCAGGTATGTTTAGTTGCCTCCTTAATGCAGGTATAAGAGAGCTCTCAGCACCTAGTTTTTCCTCCAGTTTTTCCATCACTTTTGGAACATTTTATTGTTGTTTATCAACATGAGGACCAAAGTTGTGCCAATTAGAGACATCAGCCAAACCTTAGTCTTACCAAAATCAACTGTTACGAACATCATAAGAAGAAAAAGAGCACTGGTGAGCTTACTAATCGCAAAGGGACTGGCAGGTCAAGGAAGACACTCCACAGCTGATGACAGAAGAATTCTCTCTATAATAAAGGAAAAAAAAAAAACACCCGTCCGACAGATCAGAAACACTCTTCAGGAGCCGGGTGTGGATTTGTCAATGACCACTGTACGCAGAAGACTACATGAACAGAAATTTAGAGGCTACACTGTGAGATGCAAACCACTGGTTATCCGCAAAATCAGGATGGCCGGGTTACAGCTTGCCAAGAAGTACCTAAAAGAGCAACCACAGTTCTGGAAAATGGGTCTTGTGGACAGATGAGATGAAGATTAACTTATGTCAGAGTGATGGCAAGGGCAAAGTATGGAGGAGAGAAGGTACTGCCCAAGATCCAAAGCATACCACCTCATGTGTGAAACACTGTGGTGGGGGTGTTATGGCCTGGGCACGAATGGCTGCTGAAGGTGCTGGCTCACTTATCTTCATTGATGATACAACTGCTGATGGTAGTAGCATAATGAATTCTGAAGTGTATAGACACAACCTATCTGCTCAAGTTAAAACAAATGCCTCAAAACTCATTGGCCGGCGGTTCATTCTACAGCAAGACAATGATCCCAAACCTACTGCTAAAGCAACAAAGGAGTTTTTCGAAGCTAAAAAATGGTCAATTCTTGAGTGGCCAAGTCAATCACCCGATCTGAACCCAATTGAGCATGCCTTTTATATGCTGAAGAGAAAACTGAAGGATACTAGTCCCCAAAACAAGCATAAGCTAAAGATGGCTGCAATACAGGCCTGGCAGAGCATCACCAGAGAAGACACCCAGCAACTGGTGATGTCCATGAATCGTAGACTTCAAACAGTCATTGCATGCAAAGGATATGCAACAAAATACTAAACATGACTACTATCATTTACATGACTTTGCTGTGTCCCAAACATTATGGTGCCCTGAAATGGGGGGACTATGTATAAACACTGCTGTAATTTCTATACGGTGAAACCAAAATGTATAAAAATGGCCTTTATTAGAATCTGACAATGTGCACTTTAACCACATGTGATTTTTTTCTATTACAAATCTCAAATTGTGGAGTTGAAGCAAATAAATAAATGATGGGTCTTTGTCCCAAACATTATGGAGGGCGCTGTAAATCTCTGATAGGAACAGTTATATCCCTGTCAGTTCCTCAGCTGCCCAACATTGTTAAAGAATATAAATATACCTGTCCATCACACCAAATGTGGTGGATGTGTCCTTGCTATCGACTGACTGGCTGGTCCACTTGTCTGCACGGCTGCAGTGACTGCCCTTCACAGGGTGACAAGCAATTTATCAATCCTCAAGATGTTAAATAAGAACGGTTACTTGTCGCAAAGGAGGCTCAAGGTGGGAAATGTAAAAGGGGGACGATTGCTAAAATTTGTCACTGTTCTATTTTGCCATGTGAAATACGGAAAATTAATTGAGGAATTGCACAGACGTGTTTCCCTCTTGAACAAAACTACCGTGTCTGTAACTTGACGTGCCCAAGTGCTCTGCAGACGGTACTTCTTTAAAGCAGTGCTGCTGTTAAAATGCAGGGAAAAGTAGACGCCGAGTTGTGCACAGCAGGATCTCACCAACAGCAATGTGATGTTAACGCTATTTTGTTTTATTTAACGGTGCCAGATTGTCGGTGAAGTATTGGCCAGGGCACCAAGAAGAATAGCGTGTAGAATGTAGGGCAGTACGGTACAGGTGGCGCAGCGGTAGAGACCCGGGCGCGATCCTGACTCTGGGTGCTGTCTGTATGGAGTGTGTATGTTCTCCCTGTGACCTGCTTTATCCGGGTGAAACATAGAAACAAAGAAAATAGGTGCAGGAGTTGGTCATTCGGTTCTTCGAGCCACCACCGGCATTCAATATGATCAAGGCTGATTATCCAAAATCAGTACCCATTCTCCCCATATCCCTTGATTCCGTTAGCCCTGGCTAAAGAGCTATATCTAACTCTTCTTGAAAACATCCAGTGAATTGGCCTCCACTGCCTGTGGCAGAGAATTCCACAGATTCACAACTCTCTGGATGAAATATTTTTTTCCTCATCTCAGTCCAAAACGACCTACCCCTTATTCTTAAACTGTGACCGCCGGGTTCTGGACTACCCCCAACATTGGGAACATTTTCCCTGTATCTAGCCTGTCCAATCTCTTAAGAATGTTATGTTTCTATAAGTTCCCCTCACATCCTTCAAAATTCCAGTGAATGTAAGCCCAGTCGATCCATTCTTTCATCATATATCAGTCCCGCTATCCTGAGAATTAACCTGGTGAACCTACGCTGCACCTCCCCATTTCCTAATCTGACATCATTCAGATAATAATCTGCCTTCTTGTTCTTGCCACCAAAGTGGATAACCTCACATTTATCCATATTTTTATGCATCTGCCATGCATCTGCCCTCTCACCCAACCTATTCATCACCCTGCAGCCTCATAGCATCCTCCTCGCACTGCCACCCAGCTTTGTGTCATCCGCAAACTTGAAGATGTTACATTTAACGGGGTGCTCCGATTTCCTCCCACACTCCAAAGACGTACAGGTTTGTAGGTTAGTTAGCTTGGTAAAATTGTAAAAAAAATTGTCCCTTGTGAGTATGGAGTGTTGGTGTGTGGTGGTCGCTGGTTGGCACAGACTCGGTGGGCCAATGAGCCTGTTTCCACATTATACCTCTACATTAAGCTAAACTAAACTGGCCCTTTGGCCTACAATGTCTGTGCCGAACATGATGCCAAGTTAAACTAATCTCCTCTGCCTCTGCTTTTCAAAATAATTTCCTTTACTTTGTGCGATTAGTCAAATGTTTTCCTTTTGTGCCGATGTATGCGAATGTGTCGCGCAGAAATAGAGCCTGTGATCCGTGTGAGTCCTCCTGGCCCTTGTATTTCCATTGATCCTTCCCCCAATCTCCTCCTACGCAGAGCTGCCATCTCTATTCCCCTGTTGAAATTCGAGACTTGAAAACCCGACGTGTTTGGCTGCCACTTTCTCGTCTTTTCACTTAAACATCTGCCTGATCCACATTAGGCAGGGTTTCTTGAAGCTGCTAATGCAGTGAGACGAATTGCCAGCATCACTGAAATAAGGAAATCATTGAGGCGTCCTTTTGGATTTTGGGTTGCATCGTGCGTAACAGCTAGCTTGCCCGCCGAGTTCCTCGCCTTTCCTCGTGCTGTGATCAGCATCCAAAAATGATAAGTTTGAAATACATCTTCATCTCACCTGGAGTGCATCACGGCTGAGATATCCCCAAATCATCCTCTCAATTAGACACGGCTGCTGCAGCTTTATACGAGAATGAACAGTGTGCTTTAACTCGTGGCTCCGCATTAAACTAGGTGCACGATAGCTTGATTCCATGCCTCACTGAACTGAACATGTCCCACTGAGCACAGGTGAAGAATAAAGCCCCAGCATGGAGCCTGGTGTCTACCAGTGCAGTATTTGTTGGCGCTGGATATAGAGAGAGCGTGTTTCCAATTTGAAAGTAACCCTATACATTCCAGGGTGGAGTAGAAGGATATGTTCCAGTAACATGGCCTATTAATGTTTGGCAGTTAATAATAGAGTGGCCTTGTGCTGAAGCATGTCTTGGCCATTCTGCCTGAGTTTCTTTCACTGCAGCTGAGTCCTGCGTTCCTTCAAGTTTCTTTTCCACAAAGGAGCTGTCTGATTATATATATTTTTAAAGTGGAACAGTATGTGCCAGAAAACTCCAGCTTAATTGACCTCTGTGTTAAAAGCATTTTATCTCTATAATCTATTACTGCAGATGACAGGGCGGCACAATGGCATAGCGGCAGAGTTGCTGCCTTACAGCGGCAGAGACTCGTGTTTGATCCTGACCATGGGTGCTGTCTACGTCGATTTTGTATGTTCTCCCCGTGACCGCGTGGGTTTTCTCCGGGTGTTCTGGTTTCCTCCCACACAACAAATACGTACAGGTTTGTAGGTTAATTGGCTTTGGTAAAATTGTAAATTGTCCCTAGAGTGTGTGGGATAGTGTTAGTTTATGCGGTGATCCGTGTTTGACACGGACTCGGTTGTGCTTAAGGGCCTGTTTCTGCACTGTATCTCTAAAATCTAAACTAAGCCCGTTATTACCATAATCCTGAAGATCTCTTCTGGATCACTCTTCATCCATGGGCAGGAAGAGATCCGAGTTACGTGTTTGGAGCTACGTGCTCCAATTCATTAGCATCAGTGGTACAAGTCATTAGCATCAGGGCTGTTGGTTTATACTTCTTGTGATGCAGTGCTCAAAGTCTTGCACGGTATCTCAATTGCTTCAAGTCTTTTCTCTCACGCCTTGAACCAGTTGTGCCATTTTTCATCACGTTTGTGTGGCGGCTTGGAAAGTGTGAGAGCTTCAGGACCAACAGTTCGAGCATGACTAACAGTAGAAAGATGGAAATGTTGTAGGTAACTCTGGTCTGACAGCCTTCTGATGCTGGACTATAGAAGATCCAGACCAGAGAAATTGTCACCAATTGTCATTCTCTGAGCAGGAGAACTGTTCTCATTTCAAGTGTAGACATTCCCCAGTTCTTTGAGTATAGAGACTTCCAAGAATTGTCCATTACCTGAGGTTTCTAAGAAGGGAGCTCTGTTGATAGAGATTGCAGAAGTTGAACTGGTATGTTAATCAGCTACAGATTAGTACAGAATTTAGTTAATTTTAGATCGTGGGTATGAGTTGTAGTTGTTTATTCAGTATGGTTGGGTGAATCAAATTGGGTGAATCAAATTGGCAGGGGTGCTGAGGAAGAGGATTTCTTTCAAATGTATGCGGGATAGTTTTCTAAACCAACATGTAGAGGAACCAACGAGAGAGCAGGCTATTCTAGACTGGGTATTGAGTAATGAGGAAGGGTTAATTAGCAGTCATGTTGTGCATGGCCCCTTGGGCAAGAGTGACCATAATATGGTTGAGTTCTTCATTAGGATGGAGAGTGACAGTTAATTCAGAAACAAGGGTTCTGAACTTAAAGAAAGGTAACTTTGAGGGTATGAGACGTGAACTGGCCAAGATTGACTGGCAATTGATTCTTAAAGGGTTGATGGTGGATATGCAATGGAAGGCATTTAAAGACTGCATGGATGAACTACAACAATTGTTCATCCCAGTTTGGCAAAAGAATAAATCAGGGAAGGTAGTGCATCCATGGATAACAAGGGAAATCAGGGATAGTATCAAAACAAAAGATGAAGCATACAAATTAGCCAGAAAAAGCAGCCTACCAGAGGACTGGGAGAAATTCAGAGTCCAGCAGAGGAGGACAAAGGGCTTAATTAGGAAAGGGAAAATAGATTATGAAAGAAAACTGGCAGGGAACATAAAAACTGACTGCAAACGTTTTTATTAGACACGGCTGCTGCAGCTTTATACGAGAATGAACAGTGTGCTTTAACTCGTGGCTCCGCATTAAACTAGGTGCACGATAGCTTGATTCCATGCCTCACTGAACTGAACATGTCCCACTGAGCACAGGTGAAGAATAAAGCCCCAGCATGGAGCCTGGTGTCTACCAGTGCAGTATTTGTTGGCGCTGGATATAGAGAGAGCGTGTTTCCAATTTGAAAGTAACCCTATACATTCCAGGGTGGAGTAGAAGGATATGTTCCAGTAACATGGCCTATTAATGTTTGGCAGTTAATAATAGAGTGGCCTTGTGCTGAAGCATGTCTTGGCCATTCTGCCTGAGTTTCTTTCACTGCAGCTGAGTCCTGCGTTCCTTCAAGTTTCTTTTCCACAAAGGAGCTGTCTGATTATATATATTTTTAAAGTGGAACAGTATGTGCCAGAAAACTCCAGCTTAATTGACCTCTGTGTTAAAAGCATTTTATCTCTATAATCTATTACTGCAGATGACAGGGCGGCACAATGGCATAGCGGCAGAGTTGCTGCCTTACAGCGGCAGAGACTCGTGTTTGATCCTGACCATGGGTGCTGTCTACGTCGATTTTGTATGTTCTCCCCGTGACCGCGTGGGTTTTCTCCGGGTGTTCTGGTTTCCTCCCACACAACAAATACGTACAGGTTTGTAGGTTAATTGGCTTTGGTAAAATTGTAAATTGTCCCTAGAGTGTGTGGGATAGTGTTAGTTTATGCGGTGATCCGTGTTTGACACGGACTCGGTTGTGCTTAAGGGCCTGTTTCTGCACTGTATCTCTAAAATCTAAACTAAGCCCGTTATTACCATAATCCTGAAGATCTCTTCTGGATCACTCTTCATCCATGGGCAGGAAGAGATCCGAGTTACGTGTTTGGAGCTACGTGCTCCAATTCATTAGCATCAGTGGTACAAGTCATTAGCATCAGGGCTGTTGGTTTATACTTCTTGTGATGCAGTGCTCAAAGTCTTGCACGGTATCTCAATTGCTTCAAGTCTTTTCTCTCACGCCTTGAACCAGTTGTGCCATTTTTCATCACGTTTGTGTGGCGGCTTGGAAAGTGTGAGAGCTTCAGGACCAACAGTTCGAGCATGACTAACAGTAGAAAGATGGAAATGTTGTAGGTAACTCTGGTCTGACAGCCTTCTGATGCTGGACTATAGAAGATCCAGACCAGAGAAATTGTCACCAATTGTCATTCTCTGAGCAGGAGAACTGTTCTCATTTCAAGTGTAGACATTCCCCAGTTCTTTGAGTATAGAGACTTCCAAGAATTGTCCATTACCTGAGGTTTCTAAGAAGGGAGCTCTGTTGATAGAGATTGCAGAAGTTGAACTGGTATGTTAATCAGCTACAGATTAGTACAGAATTTAGTTAATTTTAGATCGTGGGTATGAGTTGTAGTTGTTTATTCAGTATGGTTGGGTGAATCAAATTGGGTGAATCAAATTGGCAGGGGTGCTGAGGAAGAGGATTTCTTTCAAATGTATGCGGGATAGTTTTCTAAACCAACATGTAGAGGAACCAACGAGAGAGCAGGCTATTCTAGACTGGGTATTGAGTAATGAGGAAGGGTTAATTAGCAGTCATGTTGTGCATGGCCCCTTGGGCAAGAGTGACCATAATATGGTTGAGTTCTTCATTAGGATGGAGAGTGACAGTTAATTCAGAAACAAGGGTTCTGAACTTAAAGAAAGGTAACTTTGAGGGTATGAGACGTGAACTGGCCAAGATTGACTGGCAATTGATTCTTAAAGGGTTGATGGTGGATATGCAATGGAAGGCATTTAAAGACTGCATGGATGAACTACAACAATTGTTCATCCCAGTTTGGCAAAAGAATAAATCAGGGAAGGTAGTGCATCCATGGATAACAAGGGAAATCAGGGATAGTATCAAAACAAAAGATGAAGCATACAAATTAGCCAGAAAAAGCAGCCTACCAGAGGACTGGGAGAAATTCAGAGTCCAGCAGAGGAGGACAAAGGGCTTAATTAGGAAAGGGAAAATAGATTATGAAAGAAAACTGGCAGGGAACATAAAAACTGACTGCAAACGTTTTTATAGATATGTGAAGAGAAAAAGATTAGTTAAAACAAATGGAGGTTCCTTGCAGTCAGAAACAGGTGAATTGATCATGGGGAACAAGGACATGGCAGACCAATTGAATAACTACTTTGGTTCTGTCTTCACTGAGGAAGGCATAAACAATCTGCTGGAAATAGCAGGGGACCGGGGGTCAAATGAGATGGAGGAACTGAGTGAAATCCAGGTTAGTCGGGAAGTGGTGTTAGGTAAATTGAATGGATTAAAGGCCGATAAATCCCCAGGGCCAGATAGGATGCATCCCAGAGTACTTAAGGAAGTAGCCCCAGAAATAGTGGATGCATTAGTGATAATTAAAAAAAACTCTTTAGATTCTGGAGTAGTTCCTGAGGATTGGAGGGTAGCTAATGTAACCCCATTTATAAAAAAGGGAGGGAGAGAGAAAACAGGGAATTACAGACCAGTTAGTCTAACATCGGTAGTGGGGAAAATGCTAGAGTCAGTTATTAAAGATGGGATAGCAGCACATTTGGAAAGTGGTGAAATCATTGGACAAAGTCAGCATGGATTTATGAAAGGTAAATCATGTCTGACGAATCTTATAGAATTTTTCGAGGATGTAACTAGTAGAGTGGATAAGGGAGAACCAGTGGATGTGTT
The DNA here is from genome assembly GCA_038087875.1 of Malacoraja senta. NCBI lineage: Eukaryota > Metazoa > Chordata > Chondrichthyes > Rajiformes > Rajidae > Malacoraja > Malacoraja senta. Next base: position 77,355,077 of record CM075979.1, read on the forward strand.
ATATCTGGACTTTCAGAAGGCTTTCGACAAGGTCCCACATAAGAGATAAGTATGCAAACTTAAAGCACACGGTATTGGGGGTTCGGTATTGATGTGGATAGAGAACTGGCTGGCAGACAGGAAGCAAAGAGGAGGAGTAAACGGGTCCTTTTCAGAATGGCAGGCAGTGACTAGTGGGAAGCTCAGTGCTGGGACCCCATCTATTTACAATATATATTAATGATTTGGACGAGGGAATTGAATGCAACATCTCCAAGATTGCAGATGACACGAAGCTGGGGGGCAGTGTTAGCTGTGAGGAGGATGCTAGGAGGCTGCAAGATGACTTGGATAGGTTGGGTGAGTGGGCAAATGCATGGCAGATGCAGTATAATGTGAATAAATGTGAGGTTATCCACTTTGGTGGCAAGAACAGGAAAGTAGACTGTTATCTGGTGGCCGATTAGGAAAAGGGGAGATGCAACGAGACCTGGGTGTCATGGTACACCAATCATTGAAAGTAGGCATGCAGGTGCAGCAGGCAGTGAAGAAAGCGAATGGTATGTCAGCATTCATAGCAAAAGGATTTGAGTATAGGAGCAGGGAGGTTCTACTGCAGTTGTACAGGGCCTTGGTGAGACCACACCTGGAGTACTGTGTACAGTTTTGGTCTCCTAATCTGAGGAAAGACATTCTTGCCATAGAGGGATTGCAGAGAAGGTTCACCAGACTGTTTCCTGGGATGTCAGGACTTTCATATGAAGAAAGACTGGATAGACTCGGCTTGTACTCGCAATAATTTAGAAGATTGAGGGAGGATCTTATAGAAACTTACAAAATTCTTAAGGGGTTGGACAGGCTAGATGCAGGAAGATTGTTCCCGATGTTGGGGAAGTCTAGAACTAGGGGGTCACAGTTTAAGGATAATGGGCAAGTCTTTTAGGACCGAGATGAGAAAAACATTTTTCACACAGAGAGTGGTGAATCTGTGGAATTCTCTGCCACAGAAGGTAGTTGTGGCCAGTTCATTGGCTATATTTAAGAGGGAGTTAGATGTGGCCCTTGTGGCTAAAGGGATCAGGGGGTATGGAGAGAAGGCAGGTACAGGATACTGAGTTGGATGATCAGCCATGATCATATTGAATGGCGGTGCAGGCTTGAAGGGCCGAATGGCCTACTCCTGCACCTATTTTCTATGTTTCTATGTTTCTATGGTTAAAACCTGCAGGACCAAGTGATTTACTACACCACAGAACAGCAGACTAGAGTGTTTCAACCTGCAGTGTTGGTGGAGAGGGAAATGTCGACCAGGACATTGATTTGATCTCCGGCAGGGATTGCTACCACAGGCTTTCCGCGTGTAGAGAGAGAGAGAGAAAGGACACGGGGCATCTACGGCCTGGAGTTTAGAAGAAAGAAAAGGGATCTTGTTAAAACTTATAAACTTCTTAGAGCTTGACAGACTAGACACTAGGAGGATATCTGCCTTGTTGAGGAATCTTAAGATCATGGGTTGAAGTCTCAGAATAAGGGCAAGCCGTTAGGGACTCGGATGAGGAGACATCTCCTCAGAGGGAAGTGAACCTTTGGGTTGTGGAGGCACCAAGTCCATCCAAAGATCCATCAGGGTTTGCTAGATTTCTAGGCGTTACGGGAATCGATTGAGATGGATGGGGCTGGGAAATGGGGTTGAGATGGCAGATCAACCGTGCTGCTGAAGGATGGTAGAAGGTGAAAGGGAAAAATATTACTGGGAATCTGAGGGGTACCTTTTTCACAAAAAGGGTGGTGGGCGTATGGAACAAGCTGCCAGAGGAGGTAGTTGAGGCTGGGACTATTCCAACAGTTAAGAAACAGTTAGACAGGTACATGGATAGGACAAGTTTGGAGGGATATGGACCAAGCACAGGCAGGTGGGACTAGTGTAGCTGAGACAACTTGGGCTGAAGGGCCTGTTTCCACACTGTATCACTCTATAACCCTCTGACTCTAACAGGCGTGAAGTCCCAGATGAACCACTGATATTCCTGTTCCTTGTGCTCTTATAAAATAACAATAGCTTGGCCAGTGATGGCTATGCCTCGCTGTATTTAAAATAAAGGACACCTTCCCTCTGTGTAGCTTATTTTGGTTTGTGCCCTAAAGGCATAAGGTAGACATAATGGGAGTCTGCCGGGGATGAGCCTTCAACGGATCCATATCACCCATGCATAGATTCTTCCCACGCAAGCCTAGGGAGTAAATTTAAGTGCAATGCATTTAAGAAATATTTTTGCCTGTCCCAGAGTGAATTAACAGGAGCGTAATGTACTCCCACCAACCTGACAAGTCATTTTTCTTTTTGAACATCCACAGAATGTTTTAGACATCAAGCTTGCACCTGTTTTTATTTAGATTCCTTCTCCACCAGCATCATCTTATATTCGTGCGTGATGAGCTGCGTTTAGCTTTGGCTCTTAAGTGAAAATAAATTGGCTGTTCAGTTGGTGTTGCTGCTACTTGTCCACGGAGGATGATGGATAGCTGTTCCCCGCCCATTCCCCTTCACTCTGTGCTCTCTGCTGCTCGTGAGTGCTGGCGAAGGCAGGGCAGCCCTGAGTCTCTGGCCGAGGGAGGGCAGTAGGTGGAAACCACCAAGAGGTTTCCTTTTCTGCATTTGTCCTTTCTGTCCTGGGCTTCCTCCACTGTCAGAGTAAGGCCCAACGCAAATTCGAGGAACAGCATCTCATATTTCGCTTGGGCAGCTTACAACCCAGCAGTATTGGTCTTGATTTCTCTAACTTCAAGTAACCCTTGCTTTCCATCCCTTTCCCACATCCTAGTTCTCCGACCACTGACTGTGATTAAATTTAATCTTTATATGCCTCGTTGTCGCATTCCCTTAGTTAACAATGATCTCTTCTACATTTTCCTTGAACTTCGTCCCCTTTGATCTCTCGTTGTCACACCTTACCCTTCCATGTCTCTGTGTCTCCCTCTCCACTGACTCTTAGTCGAAGAAGGATCTCGACCCGAAACTCCTCCCATTCCTTTTCTCTAGAGATGCTGCCTGTTGTGTCTATAGACACCATTTTGTGTTTATCTTCGCTGTGTACCAAAATCTGCAGTTCCCTCCTACACATTTAACCAGAAACCTTATGGATATCCGAATCTACGTTGGCAACTCGGGCCACCTCCTCACCATGGGTCGCTTGGCTTTTACGTCCCTTGTCGCTATTTATGCCGTTTCTTCCTCTGACTAGCAATGTTACAAAATTTTGAGATTTTAAAAATAAAGTCTGCAATTTATCCCATCAGATAAAGCGTAAAAAGAAGTTTAATTTGACACCTAATTCACTTTCATATCTTCAGTATTAAAGAAGTTATGGCCATTTTCATACTCGGAAATTAGCATCTTGTTCCCTATTGCTTTTCCATTGACTTAACACAAAAGCTGTGATCGAGGACAGTCAAAAGCCCATAACTTTCTTAAAAATTAAGAGAACTGAAAGAAATTTTCAGTTATTATAGATGGAAGCATTCTGAAACAAATATGAAACAATCTTACTTAGAAGACATGAAAGTAAAGCATATAATTAGTTACCTAATTGTAGCTAATTACAAAATTCAATTACTAGATCTAAACATCTATCAATTTCTTAAGAATAGATTAACATTTTTAAATAGCCTAAGCGTCCAAATAACATTCACACAATAATTCACAATATAACATAATTTTTAAATCTCATTTTCATGAATTTACAGGCCAAATGGAAGGAATTGAATGTTTAATACCTGTAAATTAATGGGCATTTAAATCATCTTGTGAGTGAGGATTTCTGGAACGCGATCTTTTGGAACGTTCATTTAACCCCGTATCGGCATGAAAAATACTGCCGTTAGTTCGGTGAATAAAATCACCGTGTCGCATGAAAAAATGTGAATTAAAGGCTTCTTAAGAAGCACTTTTATACATTTAAAGAAACCACTTTCGTTTACCTGTCCCGTGTGTGAAATCCGTCCCCGTTATCGGCGTTGACGCTTCAGGAGCTGCTTTTAACATTACTCCAGCGCTGACATTGACGATTTAATAAAAATAAAAAATTCACAAAACGCCGCTAGGAACGATTTGTCAGCCAACGCTTGTACTCCAACTAAATATAATTCAGGACAAGGGAGGAGAAACCGCGTTTTAACCCCGCCCCCCCCTTAAAGGCGCCAAAATCGTGCACACGGCCAGTGGCAGAATTACAGCGTGACTGAAGGTAAGTTTTGTAACATACCTACTCTGACAGTGGAATTGATAGTAGACTTTAGGAGAGCTCCCCCTCTCCTTCCCCACACTCACCATCAACAACACAGTCACAGCTGTGGAGTATTTTAAGTTCCTTGGAACCATCATCTCCAAGGACCTGAAATGGGGGCCACCATCGACTCCACAGTCAAAAAGGCCAAACGGGATGTACTTCCTGCGGCAGCTGAGGAAACGCAATCTGCCACAGGCAATGATGGTCCAATTCTATACCACCATCGTAGAGTCTGTCCTCACCTTCTCCATCATGGCCTGGTTTGGCTCGGGCACCAAGCACGACAACCAGAGGCTGCAGCGAATCGTCCGATCAGCTGAGGGTTGTTGGCTGCAGCCTTCCCCCCCCCCCCCCCCCCATTGACGAACTGTACACTGCAAGGCTCAGGAAGCGAGCGGGTAAGATCATCTCTGACCCCTCTCACCCTGGCCACAAACTCTTTGAATCACTTCCCTCTGGAAGGCGACTCCGGACTGTCAAAACTGCCACAGCCAGACATAAAAACATTTTTTTACCACGAGTAGTAGCTCTACTCAATAACCAAAAGTCTGTAGCCTCAATTTGCTCTGGTATTTTATTTCATTCACATGTTTAAACTGTAATGTTTTATAATTAATGTTTTATGTCATTCTTAATTATTACTGTATATCGTGTTGTTACTTGTGAGCGGAGCACCAAGGCAAATTCCTTGTATGTGTACATACTTGGCCAATATACATTCATTCAGTTAATTGGGAATGTGGGAAAACAAAATAGAACTAAAATTAGTGTTGTGTGGGAAGGAACTGCAGAGAGACACAAAATGCTGGAGTAACTCAGTGGGACAGACAGCATCTCTAAAGAGAAGGATTTTGTGTCTACCTTCGATTTAAACCAGCATCTGCAGTTCTTTCCTACACAAGGAAGATATGATATGATTGATGGTCGGCACAGACTCCGAGGGCAGGAAGGCCTATTTCCGTAATGCATCTGTGAAAATATTATCGACTTTAAATAAAGCTTTTGCTCTGGGCAACAAACGCGTTAACTGGGCAGTGTTATCAATGGGTTTTTAATTGCCCTTATTGATGGGATTTTTACAAAGGCTTTAAGTTATAATAATCGAAAAACACAAGCGTGGAACTATGGAGGCAGATTTCTAATGATGTGACCTGCAGTTAGCTGGAGTAGCTTGTTGTTTTGGACCTTCACTCCTGGCATGTAGAAAATAAATTTATGTGTAATTGTGGGTATTGGCGTAAGCAGATGTGAATCGTCTCAAATTAAAAACTTCTGTTAGTGTGAGAACATTAAGCCCTTTGCCATATTTAGGCTGTTCAGTCTAGCAGCACCACTTGACATTTCTCAGAACATCATTTCCAGTTTATTTTATTGCTCCTTCTGTCTCCCATCGTTCTCCGGTGTCCCGCACAGCAACGAACAATTCGTGCAGACAAGGGGAATGGGCTTCATTGTAGAGCAATGCCATCTCTTCTGCTGTGGCACTGCTGGAGCGACAGAGGTACAGGTCCACCACCGGTTTTACGGCACCCTTGGTTCCAGAGCCTTTCTGGATTATCCGTTTTTATCTCTCTCTCTCTCAGAATGGTCCACTTTGGCCACCCACTCGTGATCACCTTGGCTCTTCCTTTAAACACAGGCAATTTAGACTGGCGTAGATGGACATTTTGGTCAGCATGGCACAAAATGCTTGAGTTAAGGCCCTGTCCCACTTTCCCGAGTTACTCACGAATTCTCCCGAGTTTTCCCCTTGATTCAAACTCGGAGAATGTCCATAGGAGTCCGCAGCGAGTCCATAGGAGGCCGTAGATATTTCGTAGCGGCTCGTAATAGCCCTGAGTACCTACGACTGGAATCTCCGAGTTTGAATCAAGGGGAAAACTCAGGAAAATTCGTGAGTATCTCGGGAAAGTGGGACAGGGGCTTAATTCAGCGGGAGGGGCTGCATCTCTGGAGAGAAGCTTCCGTCTACCTTCGGTTTAAACCAGCATCCCCAGTTCCTTCCTACACATCTTGGTCAGCCTGGATGTGTTGGGCAGAAGGGCCTGTTTCTGTGCCATGACTCTGGCTCTATGTAGACATGTGATATTACTGTATCATGGCTGGGATAGACACAAAAAGCTGGAGTAACTCAGGAGGTCAGACAGCATCCAGCTTTTTGTGTCTATCTTTCGATTAAACCAGCACCTACTGTTCCTTCCAACACATATGTCAAGGTTGGTGTTGATTCATTGTAAAATAGTTATTTGAGGCAAAAGTGGGCACCTTTACTTCTTGGGCAATAGCAAAGAGTTAATAAAAGTAGCCTTATCGGTATCACCATCAGCTTGGCTAGAATCAAAAAGGAGTCCAGCTTTTTATTCGGTGAGGTGATAAGTCCACAGTTGTGGTAGGACAGTGAAACATAAACCACGATACCTGCCTGCCTGCGTTCAGAAAAGTCACACATTGCAAGAGTTCAGCTCCAGTTTGATCTATTTAAAGATAAACTAAAGCCCCTGTCCCACTTACGCGATTTTTTTCGGCAACTACCGCCGTCCAGGCTGTCGCCACATGGTCGCGGGGTGACGCCTGTATGGTCGTGAGTAGTCTCCTCAAGTCGCCTAAAGAGTCATAACGTTTTTCTGTTCGCCGCTGGATTTTGAAATGTTCTAAACCTTTCGCCAACTGCGAAGGCTTGACGTAGCTTGTCTTCTCCTGTCGTAGGTGCTGTTGTAGGTTGTCGCCAGGATGACGCAGGTTGTCGCCAGGTGACGTTGGTTGTCGTTGGGTGCTGACTTTGGTGAATACCATTGGCGACTACCTACGTCAACCTATGTCAACTGGCGACAGGTACCGGCGACTGAATTGTCTTCAGTTGTCGCCGACAGGGTCGTTGCTTGTCGTAGCTTGGCGAGGGTGGGCGTAGGTTGACTTTGGTTGTCGTAGGTTGTCATCTGTGTGGTCGTAGGTGGACGTCGGGCACGTGCCGTGAGTAATTACTCAGGGTAGGCAGTGGGCAGTCAGTCGACCTTTAAAAATCATGCGTGCGCAGAAAAAAAATCGTAAAAACGCGCATGCGCAGATGTGTCCTGTAGGCAGTCAGTCGACTTTGAAAAAATCTTTTGAAAACGCACATGCGCTGATTAGTCTCCTCTCCTGTGGGCATGCGCAGCACCTTGCGAGCAGTCCACGGTGCAAAGGCAGGATTTCAGCTGGCTTTATTGCCCGTTGTAAGTGATGGCTTGAAGCAACGTCCACGACACGCGAGTTGAACATAGTTACGCGTATTACACGTACTGAGGAGGAAAGGCACGGGAGAATTATGCCTACCTAAGATCGATTATTAAAATAACAATAAATACTGAATTTAGTAAATGAATAGGAAATATTTACTATTTATATTTAATAATTAGCTTTTTATAATTTTAGTCAGGGTAGGCACTGCCTACCTTGCCTACCCTGACGGCACGTGCCTGGTGGACGTCCTGATGGGTTGCCGGTTGTCGGTAGCTTGAGGTTGACTAGATGGTAGGTTGTCGCAGCTTGTCGTAGACATTGTCATAGGGGGGGGATCCAGTCGCTGCTTTTTCGGCGACCTGCTAAGACTGTGACAGTCATCGGCAGTCTTCGAAAAAATCGCCTAAGTGGGACAGGTGCTTAATAGGATTGTAGGAAGAGGTTTCCATCCCCCAGTCAGGAGAGATACTGCACTGTAACAGGGCCTTTGGAATATTGAGACTGCGCTGACTATCAGACACCCATTTGCACCAATTCCCATTTTGCTCTCCCCACCTTCTCATCAACCCTCCTCTGATCCCAACACTACCCTCCACACGAGGGGCAATTTACGAGGACCAATTAACGTGCCGGCCAACACGTCTTTGCCTCAGAATAAAAGGAATCACCTTTAGAAAGGAGTTGAGGAGGAATTTCTTTAGTCAGTGGGTGGTGAATCTGTGTAATTCGTTGCCACAGGCGGCTGTGGAGGCCAAGTCATGGGATATATTTTAAGGCAGAGGTTGATAGATTCTTGATTCGTACGGGTGTCAGGGGTTATGGGGAGGGCAGGAGAATGGGTTTGAGAGGGATCAGCCATGGTTGAATGGCGGAGTAGACTCGATGGGCCGAATGGCCTGATTCTGTTCCGAGAACTTGTGAACTGATGAAGTGAGAGGGGATCCATGTAAATGTGCCAAGTCCATGTAGATGGCACCCGAGGTCAGGATCGACCCCGAGTTGCAGGAACTGGGATGCAGCGACTTTACCAGGTGCTATAAAATGTATTTGAGTTGTTTTTGTTTTTTAATGGATCTTCAGGACTGAGATATGGAGTGGTAAATGTTCAGAATTCTCTTCCCTTGGGAACCTCACTCATTGCACTTAAAACAGAGATCGATAGATTTCTGGATATTAAAAGTAATTAAGGTTGTAAGCATCCTGCCTAGCTGGCTGTTATTTATTTGACGTGGATGGTCCACCATTTCTTGTGGTGTGGCTGCAAGTTGTAAAAACCTTTGTGATTCTCCGTGGCTTTGTGTGCTGCGTTGTGTCGAGTGTCCGGGAAAATGTCCCCAAGTTCTCACCGCGTGTGTGTGTGTGTGTGTGTCGTACACAGTGTGTGCTTTAGTCCCAGTGCTACCGGAAGCGTTCTGAATAGCCTATTTGCCTCCAGCGGGCTGCGGTTTTGCCGCACTGCTGATTATTGCCAAATCAGTCAGAGGGTGGTAAATCTGTGGGATTCTTTGCCACAAAAGGCTGTGGTGGCCAAGTCAGTAGAAATTTTGAAGGCAGAGATAGATAGATTCTTGATTAGGACGGGTGTCAGAGGTTATGGGGAGAAGGCAGGAGAATGGGGTTAGGAGGGAGAGATAGATCAGCCATGATTGAATGGTGGAGTAAACTTGATGGGCTGAATGGCCGAATTCACTTTTGACCTTATGGCCATATTATCAGGATATAATGTGGCTCAGATTCACCCAGGACCTCTAGTAGCCAGCCGGTGCTGCTCCAAACTTCTGCCCTTGATATAACTCAGTGTCCTCTTGTTGGTAGGGAGGTGCAAGGCATGTGTAGCCAGCCTTGCTGACATCCTTGGACATTAAGCTTTGCTTTAAGCTCATGTCTCAATCTGTAGGATTCAATCAGGCCCAATGTGAGCTCTGGGGAGCAAGTTGTTTCCAGGTAATCGTGTTCTACCCTGCTCACTACAAAGCTATTGTGAATTCTGTGAATTCTCTTTCCATTCATCCATTCATTAGTAAAAATTGGGGCAGGTTGGTTTAGGAAAATGTTTTCATTCGGCAAGCTTTTTTTACCACTGTCTTCGCGAAGTTGCTATTTACAGAAGGTCCTTAGAAACAGGCTAGTGTAGGGATTCCCTGAGGGGTTGCAGTGTTTGTAGTTTGTAATTTTGAAATTGTTATTATGTGGAGACTATGTTATTATTTAAAGTGGATCACTGAGCAGAAAAAAATCTAATTTAACAATATTTGATCAATGTTGAAGCCCATGTGGGAGGCAGTGACACGGTGGTAGAGTTGCTGCCTTACGGCACCAGAGACCCGGCTTTCACTCCTGACTACAGGTGCTGTCTGTACGGAGTTTGTTCGTTCTCCCCGTGACCGCGTGGGCTTTCTCTGGGTGCTCCGGTTTCCTCCCACACTCCAAAGATGTACGGGTTTGTGAGTTAATTGGCTTTGGTAAAATTGTCCCGAGTGTGTAGGATAGCATTTGTGTATGGGGTGATCGCTGGTCGGCACGGACTCGGTGGCCGAATGGCCTGTTTGCACACAATATCCCTAAAGTAAAGTCTAATGTCCAATCGTGTAAGTTGAAGTGTGATTTGTGTGGAAAATGAGAGAATATTACAGGTTGTGAAGGGAAGCACTGTTGTGTGTTTGGTATTGTGTTTGTATTTGGTATTGGGTTTGTTGTGTGTTTGGGCTTTACTCAATATCTTGCCGGACCTCACTTTGATGGTGTTGGTGACACCGGGAGGGTTACTGTCCCTATTGCTCACTGTCCCCAATGCTGGCTTTTGACTTGATATTCGCAGTATTCTCACAGAGGTGGTGCTCATCCCAATGTACACGGTTATTGAGGAGAGACGGGCAAGAGAGTCGTGTATCAGGAGGGACGACTTTCAAGTGTGCACTCGGATGCAGTGCTTTACAGGGAGCAAAAATGTAGGTCCTCTTCAGACACATAGTCATACAGCGTGGAAACAGGACCCTATGGCCTAACTTTCCTCACAGGCCAACATGTCCCATCTACCCCAGTCCCACCCTGTAAGCTGGCCTTGTAAGATCAATGTCAGCTGTGGCTCAGTGGATAGCACTCTGACCTCTGACAGAGATAGTGGGTTGAAGTCCCACTCTAAATATGACTGGAGAGAATGAAGTTCAGAGCCCAATATTCATGAGACGGTGCGGCACCTTTGGAGGTCCTAGGTCAAACCTGAGATGTTGAATCACAGCTAAATCTGCATTTGATCAATAGAAAAGCTCTAGTACTACTTTGAACACGAATAGAACTAGTCTGAAGAAGGGTTCCCAACCCGAAATGTCACCCATCCATTTTCTCCAGAGATGCTACCGGACCTGTTCAATTACTCCAGCACTGTCCTTTTTTCCACGTGGCAGGTTTGCTCAATAGTAAAGAGATGTTAGTACAGGGTTAATCTGTTTGCAGTAATGCTGTTGGAGGTACTTCCTGATTAATCTTACTGATAACTGCATCGTTGACAGCTTCCCCTCAGCTAACAATGAACCATTCTACTTTACCTTGATCACCATCTGCTTTGATTTTTTTGTTTTCACACCTTACCATTCCATATCTCTAATCTCCCTCTCTCCTGACTCTCAGTCTGACGAAGGGTCTTGACCCAAAACATCACCATTCCTTCCCTCCAAAGATGCTGCCTGTCCCGCTGATTTACTCCAACATTTTGCATCTATCTTTTGTGAATACATTTTTTAGCTTGAGAATAAAAGGTTTCTGCACACACCCCTGTGCCATAAGGTCATAAGTGATAGGAGCAGAATTAGGCTATTTGGCCCATCAAGTTGACTCCACCATTCAATCATGGCTGATCCATCACTCCCTCCTAACCCATTCTTCTGCCTTCTCCCCATAACCCGTACTATTCAAGAATCTATCTATCACTGCCTTAAAAATATCCATTGACTTGACCTCCACAACTTTCTGTGTCAAAGAATTCCACAGATTCACCACCCTCTGATGAAAGAAATTCCTCCTCATCTCCTTCCTAAAAGAACATCCTTTAATCCTGAGGCTATGAAATCCAGTCCTAGACTCTCCCACTGGTAGAAACAAGCCTTTCACTATTCTGTACGTTTCATTGACATCCCCCCCACCCTCATTCTTCTAATCTCCAGCGAGTACAGGCCCAGTGTCGTCAAACGCTCAACAGATGTTAACCCATTCATTCCTGGGATCATTCTTCGAAACCTCCCCTAGACCCTCTCCAGAGCCAGCTCATCCTTCCTTGGATATGGTGCCCAAAATTACTCCAAATGCAGCCTGACCAGCTTTATAAGGCGCAGGTCATTCACACTAGCAAGGAAAATGGGGCCTTCTTCATGGAGGTGGTGGTACACCGGCATCCAATATCTAACCGTGGCGGTGAGCTGCTAGGTAGTTTGCTTATGGAAGCCCAGCCAGTGATAGAAAGTGGAATTTGTACCATGCGGATGTCTCGCTTGGATGTCTCTGATGGCGGCATCTTTTATTGGATTTAACAACCCTTTCTTTAAATTCATGAAACTCTGGTTACTATTGAAGAGCAATTTATCAGCCTGCTCTTTGCAAATCAATGAATGTTATTTGGAGCCTTGAAAGACTGTGTGTCTGGAACTCCCAAAAGAAAGAGAGTTTGGAAAGCAAACTCTGCAGCTGACAAAAATAGTCACTGAAACGTATCAAGTTGAACTTTTTGTTTAGCACAGAAGTTGCAAACTAGTTAATATTTGACCAAGAAGAACTGCTAAGAATTGGTATACTCAAATAAGACCCAGTGTTGTTGGTGCTCTTCATGTTTCATGGATTTAGTGTTTTTTATGACTGTTGACAGATCAATTACCCTCCTGGGATAAATAAAGTTCTATTGTATCGTATTGTATCGAGTATTTGTAAAGAAATTTAAACGTTATCATGTGTTTAGAGTTTAATTTGGTGATACAGCCTGGAAGTAGGCCCTACGGCCACCCAGTCCACGCTGAACAGCGACCATTGCACACTAACACTATCCTACACAAACGAGGGGCAATTTACACTTTTACCAAAGTCAATTAACCTACAAACCTGTACGTTTTTAGAGCCTGGGTAGAAACCGGAGCACCCCTGGAGAAAACCCACGCAGGTCATGGGGAGAACGTACAAACTCCGTACAGACATCACCCGTGGTCAGGATCGAACCTGGGTCCCTGGTGCTGTAAGGCAGCAACTCTACCGCTGCGCTACCTTGCAGCCCATGGTTGTTGGTGTTATTTTCATTTTGGCTAGCTGACTCGTTACCCCGCATGTAGCCGACCAACTCTTCCAACCGCCAATCTGCTTTTGAGAATTTGAACTCGTGAGGGGAAAAACTCCGGAAATTTGACAATTCTTGCCTTTTATTGATTCTGGAGATGCATGGCCTGCATCTATTGAGGTGCCTGACGCAAGTTATCCGTTATGGAGGAGGTGGTGTGACTGATGCATGTAAACCAAGCAAAGGGGTGCCTTTCCACAGATGTACCACTAAACCGCAAAGGTTTTCGTGAGAAGGTGACTTTTGGATCACACTGCCCATTATTTTTACTTGGTGACCTCTTGTGTCATGAGCTGGCTCCCTAAATAGAGGTTGTTGCGTGTGTCCATTTCATGTCCGTAATTGTGTGTCCAAATTAAGGACTCTGAGTTTGTTTTTTGATTTCGAGTGATTGAATTGTGGCTGTGTGGAAAGTGAGCAGCTACAAAATGACCAAGCGGTTCATTAGACAGGAATGCTGTAAAATTCAATGGCCATGAACCCAAGAGAATAACTGCGGGGACAGGCTACCTGGCCCACCCTTCAATACTGTGGCTTGACCAGGTCTTGTACAATATGATACGATAGAACTTCCTTTATCCCAGGAGGGAAATTGTCAACTCCCCATGGTCTTCAATCCTCTCATCATTCAAAGATTCATCTATTCCAGGTCCACCACTAATTTTTCCAGCAACTCGAGTTCCTGCACCTCCTTTAACCCAGACAAAATTACGAGAGCTGTTTGACCTGTTTTTACAAAATGTTAAATGGTCAGCTCAACATAGATTACAAGACCTACACCAAAACCCAAACCAATTAGGAGCAGACGAGGACATTCGATCCAATTTGTGATTCCAGCTACCAAGACAGATGTGTACAGCAATTCATTCTTCCCCCGCACAATTAAAGCATGGAATAATCTTCACCCTACCATAGTTACCCAACCAGATGCAACTAAATTTAAGGTAGCTCTTTCTTCCCAAAAACCCTTTCTGGCTTAAGTCCTCCCTCCACCACCTCCAGTTTAAATTCCATTTGGAATATTTTGGAGGACCAAGAAACCAAGAACCAAGAGCGCTTTTCAAATTCCCCCCCGGAAGTCGTCCCCCTCCCCACCCCCCCCCACCCCCCAAAAAAAGTGGCACCTAGGCTAGGTGAAGCGACCGATCTCGACCTCATTGGGACAAGGCAAACTTAAAATTTGCGCATTTAGAGAGTTGGATATAGCTCTTGGGGATAATGGAATCGAGGGATGTGGGGAGAAAGCAGGAATACGGTACTGATTTTGGATGATCAGCCATGATCATATTGAATGGCGGTGCTGGCTCGAAGGGCCGAATGTCCTACTCCTGCACCTATGTTTCTATTTATGCTTCCTTTGACTATTTCAACAGACCCAGCCAAGGAAACACAGTTGCTGCCCATTATCTCCAGCAATGTGACTATTGTTCTGTGCAATGTTGCACACAGGCTTCACAATTATAGAACCCTATCGATATTTTTCATTTTGGAGCAGGAGTACACTACTTGCCCCCTTGTGCCTTCACCACTCATTCAAGTCATGGCAGTTCTCAGCACCACTTTCCTGCATTCATTTCAATTTTCATTTCTTTGAATAGTTTTGTTTTCACATCAGACAAGTATTGGAGATGAGTTTGAAACAAGGGGTTTGTCCGGACGGGACTAGTGGAGATAACAATGGCTTCAACCAGCATTGACAAATGTGGGCAAATGGTAGTGTGGTAGTGCTGCAAATCAGTTTACTGAACTGGTGACGTTTCGGGTTGAGACCCTTCAGGGGAAAGGGAAACTAGAGATATGGAAGGGTACGTCATTTGTTTGGGAAGCTTACAACCCAGCGGTATGACTATTGATTTCTCCAATTTCAAGTAACCCTTGCTTGCCCTCTCTCTCTGTCTCTCCCCCACCCTAGTTCTCCTCTTAGTTTCACTGTCCTGATTAATTGTACTGTTTGTATGCCTCGTTGTCACTTTCCCCTCAGCCAATAATGAACCATTCTACATTTCCTTGATCAGCGTCTGCTTTGATCTGTCCCCTTCACACATTGCATGATCTTTGTGCACTTCCATATCTCTAGTTCCTCCCTCCCCCTGAAGGAGGGTCTCGAGATGAAACGTCACTCATTCCTTCTCTAGAGAGATGCTGCTGGAGTGCAGTCAGGGACTTACAACTCGGAGGTATGAATATGGAGTCTGAAGAAGGGCCCCAGCCGAAAATGTCACCCCTTCCTTCTCTCCAGAGATGCTGCTTTTCCCGCTGAGTTACTCCAGCATTTTGTGTCTTATGTTTAGTGGGGGGGTTGATGGGCGGATGGAGCAGTGGGGAACAGAGAGGGGGTGAGTTCAGAGACACAGGGTAATGGAGATAAGTGGAAACATAATGAAAATAAAATGGAGACAGCTTGGGAGAAGTTCCAGATATCAACCACTATGTAAACTACAGGACAAAAAACGTACCCTTTACAACTACGTCCTTACATCTTAAACCTGAGCCCTCGTGTTTTGTTACCCAATATTGCAGGGAAATGATTTTTAACTATCTGCCCTATCTATGCCTCGTAACTTTAATTACTTTTATCAGGTTGCTCCTCAATCTCCTTTGCTCCTGGGAAACCAATCCCTGAAATAAGAAAATTCACTTTTCTATAATCTTTTTGGGGCAATCTCCAAGGAGATTTCTAGCCAATGTTTTTAAGATAGTTATCTCCCTTCCAAGGTGAAGTGACTCACTGTTACAGAGAAATGTGTGGAGGAGTAGAGTAACTTTTCACCGGAGTTCACAGGAGAACTTTTCTGTGAGGTTGACTAGACTTACAATTAGGGTGCAAAGCCAATGGCGGTTTGTGCATGGCCTAGTCTGATGATGGCTGCATTATGTCCCCTTTATTGACTGCATATAATTCCTTGTTCATTTGTGGGATGCAAGTGTCACCGATTAGGCAGCATTTGTAGCCCATTCCCAAACACCACTGAAATCACAACTGAAATGGTGAGTCTAGAGTCTCGTATATATCTGACAGTGTCTGATAATGTCTTTAACTAGCTGAACGCTCTCAGTCTCTTGTGTAGTCCATAATTTGCTGGATTTGTGCAACCCAGGGAAATGTAACCATCGGGCACAAAGTTTATCTTTCAGCTTTCTCCTTTGCAAGGCTCAGCTGCCCCTTTCAAGAGAGAGTTAGATTTAGCTCTTAGGGCTAAAGGAATCGTGGGATATGGGGAAAAAGCGGGAACGGGGTACTGATTTTAGATGATCAGCCATGATCATATTGAATGGCGGTGCGGGCTCGAAGGGCCGAATGGCCTACTCCTGCATCTATTTTTCTATGTTTCCTCTCAGTTCAGTGTTGTGTGTCGTGTTAGTAAAACGTGTGTGTGTGTGTGTGTGACCTATCTGTTCAATGAGCAGCGTGGTTATTGTTGGCGCCTATACCAGCAAATACCCGCCTTACTGTAATAAATGTTTGCCGTGCTTTTCAAAAGGGTAAAATCGCCAGAAATGTAAGTGATCTGTTCCAGCACTCTGGCCCCGTGAGGTTACGTCGTACAAAGTACGGTTGAGATCGAACACCTGAAGTTGGGGAGTTTATTTCGACATGCTGTGCTGGTGAACTTACTGAAAAGAATTGCCTTTTGTTTTTTTCAGTATCCCTTAGCGTTGAGGTGGCTGAGAAATCTACAGGGTTGATGAACCAGTGTGGGCCACATGAATACTTTCTTGTGAGGCCGTAACTTTACCACAGTAACACATTCAAAAGAAAGTGTAGACTTAAGCTGCTGTTTAATCTTTATCCATTCTCTCCATGACCACTGAACCAGTGTGTGGGAAGGAACTGCAGGTGCTGGTTTAAACCGAAGATAGACACAAAATGTTGGAGTAACCCAGCGGGACAGGCAGCATCTCTGGAGAGAAGGAATGGGTGACCTTTCGGGTCGAGACCCATCAGACCGGTCAAGGGAAAGGGAAGCCACTGAGCCAGTGGTAGGCTGCAACATGCAAGAGTAATGTGAAGGTACACAAAAATGCTGGAGAAACTCAGCGGGTGCAGCAGCATCTATGGAGCGAAGGAAATAGGCAACGTTTCGGGCCGAAACCCTTCTTCAGACTGATAGGGGGTGGGGAGAAGAAAGGAAAAAAGGAAAAGGCAGAGGAGGAGCCCGAGGGCTGGGGGAGGGGAGGAGACAACCAGATGGCTGATGAAGGGGAGGGGACAGCCAGGGCTAGCAGAATTGGGAGAATTCAATGTTCAGGCCACCAGGATGTAGACTGCCCAAGCGGAATATGAGGTGCATTTCCTCATGTGAAACCTCATGTGAAACCTGATTATCATGTCATTCAGCAAACACAACAGAAGAATCGTCTTCTCTTCAGTGAAAGAAAAATAACATGTTCCATTCCGTGGGATAATTGGGCAATCCCAGCTTGGGAGGCACCTGGTCTTGGAAGAACCTGCCTTTGATCTGTGTGAATGAAGGACAAAGCCCTGCGAGGAGACTTCTTGTCTTTGCTTGCTCAGACTTGTAAAGCAGGCTTTGATTTTTATCACTACAGTTGGAACTTGATGACCATCAAATCTCTGGGTGGGTGATCGGCCCACTCATAGTCTCATGGACTCGTAGACTCATAGAGTGATACGGTGTTGAAACAGGCCCTTCAGCCAAACTTGCCCACACCAGCCAACATGTCCCAGCTATGCTAGTCCCACCTGCCTGCGTTTGGTTCATATCCCTCCAAACCTGTCCTATACATGTATCTGTCTTAACTGTTTCTTAAATGTTAAGATAGTCCCAACCTCAACTACCTCCTCTGGCAGGTTGTTCCATACACCCACCACCCTTTGTCTGAAAATGTCACCCCTCAGATTCCTATAAAATCTTTTCCCCTTCACCTTAAACCTATGTCCTTGATCCCCTACTCTGGGCAAGGGACTGTGCATCTACCCGATCTATTCCTCTCATGATTTTATACACTCAGTGGGGTATTAGCAGATGTGAGGTTGATAATCTGAAAGGCAGCACAATGAGGGTTTAAAGTGCACTCAATCAGCAAATGAAGAGGTTGTAAGTGAATGATGAAGCTCTGCGTATGCGGCACCCTTCCACCTGCTTATCTCTGCCTGTCATGTTCACACCTTACCCTTCCATATCTCTAGACTCCCTCTACCCTGACTCTGAGTCTGAAGAAGGGGTCTCCACCCGAAACGTCACCTATTTCTTTTCTCCCAAGATGCTGTCTGTCCCGTTGAGTTACTCCAGCATTTTGTGGCTATCTTCGGTTAAACTAGCATCTGCAGTTCCTTCCTACACAGTATGAATATTGATTTCTCTAACTTCAAATAACCCTTGCATCCCCTCTCTCTTCCGTCCCTCCCCCACCCAAGTCGTTGTGCTGACTTCAAAGTCATCTTGTTAAGTCTCATTATCTATAACTGGTTTTCACCTAGTCTACAGATAACAAAGGCCTGTTTCCTTTATCATCGTTACTTTTTCTGCATATATTTCATTTATTTGTTCTATATCACTGTCTTTATCTCGTTTCCCTTTCCCCTGACTCTCAGTCTGAAGAAGGTTTTCGACCCGAAACGTCACCAATTTCTTTTTCTCCAGATATGCAGTCTGACCCGCGGAGTTACTCAAGTTTTTTGTGTCCATCTGCAGTCAGGGACAGTTCTGCTGCTGTGGGTGCTAATTAGGTCAAATCCTGAAATCGCACCCAGCATACAAGTAGGCCCTTCAGCCCACCGAGTACGTGCCAGCCAGCTATCAAACACCCATTTCCAATTATACCATTCAATTAGCCCACGTTGGGCTCGACCTCCCCCCCCCCCCCACCCCCTCAGTGGCATTAAGGCAGACACACAGATGTTGGGCTTCCAGCTGTGTGATCTGTGTGACCAGCAAGATGTTGAGGGAGGGGCACCTCTTATTTCAAGGAAGCACTGCATTGTCTGCAAAATGTGTGTGCAGTTTGTTGCCCTGCCTCTGGGAATCCAGCAGTGTCACTTCTCGTGAGTGACCAGTATGTGCTCAGCGCGACAGACAGCCTGAGATGATGCACTAGATCAAGAGTTCCCAACCTGGGGGTAAATTTTGCCTACCCAGGGGGTAAATTTGTTGATTCTGGATTTGTACATATTTTTTCTCATTGACCTGGCTGTGTTTGGTTCTGATATATCGGTATCTGTTCATCATTAGTTGTTCATAAGTGAAATGACATTGTTATGTGCTATTAAAGTTGCCAGGGGTAAACAGGATGATAAAGGTTGGGAACCCCAGCACTAGATCAAGTCCCATTGCCCTCAGGTTTATGTAAAGACTCCAGGCCAGGTCTGATTATGAAAACGCCCCCCCCCCCCCCCCCCCCACTCGTCAAAACCCAAGCATCAGAGTCAGTATTTGGTCCAGTAGCTTGTCATTGAAAACGAGACTAATTCTCATCACATTGCTGCTTATGGGACATGCTTCCACTGAAATTGGCTACCATATTTCCCACTTTCAAATAAACGGAGGTGGCTCTATGCCCATCAACCCATTTGAGTCATGAATTTGTTTTTGTATGTTGTCTGAGTCTATGTTCCCATGAAGCTGCTGCAAACAGCAAGGTTTTCATTGTGCCTGCACCTCACTGTGCTTGTGCATCTGACAATAACTAGCACTTTGTGTCTATCTTTTGACAATAACCTCAACTTGATTGACTTGACATGTCATCACAACTTTGGTGGCAAGCAGCACCATCCTGTCCTATCCTGGTCTCTGGTCGACATTGGCACTTGGTATGGCAATGATCGATATTAAAATCCTCTTTGTATTTAAAAACATTATCTGACCTGACACCCTTACCTATCAGGAAAGGACATGATAGACTAAATAGCTTGCTTCCATGTTCTAAGGAAAGATGAAAATGTTCTCTCTGGTCATTTCATGATAACAGCATTGTCAACGGTGGTGCAGCGGATAATGTTGCTGCTTCACAGAGCCAGGCCCCCAGGCTCGATCCTGACTACGGGTGCTGTTTGTACAGAGCTTGTATGTTCTCCCCGTGACCTCCTTGGGTTTTCTCCAGAAGCTCCGGTTTCCTCCCACACTCCAAAGACGTGCAGGTATGTAGGTTAATTGGCTTGGTATGATTGTAAAATTGTCCCCAGTGTGTGTAGGATAGTGTAGGTGTGCAGGGATAGCTTGTCGGCATGGACTCGGTTTCTCTGCTGTATCTCTAAACTAAACTGAGAGGTAATGTTTAAGTCTGTTAGTGACATTATTATGGTGGGGGGGGGAAGTGCTTTTCATTTCATTAGAAGCAATGATCATTGGAAATTATTCCACTGTGTTGTGATATTATTCCCACTAGACAAATTAAGTCATCTTGTCTTCTACCCGGCTAGGCACACTCGATATTGATAATGTCCAGGACTAATGCAACTTGAAGGAATACTCGATATAATGAAGATATCCAGGAGTTTCTGATTTAATTCTTGACTTTCTTCTATTTCCCTGAGCTCCTGTTTATGGTTTATCTCTCAACTGGAGACATTTTTCTCTTCTCTCTTGACACTGAGCAACGTTGCAAGCTGATGTACGTCCTCCCGATTGGCACCAGCTTCTCTGGGGTCTCTCTATAATCTTCTGAACAATATTCAGAAACCTCTCGTCATTGAGAAATGGATTTTTAGCGCAGGCCTTTTAGAGAATGTTATCGTCTTAAACTTTGCAGCTCGTTCAGGAGAGGCTTGAGTGGAAATTTGGGACCTCCTTGCAAAGATTAGATTTTGGTTAAATCCTTTGGAAGGGACATTGAGGAATATTGTGCAAAAGCAGGTAATTTGAGTTAGGGTTGTTGACTTTTCACATAACTGAAAAGTGTAATTGACCCGTGGTTGAATGCCTTATTAATGCTTAATGTTAGAGAGCATTCCTGAGCTATTGTCTACCTCATTTGAAGACCCTTGAACTATCGTTCATCCGACTTTACTGGACTTTATCTTGCACTAAACATTATACACATTATTCCCTTTATCATGTATCTGTTACACTGTGGATAGCTCGCTAGCAGATAGCAGCACCTCTCCCTCTCCCTTACCTCCCTTGATATCCCTTGCACTCTATGTGGAGGAAAGAACTGCAAATACTTACTTGCGAAGATAGACACAAAATGCTGGAGTAACTCAGCGGGCCAGGCAGCATCTCTGGAGAGAAGGAATGGGAGGCGTTTCGGATCGAGACCCTTCTTCAGACTGAGTCTGAAGAAGGGTCTCGACACGAAACATCACCCATTCCTTCTCTCCAGAAATGCTGCCTGTCCCGCTGAGTTACTCCAGCATTTTGTGTTGTACCCCTTGTACTCTCTTCCTCCCTCTCCTTCACAGCCAAGCAAAATGTTCCTTCTCTCCCTCCTCTCTCTCCTTTTTCCTTGAATATTAATCTGCAGCGTCTCCCGAGCTGTGAAATAGAGGGTTGTCAACTATAGAAAAGTAAGAGAGATTTCCACCATCACCAAGTGCAGAATACAATTTCATGGAGGTATTATTTTGAAGGGGAGAAATGATTGTCTGTCAGCTTGGTTGATGGCCAAGAAGTGTGCCCAGTCGAGTCGACCTGGATGATTTCAGCTGAATTTCAGAAGTTAATCTCTTGCTGCCTTGCTATTCTTTAAGAGCAATCGGTATTGCAGTCTTAAATACTTAGACTTTTCTTTGGCTTGGGATTTAGGATTAAGGAATAAAGCTATCTGCCTATGTTAATTAACAATGCTGTAACTCAATTCTTTAAGGCAAGACTCGAGCGTCTAAAGAATAAAGTTAGGCTAAACCAGGGTTTGATTTCAAGTTCCTTGCTTTGGAAATAACCCCTTTGGGGAAAGTAGACATCACACACCTCACTTGCTGGTGAATTGGGCAGCATCAAGGATGTGTTATCTCTCTGAATGTCTTTTGTATGGTTGCTGGGATGAGGGGGATGTCTACTTCAACTTACCCCAACAGAAGCACAGTCCCTCCTGACCTAACATGCTTGCTTTCCCATTTGTGAACTTTTTGAGAAGCCTGCACCAGCACCCCAAGTTCCTTTGCACCAACTTGGCATCATGCTTGGCACAGACAATGTGGGCCAAAGGGCTCGTTCCTGTGCTGTATTCTTCTGCTTCCTACCTTGTGGAATGATGACCACAAAATGAACAGGTTGCCGAGAGGGCACATCTGTAGCAGCGAATGGTCGAGGGATTATAGTCATAGAGTGATATGGTGTGGAAATGGGTCCTCTGGCCCACATTGGCCAACATGTCCCAGCTACACTAGTCCTACCTGCCTGCGCTTGGTCCATATCCCTCCATACTTGTCCTGTTCATGTACCTGTCTAACTGTTTCTTAAATATTGGGATAATCCCAGCCTTAAGTACCTCCTCTGGCATCTTGTTCTAAACGCCCACCACCCTTTGTGTGAAAAAGTTACCCCTCAGATATCTATTAAATCTTTTCCACTTCACCTTGAACCTATGTCCTCTGGATTGTATTATCAAGAGTTGGTGTTTGGCTTCATTCCACCTTTCTACTGGCAAGAGGGATATCACTGACATTCCCTGTAACATGGACCGTCGACAAGTCGCAGTACCGGACAGTCAACAGGCAGGGATCTGGCTATTCATGAGGTGGAAGAGGACTTTCTTAGGAATTGGCAGTCATTGCAATATCTCGCCATAAGAATGAATGTCCACGGCCGCAAAGCCCCACCCAACATGGGCATGCAGCGAAAACCATTTCCAGAGCACTCCCACCAGTTGGAAGCAGGAAGATTCCCTCCACCACCCAACCTTCCCCTATGTGAATATCAGTCCCAATTCCGGACGTCCAGGTAATGCTTTCCACTATGGCCTTTCTCTTCGAACGTTGGCCCACCAACGCTTCGGCTTGAAGGTAGAATCCACAAGGGGCAATATATGAGGTGTCTGCTGCTTCAGGGGCCAACTGATGCTCTATTGCAGGCTCTTTGGTACTTGGAAAGCTTCCAGGCTTACATCAATCCTCCACTTTTAGCCAGCAAGTATGCACCAAATAATACCGCAGCTTCTCCAAGTCAACTTCAGTAGCATCTAAGCCCACTACCTTTACCATCTAGGGCAAGGACAGCAAGGCAACATCTCAGGTTCCCTCCAGATTGCACATCATCCTGACTTGGAAATATATTACCAATCCTTCTTTGCTGAGTGTTAAGTGCAGGAACTCCCAGCAGCACTGTGAGAGAACCTTCACCGAAAGGACCAGTAGTTCAATGGAGTACCTCACCCACCCAACAAATGCACAGACCCCCAAAATAACAGGTAAACATTTCAGAAGCTTGATGCTGGGCTTTGAGGACATCCCAAAGGAAGGGCCAACTGGCTGACCTGCCCAACGTACTGGACAGAAGAAAGAGCCTGTCTAATCCACCTGCAATGGACTCCCCATGACGGCAAAACAAGCCATCTGATGTTTGCAAAACTGCACCCTAAGAGTTGTGTAGGAAAGAACTGCAAATGCTGGTTTAAATCGAAGATAGACACAAAATGCTGGAGTAACTCAGTGGGATAGGCTGCATCTCTGGAGAGAAGGAATGGGTGACGTTTCGGGCCGAGACCGTTCTCTCATTTTGTGTCTACACCCAAAGAGACATCGAGCAAGACATTTGGAAAGAATCCAGATGTGTCACAGTTGAGGGTCAACCCAAATTTCTATTGCCATGACGGTCAACATGAATTATTCCCAGGCTGGGTGACGGGTCTGAAGAAGGGTCCAGACTCGAAACATCATCTCTCCTTTTTTCCAGAGATGCTGCCTGGCCCTCTGAGTCTTCTGGTTAGCGAAGCTTAAATCTACACTGATCAAATCCATCTCATACTCAAAAAAAAAATCAGACCAGTGCACAAAGTAGCCTCAGCCGTGTGGAACATGGTGCTGGGTTCTGTTTGACATCGGAGCCGCTCCTTTGGGACCTTGGATCTGGGACTCCAGCCCCCAGTGATCCAAGGCATTCTGTCTGTGACATTCTGTGGGGCTGGGGAGTGGGTGTTGGTTCTGTTGGGCATTATAATGTATCTGGCCTACAACTGATCCTAACAGTGCGCTATTGTGTTGACTCCCATTGGCTGAGGAAAGGCGCGGCGTACTACAGGATGGAAACAGGCCCTTTGGCCCACTGAGTCCGGGCCGACCCATTGACACACGTTCTATGTTAAACATAGAAGCATAGAAATAGGTGCAGGAGTAGGCCATTTGGCCCTTCAAGCCACCACCGTCATTCAATATGATCATGGCTGATCATCCAAAATCAGTACCCTGTTGGCTGTGTTCTCCCCATATCCCTTGATTCCGTTAGTCCTAAGAGCTATATCTAACTCTCTCTTGAATACATCCAGTGAATTGGCCTCCACTGCCTTTTGTGGCAGAGAATTCCACAGATTCACAATTCTCTGGGTGAAAAAGTTTTTCCTCACCTCAGTCCTAAATAGCCAATCCTTTATTCTGAATCTTATGTTATCCCCCTTTCTCATCCACTCCATACTCACTGGGGGCAATTAACAGAGGCCAATTAATCTACAGAGGCCAAACCCACACAATTTGGGCATGTGGAAGGAATCCCTTGCATTTATGGGCGAAGGTGCAAACTCCACACACAGGTCAGATTCGAAGCTTGATCACTGGCGCTGTGAGGCAGTAGCTCTACCGGCTGCGCCATTGTGCTTTAAGGTTTGGTTAACATGCCATTCGAGTATTAGCTGGAGAGATGTTACCATTTTAAGTTCATCATGTTGGGAGAGGTTAGAAATATCATTGGAAGAGACAGTTATGGTAGTGTGTTGAAGAGTGGAGATACGGTGACGCTAAAAGGTTGGAATAATGAAAGGTGAAGCAACTTAATAAAAGGGTGGTTAATGTTTTTTGGCTGCGATGGAATGGAAGCTTGTTCTAGTTCTTGAGGTAAATGAGTAGGTCCTTGTGGAGTTGATCTCTGATCAGAGGTTAAATTGTCTTAAATTCCCTCCTTCATCTCAGGGCAGCCTGGGTCTCTCGCAGTGGCAGTGGTCAGCTGCACTCACAGGATGGCTTGGACAGGATGGCCTGGTGTGTTTAGGCCGCAGTTTGTTTGTGTGTTTAGGCCGCCGTGTTTAGGTCGCAGTTTGAGGCATGGGTTCAAATCCCACTTCTGGCAGTTTGATATTCTAAGATCAGTACTCTCCTCTTAGGTTTGTTGGTGTGGCACAGCGGTAGAGTTGCTGCCTTACAGCGCCGGAGACCCGTGTTCTATCCTGTCCATACTGAGTTTGTACGTTCTCCTCATGACTGCATGGGTTTTCTCTGGATGCTCCGAATTCCCCCCACATTTCAAAGACGTGTAGGTTAATTGGTTTCAGTAAAATTGTTAATTGTTCCTAGTGTGTGGGATAGTGTACAGGATGATTGGGGTTTTGAAGGCATTTCTTCCACCGTCTGCTGTTTGTTCTGAACCATTCAGTAAATTCTTATCTTAGTCTAGTTTAGAGATACAGCACGGAAACAGGCCCTTCGGCCCACCGAGTCCGTGCCGACCAGCGATCCCCGCACACTAACGCTATCCTACACACACACACGAGGGACATTTTACAATTTTACCAAGCCAATTAACCTACAAACCTGTAGGTCTATTGAGTGTGGGAGGAAACCGGAGAAAACCCTCACAGGTCACGGGGAGAACGTACAAACTCCGTTCAGACAGCGCTCGTAGTCAGGATCAAACCCGGGACTCGGGCGCTGTAAGGCAGCAACTCTTCTGCTGCACCACTGTGTCGCCCTTGTGCTTATTGATTTACTGATTGTGGGACTGATCGCAGGCCAACTCTGCTCTTCAATCTGATGTTGGCTGGCCCCCTTGTCAAATGGCAAATATCTTGAGTGGAGTGAGTCTAAAGCCACCTGGCAACAATTACAAGGTTGTTTCACAGATTTCCCCTGTTCCCTTTGAAAGAAAACGGAGCCTGCTTGCCTTTCTAGCTGTACCGTCCCTCACCTTTGGCATGGCTTTGAATTACTGCTTAACCACATCCATCCGAGTGTTATTGAGGTGAGAGTCTCAGTTAATTTGGAGCTCGCTGGGCCTTGCAGCTTGTTTAGAGTCATTTGAAAATATATAAAGCCTTTCACACTTACCTGGAACCTTTGGCCCAACGAGGATAAGATTGGGAATTGCATCCACTCTGGGTGTAAACCACATTTAAAAATAAAATTAAAGTCAAGGTTTGCACTCGTGTCCCTTGTGACCATCGGGTTTCTCAACAAACCTCGCAGTCAGTGGAATAGTTTTAGTTTAGTTTAGAGATACAGCGCACAATCTCCATACCCTTCAGCCCACCAAGTCCGCACCGACCAGCGATCGACGCACACTGACAATATCGTATCTACACTCTCTAGGGACAATTTACACTTACCGGTATATCAAGCCAATTAACCTACAAACCGTCTTTGGAGTGTGGGAGGAAACCAAAGATCTCGGTGAAAACCCACGCGGTCACGGGGAGAACGTAAAACTCCGTACAGACAGCACCCGTAGTCGGGATCGAACCCGATTCTCCGGTGCTGTAAAGCAGCAACTTTACCGCCGTGCTATGTTATAGGGAAGTTATTGTCAAGTCGAAAAGGGTGTAGAGAAGATTTATGAGGATGTTGCCAGGACTTGAGTGCCTGAGCTATAGGGAGAGGTTGAGCAGACTAGGACTTTATTCCTTTGAGCTTAGGAAGATGAGGGCTGTTCTTATACAGGTGTACAAAATCATGAGAGGAATCGATCAGGTAAATGCACTTTTTTTGCCAGAGTAGGGGAATCGAGAAGCGGAGGACATAGGTTTAAGGTGAGGGGGGGAAAGACTTAATAGGAATCTGAGGGGTATTTTTTTACATAAAGGGAAGTGGGTATATGGAACGAGCTGCCAGAGGAGGTAGCTGAGGTAGGTATTATTACGACGTTTAAGAAACATTTAGACAGGTACATAGAAAGGATAGGGTTAGAGGGATATGGGGCAAATGCAGGCAGGTGGGATTAGTGTAGATGGGTACATGTTGGCCAGCATGTGCAAGGTGGGCCGAAGGGCCTTCTCCGCTGTATGACTCTATTTTCTACTTTTGTGTCAGATTTCCACCATCTGCCACTTTTTGCTAAGTTTTGAAGTAACCACTTCCTATAGCATTGGACGCTCTATTTGTTATTTGCACATAGTAAGATCCTAGTGATTGTAGTAACAATAGTAATCACAGTGATTGAATGGGGGATGTATATTGGCAGAGGGGAGCTGCTGCTCTTCAGGGTCTTGCATCTTCCTGAGAAAACCGAATGTCCTCGCGAACATTTCATAGAAACATAGAAAATAGATGCAGGAGTAGGCCATGTGGCCTATCGAGCCGGCCCCGCCATTCAATATGATCATGGCTGATCATCCAGAATCAGTACCCCGTTGTTGCTTTCTCCCCATATCCATTGATTCCGTTAGCCCGATTCCGTGTCTTTCAAAAGACACTTTAATTTCCTCACAGGAGTCTCACAGGAGCCATAATCTAAATGCAGCACCAGGGTTATTGAAAGATCAGTAGTGGCCATGTCATTAAAGGGAGTTTCACTTTGGATCAGAAAGTAATTAGGAAATGCTAATGGAATTGTTGGCCTACATTGCAAGGGGGTTAAAATATAACGTTTTGATGCAACTTCACAGGGCACTGGCATGAGCAGGCCTAGAGTACAGCGTGGAGTCTTCGTCTCTGCATTTAAGGAGCGCTGCTATTGGTGACAATGCAGAGAAGATTGCCGAGGTTGATTCATGATATGTAGAGATTGAGGTATGAAGAAAGGTTGATGATGTTGAACCTAAATTCAGTGGAGTACAGAAGAACGAGGCGATTTTACTCAGATGCAAGATTCAAAACGGGATTGACAAGGTGCATACCATAGAGGTGTCTAGAATCACAGGGCATAGTTTCAGGATAGGGGTATCCTATTAATAATGAGGAGAGGAGAAATTGTTTTTGGCAGAGCTGTTGCTTCAGTACCGGCAACCTGGGGTTCAGTCCTGATCTCTGGTGCTGTCTGTGTGGAGTTTGCACATTCTACCTGCGACTGCGTGGGTTCCCTTTGGGTGCCTTGGTTTTGTCACTTGTTCCAAAGACGTGGGTTGGTGAGCAAATTGCTCCTGGTGTGTAAGTAAGTAGACAAATCTGTGGGGAGATGATGGGAATGCGTGGAGAATGAAATGGGATGTGTAAATGGATGCTTGATGGGTCAGCCGAAAAGGGCCTGATTCTGTGCTGTATGATGTGGTCTACCTGTGAGTATTCAGGTGAGTATTGTGAACCATGAGTCTAGACGCCCTGTGTACACAATGGAGGGAAACTACACCCCTGCAAACCCCATTATCTGTCTGCTTCCCAATCTTTAGTCGAGTTTTTGGTCACAGATAAACATCACAGACGATGCCACCGTAGTGGGTCGGATAATGTCAAATAATGACCAGACAGAGTACAGGAAAGAGACTGAGAACCTCGTAACCTGGCGTCAAGAGAACAACCTTTCTCTCAATGTCAGCAAGACAAAGGAGATAGTGATCGACTTCAGGAGGCAAAACGGTGCGCATACTCATTGCTGGCACCGAAGTAGAGATGGTCAAAAACTTTGAAGTTCCCAGTGGTAAATATCACCAGCAACTTGTCCTGGACTAGCCATATTGAAGCAATGGCCAAGAAAGCCTTTACTTCCTTAGTTGGCTTAGGAGGTTCGGTATGTCGCCAACAACCCTCACCAACTTCTTCAGATGCGCTGTAGAAAGCATTTTATCGTGGTGCATCACAGCATGGTTTGGGAACAGCTCCATCCAAGACCGCAAGAAATTGCAAGGAATTGTGAACGCAGCCCAGACCATCACTCAAACTAACCTCCCTCCCATTGACACCATCTACACTTCACGCTGCCTCGGCAAGGCCACCAACATAATCAAGGACCAGTCTCACCCTGGTCACTCCCTCGTCTCCCCTCTCCCCTCTGGCAAGTGGTACAGAGGTGTGAAAACGTACATCTCTAGATTCAGGGGACAGTTTTGTCACAGCTGTTATCAGGCATCTGAACTATCCGATCAACAACTAGAGAGCAGTCCTGAGCTACCATCTACCTCGTTGGAGACCCTCAAATCAGACTTTACGAGGCTTTTATCTTGCACTAAACTTTATTCCCTTTCTGTACACTGTGGATGTCTCGATTGTAATCGTGTATAGTCTTTCCACAGGCTGGATAGCACGCAACAAAACAAAGCTTTTCACTGTACCTCGGTACATGTGACAAAAGCCAAACTAAACTAAATCAGCTACCACTTAACCCACTGAGTTAGAGTGGAAGCAATTCATCCTCTTTCCCGAGGGATTCCTAAGAGGAAGGAAGAGTCGGTATGTGTGCCAAAGTGAATTGATTTTGTTGAGGCAATATCTAAAATTACAGACAGAGGGATTTATGTGCACATACTTTAGATGGACTTCCAGTTGGCACTTGATGTTCCACGCATAGAAGCGCTAGGTTATATTACTCATTGTATTGGCAAATTCAAGGCCATTTATCCAGGATTTCCAAGGACACGGGTTTTGTTGTCATTGTAGGTGGGCGTATAAAATTGCAGAGGTAATTCAAGTCAAGTCGAGTTTATTGTCATGAGCACAAGTACAGTGTGATACGGATACAATGAAAAATCTTGCAACAAAGTCACAGGCACATGGTCTCGGAGAACCGAAAAACACGGTATACAAAAGACAGACACAGAATGCTGGAGTGATTCAGCGGGCCAGGCAGCATCCCTGGACAAAATGACAAGGAAACATTTTGGGTCGGGACCCTTCTTCAGGTATATATGCAACATTTTATAAAGTTATACTAGTCAGTCAAAAGAAAAATTGTGCAAAAAGAAGACATAATGCAAAACATAAAATTCCATGGTGGTGCAAGGCGTAGTCTGTTGTGTTCCGTTGCTGAGATAAGATTGGCTTGTGTAGCTTGGTTGGAATGTAAATCATCCTAAACCTGGTGATGTGGGACTTCAAGATTCTGCACCTCCTTTGTGAAGGTAACAGTGAGAAGAGGGTTTGGCCTGGATGGTGGAGATCTTTGATAACAGTGCCTCCTTGAGGTAGCATCTCATGTCGATGCCTTTGATGTTGGGGAGGGCTTTTCCCACAATGGTCGTGGGCTGTATCTTTAAAGCCACCTGCACTCCTGTGTACTGGTGGATGTACCAGCCCATGGTACTATGCAACCAGTCAGCATACTTTCTACAGTGCATCTGTCGAAGTTTGTTGGAGTATTTGGTGACACAACAAATCTCTTTAAACTTCTATGAAGGTTGAAGCGATGGCTTCTTCGTGATTATATTGAAATACTCGTGTGAAACTCTTGGCAGATGAATTTCAGCTTGAGGGAGCAGAAGGCCTCTGTTCTGGTCAAGTTAATGATTAAGACGGGTCCGTTTACTGCAGAGACACTAAAGGGCCTGTCCCACTTAGGTGACTTTTTAGGCGAGTGCAGGAGACTCTGCGCTCGCCTCGTGGTCGCCACATGTTCGCCACATGTTCACTGGTGGTCTCTGGTGAGTCTCCTTCATGGTCGCGAGGAGTTCCCGCATTCTGGGAACTAGTCGTGGCCTCAGTATGGTCACCACAAATTTTTCAACATGTTGATAAAAAACTTCTGTAACCAAAAATTGGTCGCCATGGAGAAAATGTATACTTTTGTAGTCGTAGGAGCAGTTGTAGTGGAGTCGCCATGTTATTGTAGGTAGTCGAGCTAGTTGTAGGTAGTTTTAGTTAACCTCCTTTGCTGACCGGGCATTTTCATTGGCTCATTGGGGAAAACAAAAACGTAAGCACGAGTTTTCAGAACTAAGGAGAACCGACCGGTAATGTTAAATGCCCGCCGAACTTCACAGCTGTGTATCTCTGGCTTATTAAAAGTTGTCTGGCTTCTTAAAAGTGTCTCCACTCCTTCTCCCCCATTCCCCCCCCTTCTCCCCTCCTCCCCCCCCCTTTTAAAGGACTTACTGTGCTAGCCGTCTTAACCTTCCTGTTCATCGCCGTGTGTGTCTGTATCACCTTGGCTTTGCACCGTGTGAATTTCAGACAGCGCTCCCCCGCTTTCCATGGCCCCCGCCTTTGCGATGTGTGTGTGTGAGTGTGTGTTCCACTCTGACACTCGCCGTTCCTGTTCCCGGTTTTTCAGCCAGTGCCGCGAACTTGACAGTCACCGGGCAGTCCGCTGAAAAATCGCCCAAGTGGGCCAGGCCCTTAAGTGGTGCATAGCATTGGAGCTTGGTCCATGCACCCAGGGCTCTGTATCTGACCACTGCTTTTTAATTTTATAAAAGTTTTAATATATGCTGCTTTTATTCAAAAAGCAGTGGCGAGGTACAGAAAGATAATGTTAGGCTAATGGAATATTGGTCTCTCTCTGTGAGGGTCTAAGAAGGTTTTGCTCTGTCCAGTTCTATGAACTCCTGGAAAACACTGTTTTCAATTCTGACACCTTGCTTTTAAAAAATATTCTGGACTCTTTGAAGGGAAAGAGGTCATATTTGGGGTTCCCAGAGTAACCTTTCTCCAGAATTTGTGTAAACCAGTTTTATATTCCTGGGTGTGTACAGTCGGCTGGTTAGACTTTCAAAGTTTGTAAGGAGTTCAAAGAGTGGAGGGAAACTACCTCCTTTTGAGTTTTTGTAGTTTTAGAGACACAGCGCGGAAACAGGCCCTTCAGCCCACCGAGTCCACACCGACCTGCAATCCCCGCACATTTAACACTATCCTAAACAAACTAGACGGGCAGTGGGCTGGTGCTATAGACCTGCACGGGAAGGTAGACGCTCCCGCCCCCACGAGTCTCGGGCAGATGGGGCTCGTCAGCCTGGGAAGGCAGCCCATCTAGGAGAGGGAAAACTCAGATTTAAAACCTCCACTGCCTTGTGGCCATATCCAGTCATGGAAAAGGCTCCAGGAGTAAACTTCAAGAAAATCCAGAGTCGGAGCCTCTAAGGCAGTTTGTCGTTGTCTACAACCTCGCTCTGGCAGCTCCTGCAACGACGCTGGTGCCAAACTGTAACGGCCCTGCTGTTCCTTTGGATCGATCAGCGACGTGGAGAGGGGGGACGTGCTGCATGGGCAACAGCCTGTCCTCCATATGACATCGCCCAGGCTTGCATCCGACCAGGATGCATCACCCATGGTCAGTCATGACCGAGGGGGGCCTACTACTACACAATCTAGGGACAATTTACATTTATACCAAGCTAATTAACCTACAAACCTGTACATCTTTGGACATCCTGCTGAAGGTTGGAATCGAATAACATGGAAAAGGAGTAGGAGGAGGCCATTTTGCCCTTCGAGTTCTTTCTGCTCTACGTCCAGGTCACCTCTTGTCATCTGCCTCATAAACCATTAGTTGCTAGCTGAGCCTCCACAGCTCTCTTGGGTAGAGAATCTCAGTGTGCTGAGGATTAAATAAATTCTACTTGCCTCAGTCATAAATGCCTTCTCCCTAATTCTGTTGAATGTGATCCCTGGTTTTAGATCCTGCCTGCACCAACGATGTTAAGTCCCTTAATTTTCTTTTGAAAGAGGCAAAGCCTATTTGATTCCCCCTCTTGACAGACCTGCCCTACCAGGAACCATGTCCTCCGAAACCTATCCTATCCATGTACCTGTCCAAATGTGTTTTTTAAACACTGTGATAGTACCTGCCTCAACTATCTTCTCTGGCAGCTTGTTCCATACACCCACTACTCTTTGTGTTTTAAAAAAAATTGCCCTTCAGGTCCCCATTAAATCCCCCCCCCCCCCCCCCCCCCCCCCGCTCACTTTAAATCTATGTCCTCTAGTACTTGATTCTCCTACTCTGGGTAAAAGACTGTGCATCTAAGCTATCTATTCCTCTCATGATCTTATAGACCTCTATAAGATCACCCTTCATAGCCCTGCTCACCAAGGAATAGTCCTCTGCATATATCTCAGGCCCTCGAGTCCTGGCAACATCCTCGCAAATCTTCTCTGCATTCTTTCCAGCTCAACAACATCTTTCCTACAACAGGGTGAACAAAACTGATCACAATACTTTAAATGTGGCCTCACTGATGTCTTGGACTCTATGCTTCCTAATTTTGTGTAGGGGTAGATTAACTACATGTCTATAGGAAGCATCATATAGTGGGAGTTGTTTCCTTTGCATTGAGTTGATGAAGTTGGCCAGCGGAGTTGTCATGTTTACAACTGGAGATAGACACAAAAAGCTGGAGTAACTTTGCAGGTCAGGCAGCATCTCAGGAGAAAAGGAATTGGTGATGTTTCGGGTCAAGACCCCTCATTAGACTACCGGCCCAAAACGTCACCCATTCCTTTTCTCTGGAGATGTTGCCTGACCTGCTGAGTTACTCCAGCATTTTGTGTCTATCTTCGGTGCAAACCAGCATCTGCACGTACAGCATCTGCAGTTTCTTCCTGCACCTGTTTGCAACAGGTGCGGGCAGGGTGAAAGGGTGTGCAGAGTGAAGGCAATAACTGAGTGATGCTTTCTATTTTGGTTGCAGGGACTAACATGTACGTGGCTGAGGATGTGATGTTGCCCACCTAGGATCAGCGCTGCTGCCCCACCCCAACCTTCCCCCAGGATGCTGGGAATCTGCAGAGGGCGCAGGAAGTTCCTCGCAGCCACGCTCTCCATCATCTTCGTGCCGGCATTCACCTGGATTTACCTCTTCTCCGGCTCGTTCAAAGGCAAGTGACGCTCGCTGTCTGTGTTTCCACAGCTCGGCCATTTTGTTTCTTTGTTTTCTGCCACCACAGGCCAAAGGTTCGCTACACACCTGTGTGGGAGGGGATGCGGGTAGATTAGTACGGGGAGAAGGCAGGCAGGTGGGGTTGAGAGGGAAAGATAGATCTGCCATGATTGAATGCCAGAGTTGACTTGATGGGCTGAATGGCCTAATTATGCCTATCGCTTTTGTGCGATTGAGATCAGAGATGAGCTCCTCATAACCGAACACGCTGCAACTGATATGTCAATGGATCAGCTAGTTAATGTCTGTATGGTTTTTGTTCCAGTTTGTTTCCTACTCTGTGCCAAGGTAGAGGTTTTAGCTTGGGACCTCGGCAGTCTTGGGTTACTGGTCAGGAGAACTAAGGTGGACACAAATGAGAAAGCATTGAAGTGGCGCAGGCCATCACTGGCCGTGTTTCCTCCAAAAACGTTGCTGGTGTTGGGTTGGCCTCGTTAGTCGGGCCTCGATTCACAGGGCAGGGGCCTTCACTGGAGCAGGGGGTGGTTTGCTTGTTCCTGTCTATATGTGGTCTCTGACTGAAAATTCCAGGTCAAAGGTTCCTGAGTTAGTGGGCACAGCTTTATTGGCATCCTCAACATTGGTTGGTTGTGTGTGTGTCTCTGTGTGTCCCTGCCTGTGTCCTTTGTGGTATCTAGCTGCACTCCCACACAGATGGCAGAGACCAGATCAGAAATCCGATCACAGCAAGCCTTTTTAACGTGGTGTAATATTGTCTGCAGCTCTACTGAATGTATAGGGCACTCAGTGTTGGCGCCCTGTGTACGGCATTGGGGTCTTTATTTACTGTGTGTAAAACTATTGGAAGCAGGTCAGGGAATTTTTCATTGACTGACCAGTGGAAGGATACAGAGAGAGGACATTTCTTCTTGCGAGAACCTAACAATGAGGGGTCACCGTTTTAAAACAATAGGAGGGATGAGGCAATGTATCTTCTCAGAGAGCCCATGAGTTTGTGGAATTCTCTTCCTCAAAGGATGGTGGAAGCAGAGTCTGACTATTTTGAAGGTGAGAGGTGGATTCTGAATCAGGGGCTGGAAGGTTTACGGGGATTCAGCAGGAATGCGGAGTTCAGTTTACGATTGAATCATCAACGATTGAATGTTGGAGAGGTTTTTAGTTTAGTTTGGAGATATTGCACGGAAACAGGTCCTTCGGCCCACTGAGTCTGCGTCGACCAGCGATCCCCGCACACTAACACTGTCCTCCACACACTGGGGACAATTTACGATTTTACCAAACCAATTAACCTACAAACCTGTACGGCTTTGGAGTGTGGGAGGAAACCGGAGCTCTTGGAGAAAACCCATGCGGTCACAGGGAGATCGTAACAGACAGCACCCGTAGTCAGGATTGAACTCGGGTCTCTGGCACTGTGAAGCAGCAACCCTACCGCTGCGCCACGTGCCTCCGTTTTGATGGCTCATTGTTTCCTACAAGTTTCCCGCAAGGTGGCTGGGTATATAACTCTTGATCAAGGTGTCAGAGGTTACCTACTCTTCCTCATTGCCCGTTGATACTTGTCACCTATGTGGCTGTTCATGGCAATAACTATAATGCAACCAGTCAGACGTTGGAATTATTTAGAAACACTGTCTCCCTTTGCTGGAGGGATGGACCTTCATTGCAGAATATTTTTTTTATTTGGGAGTTGTTCCTGAGTGATGATGAAATTAATTCAGAATGCCAAGTATTGTTTAATGGATTCAGAAGCAAGACCGGTGCGGGGGTGAGCTTGGCTTTATTTAATTGTCGTCTCTCCTTATTGCAAAAATAATATCTCTGTCCAGGCAGAAAATTGATTCCTACCTGGTCCACGCTCTTCATTTATAGATCGTCAATGTACAAGGGGCGTTCTTGCAAGGTCGCTTGCTCACAAACGTCTCTTTAAAACTTATTCTAAGGAAAGGGAGAAAAAGTTGCAAGTGTAAAACAGACCACACAGCCCAGTGGGTCTGCGTGAATCTTTAGTTGAGTTTAGAGATACAGCGTAGAAGCTGTCCCTTCAGCCCACTGGGTCCATGCTGGCTAGTGATACACACGCGCACACACACACACACCCACACACTCACTCACTCACTCACTCACTCACTCACTCACTCACTCACCCACTCACTCACCACCCACTCACTCACTCACCCACCCACACCACTCACTCCACCCACTCACCACCCACTCACCCACCCACTCACTCACTCCACCCACCACTCACTCACTCACACACTCACCCACCACTCACCCACCACCCACACCACACACTCCCCCTCACCTCACTCACACACCCACCCACACTCACTCACTCACTCACCCACCCACCCACCCACTCACTCACACACTCACTCCCCACCTCACTCCCACCTCACTCACTCACCCACCCACTCACTCACTCACTCACTCACTCACTCACCCACTCACTCACTCCACTCACTCACCCCTCACTCACTCACTCACTCACTCACCACCCACTCACTCACTCACTCACTCACACACCACCACACTCACTCACTCACTCACCCCTCACTCACACCTCACTCACTCACTCACTCACTCACCACCACTCACCCA
Organism: Malacoraja senta; assembly: GCA_038087875.1. NCBI lineage: Eukaryota > Metazoa > Chordata > Chondrichthyes > Rajiformes > Rajidae > Malacoraja > Malacoraja senta. The sequence continues at coordinate 77,391,281 of CM075979.1, forward strand.
CACACTCACTCACTCACTCACTCACCCACTCACCCACTCACTCACTCACACCCTCACACACACCCCACTCACTCACCCACCCACTCACACACTCACTCACTCACTCACCCACCACTCACTCACTCACTCACTCACCCACACCACCTCACTCACTCACCCACCCACTCACTCACTCACCCACTCACTCACTCACTCACTCCACACACTCACTCACTCACCACCCACCCACTCACCTCACTCACCCACTCACTCACTCACACTCACTCACTCACTCACTCACATCACTCACCCACTCACTCACTCACTCCCTCACTCACTCACTCACTCACTCACCCACTCACTCACTCACTCACTCACTCACTCACCACCACTCACTCACTCACTCACCACCCACTCACTCACTCACACACCCACCCACTCACTCACTCACCCACCCACTCACTCACTCACTCACTCACTCCACCACCCACCACCCACTCACTCACTCACTCACTCACTCACTCACTCACTCACTCACCACCACTCACTCACTCACTCACTCACTCACTCACTCACTCACTCACCCACTCACTCACTCACCCACTCACTCACTCACTCACTCACACACTCACCACTCACTCACTCACTCACTCACTCACCCACCCACTCACTCACTCACTCACTCACTCACTCACTCACCCACTCACTCACTCACCCACCCACTCACTCACTCACACACTCACCCCACACTCACCCACACTCACTCACTCACTCACACCCACCCACTCACTCACTCACTCACTCACTCACCCACCCACCCACTCACTCACTCACTCACTCACTCACTCACCTCACCCACCCACCCACCCACTCACTCACTCACTCACATCACCCACTCACTCACTCACTCACCCCACTCACTCACTCACTCACTCACCCCACTCACACCCTCACTCACTCACTCACTCACTCACTCACCCACTCACTCACTCACTCACTCACCCACTCCACTCACTCACTCACACACTCACCACACTCACTCACTCACTCACACTCACTCTCACTCACTCACTCACTCACCCACCCACTCACTCACTCACTCACCCACTCACTCACTCACTCACCCACCCACTCACTCACTCACACTCACCCACCCACTCACTCACTCACTCACCCACCCACTCACTCACTCACTCACCCACCCACTCACTCACTCACCCACTCACACACTCACCCACCCTCACTCACTCACTCACCCACCCACTCACTCACTCACTCACTCACCTCACTCACCTCACCCACCACACTCACTCACTCACTCACCCACCCACCCACTCACTCACTCACCTCACCCACCCACTCACACTCACTCACCCACCCACTCACTCACACACTCACACACCACACACTCCACCTCACACTCACTCACCACTCACACACTCACTCACTCACCCACCCACACACTCACTCACCCCCACCCACCCACTCACACACTCACTCACTCACCCACCACTCACTCACTCACTCACTCACCCACTCACTCCCTCACTCACTCACTCACTCACCCCACTCACTCACTCACCCACTCACACCACTCACTCACTCACTCACACTCACCCACCCACTCACTCACTCACTCACTCACTCACCCACTCACTCACTCACTCACACACCCACCCACTCACACACCTCACCCACCCACTCACTCACTCACACACTCACCACACTCACTCCCTCACTCACTCACTCACACACTCACCCACCCCACTCACTCACCCACCCACTCACTCACTCACTCACCCACCCACTCACTCACTCACCCACCCACTCACTCACTCACCCACCCACTCACTCACTCACTCACACACCCACCCACTCACTCACACACTCACCCACCCACTCACTCACTCACTCACTCACCCACCCACTCACTCACACACTCACTCACCCACTCACTCACTCACCCCCACTCCACTCACCCACCCACCCACTCACTCACTCACACCCACTCACCTCACTCACTCACTCACTCACTCACTCACTCACTCACCTCACTCACTCACTCACTCACTCACTCACTCACTCACTCACCACTCACCCACTCATCACCACTCACTCACCACCCACCACTCCACTCACTCACTCACTCACCCACCCACTCACCACTCACTCACTCCCTCACTCACCCACTCACCCACTCACTCACTCACTCACTCACTCACTCACTCACTCACTCACTCACTCACCCACTCACTCACTCACCCACTCACCCACCCACTCACTCACTCACCCACTCACTCACTCACCTCCACTCACTCCCTCACTCACTCACTCACCCACCACTCACTCACTCACTCACTCACTCACTCACCACTCACTCACTCACTCACTCACTCACCCACTCACTCACTCACCCACTCACTCACTCACCCACCCACCCACTCACTCACCCACCCACTCACTCACTCACCCACTCACTCACTCACTCACCCACTCACTCACTCACTCACTCACTCACCCACTCACTCACTCACTCACTCACCCACTCACTCACTCACTCACTCACCCACTCACTCACTCACCCACTCACTCACTCACTCACTCACTCACCCACTCACTCACTCACTCACTCACCCACCCACTCACTCACTCACTCACTCACTCACCCACCCACTCACTCACCCACTCACTCACTCACTCACCCACTCACTCACTCACTCACTCACTCACCCACTCACTCACTCACTCACTCACTCCCTCACTCACCCACTCACTCACTCACTCACCCACTCACTCACTCACTCACCCACCCACTCACTCACCCACTCACTCACTCACTCACTCACTCACTCACTCACTCACTCACCCACCCACCCACTCACTCACTCACTCACTCACTCACTCCCTCACTCACCCACCCACTCACCCACCCACTCACCCACCCACTCACTCACTCACTCACTCACTCACCCACTCACTCACTCACTCACTCACTCACTCACTCACTCACCCACCACCCACTCACTCACTCACTCACTCACTCACTCACTCACTCCCTCACTCACCTCACTCACTCACTCACCCACCCACCCACTCACTCACTCACTCACTCACTCACCCACTCACTCACTCACCCACTCACTCACCCACTCACTCACTCACCCACTCACTCACTCACCCACTCACTCACCCACTCACTCACTCACCCACCCACTCACTCACTCACCCACTCACTCACCCACATCACCCACTCACTCACTCACTCACTCACCCACTCACCCACTCACCCCACTCACTCACCCACTCACTCACCCACTCACTCACCCACTCACTCACTCCCTCACTCACTCACCCACTCACCCACCCACCCACCCACTCACTCACCCACTCACTCACTCACTCACTCACTCACCCACTCACTCACCCACTCACCCACTCACTCACTCACTCACCCACTCACTCACCCACTCACTCACTCCCTCACTCACTCACCCACTCACCCACTCACTCACTCACTCACCCACTCACTCACCCACTCACTCACTCCCTCACTCACTCCCTCACTCACTCACCCACTCACCCCACCCACTCACTCACTCACTCACTCACACAATTTTACCAAAGCCAATTAAGCTACAAACCTGCACGTCATTGGAATGTCGCAGGAAACCAGAGCACACGGAGGAAACCCACGCAGGTCACAGGGAGAATGTACAAACTCCATACAGACAGCAGCCGTAGTCGGGATCGAACTCGGGTCTCTGGCGCTGTAAGGCAGCAACTCTACCGCTGCGCCTCACAAGCTTTACTTCCCCCTCCCCCCCCCCCCACCTTATCTTTCTTTATCTTCTCCATTCTGTACGTTTTTCATTTTATTAATATTTTGGGATCTGGCATCACTGCTATTAGTTAGCCAACGCAAATTGTTCTTGCAGGTCATAGCAGAGGGGATTAGAAACTCTGCTATGTTGAGTCTGGAGTCCAATAGCCTAGTTTAGTCTATTGTCATGAGTACGGAGGTACAGTGAAAAGGCAAATATAGTCAAGACAAGGCAAGAACGGCAGGTTTTCTTCATGAATGGTATTACTGAAGCAGCATCAAACAGCACTAATGCCAGGTTAATTCCAGATTAACTGGAATTTAATTCCTCCACTGCCATGTTGGGTTGTGAACCCTGGTCTCTGGATTACTGGTGCAGTAACAATCACTGCATCACAATTATACCCATGTAGCTTCCTCACAATGCAGCTCAATGGCTCGTTGGGACAGGCATGTCCGCATTCCAATGACCCCTTGGGAAAGACACATCTCCAGAAGGTCTCATTGACCTTATTGATGGTTGCCTCGTGATTACATATTATGTTTTTAAATGATTTTCTGGCTGAACACAACAAACTTTACATTTACATAGTGCCTCTGCCCCAAGGGGTCCTACAGGAATGTTATCAGATGGGACGTGAGGTAAATCTGCTGTTGGGACAGCGAACATTAGCGTTGATCTTTCAAGCGCTCTCTCTTCCAATGGCTTTGCTGGTACACTGAAGACTACCTGATCTCCCGGTTGCTCAGCACTTTAACTCCCCCTTCCATTCCCAATCTGACCTTTCTGTCCTGGGCCTCCTCCATTGTCAGAGTGAGGCCCCAGCACAAATTGGAGGAACAGCACCTCATATTTCGCTTGGGCAGCTTACACCCCAGCTGAATGAACATTGACCTTTCTAACTTCAAATAGCCCGTGCTTTCCCCTCTCTC
>CM075979.1:77396212-77441212 GCA_038087875.1 Malacoraja senta
ATTTTGTGTAGGGGTAGATTAACTACATGTCTATAGGAAGCATCATATAGTGGGAGTTGTTTCCTTTGCATTGAGTTGATGAAGTTGGCCAGCGGAGTTGTCATGTTTACAACTGGAGATAGACACAAAAAGCTGGAGTAACTTTGCAGGTCAGGCAGCATCTCAGGAGAAAAGGAATTGGTGATGTTTCGGGTCAAGACCCCTCATTAGACTACCGGCCCAAAACGTCACCCATTCCTTTTCTCTGGAGATGTTGCCTGACCTGCTGAGTTACTCCAGCATTTTGTGTCTATCTTCGGTGCAAACCAGCATCTGCACGTACAGCATCTGCAGTTTCTTCCTGCACCTGTTTGCAACAGGTGCGGGCAGGGTGAAAGGGTGTGCAGAGTGAAGGCAATAACTGAGTGATGCTTTCTATTTTGGTTGCAGGGACTAACATGTACGTGGCTGAGGATGTGATGTTGCCCACCTAGGATCAGCGCTGCTGCCCCACCCCAACCTTCCCCCAGGATGCTGGGAATCTGCAGAGGGCGCAGGAAGTTCCTCGCAGCCACGCTCTCCATCATCTTCGTGCCGGCATTCACCTGGATTTACCTCTTCTCCGGCTCGTTCAAAGGCAAGTGACGCTCGCTGTCTGTGTTTCCACAGCTCGGCCATTTTGTTTCTTTGTTTTCTGCCACCACAGGCCAAAGGTTCGCTACACACCTGTGTGGGAGGGGATGCGGGTAGATTAGTACGGGGAGAAGGCAGGCAGGTGGGGTTGAGAGGGAAAGATAGATCTGCCATGATTGAATGCCAGAGTTGACTTGATGGGCTGAATGGCCTAATTATGCCTATCGCTTTTGTGCGATTGAGATCAGAGATGAGCTCCTCATAACCGAACACGCTGCAACTGATATGTCAATGGATCAGCTAGTTAATGTCTGTATGGTTTTTGTTCCAGTTTTGTTTCCTACTCTGTGCCAAGGTAGAGGTTTTAGCTTGGGACCTCGGCAGTCTTGGGTTACTGGTCAGGAGAACTAAGGTGGACACAAATGAGAAAGCATTGAAGTGGCGCAGGCCATCACTGGCCGTGTTTCCTCCAAAAACGTTGCTGGTGTTGGGTTGGCCTCGTTAGTCGGGCCTCGATTCACAGGGCAGGGCCTTCACTGGAGCAGGGGTGGTTTGCTTGTTCCTGTCTATATGTGGTCTCTGACTGAAAATTCCAGGTCAAAGGTTCCTGAGTTAGTGGGCACAGCTTTATTGGCATCCTCAACATTGGTTGGTTGTGTGTGTGTCTCTGTGTGTCCCTGCCTGTGTCCTTTGTGGTATCTAGCTGCACTCCCACACAGATGGCAGAGACCAGATCAGAAATCCGATCACAGCAAGCCTTTTTAACGTGGTGTAATATTGTCTGCAGCTCTACTGAATGTATAGGGCACTCAGTGTTGGCGCCCTGTGTACGGCATTGGGGGTCTTTATTTACTGTGTGTAAAACTATTGGAAGCAGGTCAGGGAATTTTTCATTGACTGACCAGTGGAAGGATACAGAGAGAGGACATTTCTTCTTGCGAGAACCTAACAATGAGGGGTCACCGTTTAAAACAATAGGAGGGATGAGGCAATGTATCTCTCAGAGAGCCCATGAGTTTGTGGAATTCTCTTCCTCAAAGGATGGTGGAAGCAGAGTCTGACTATTTTGAAGGTGAGAGGTGGATTCTGAATCAGGGGCTGGAAGGTTTACGGGGATTCAGCAGGAATGCGGAGTTCAGTTTACGATTGAATCATCAACGATTGAATGTTGGAGAGGTTTTTAGTTTAGTTTGGAGATATTGCACGGAAACAGGTCCTTCGGCCCACTGAGTCTGCGTCGACCAGCGATCCCCGCACACTAACACTGTCCTCCACACACTGGGGACAATTTACGATTTTACCAAACCAATTAACCTACAAACCTGTACGGCTTTGGAGTGTGGGAGGAAACCGGAGCTCTTGGAGAAAACCCATGCGGTCACAGGGAGATCGTACAGACAGCACCCGTAGTCAGGATTGAACTCGGGTCTCTGGCACTGTGAAGCAGCAACCCTACCGCTGCGCCACGTGCCTCCGTTTTGATGGCTCATTGTTTCCTACAAGTTCCCGCAAGGTGGCTGGGTATATAACTCTTGATCAAGGTGTCAGAGGTTACCTACTCTTCCTCATTGCCCGTGATACTTGTCACCTATGTGGCTGTTCATGGCAATAACTATAATGCACCAGTCAGACGTTGGAATTATTTAGAAACACTGTCTCCCTTTGCTGGAGGGGATGGACCTTCATTGCAGAATATTTTTTTTATTTGGGAGTTGTTCCTGAGTGATGATGAAATTAATTCAGAATGCCAAGTATTGTTTAATGGATTCAGAAGCAAGACCGGTGCGGGGGTGAGCTTGGCTTTATTTAATTGTCGTCTCTCCTTATTGCAAAAATAATATCTCTGTCCAGGCAGAAAATTGATTCCTACCTGGTCCACGCTCTTCATTTATAGATCGTCAATGTACAAGGGGCGTTCTTGCAAGGTCGCTTGCTCACAAACGTCTCTTTAAAACTTATTCTAAGGAAAGGGAGAAAAAGTTGCAAGTGTAAAACAGACCACACAGCCAGTGGGTCTGCGTGAATCTTTAGTTGAGTTTAGAGATACAGCGTAGAAGCTGTCCCTTCAGCCCACTGGGTCCATGCTGGCTAGTGATACACACGCGCACCACACACACACCACACACCACTATCACTCACTCACTCACTCACTCACTCACTCACTCACCCACATCACTCACGCACTCACTCACCCAGCTCACTCAGCTCACCCTCCCACTCACTCACTCACCGCACTCACTCGACTCACTCACTCACTCACTCCACATCACTCACCCACTCACTCACGTCACTCACTCACATCACTCACACCCACTCACTCACTCACTCACCCACCCACTCACTCACTCACTCACTCACTCACCCACCCACTCACTCACTCACTCACTCACCCACTCACTCACTCACTCACTCACTCACTCACTCACCCACTCACTCACTCACTCACTCACTCACTCACTCACCCACTCACTCACATCACCCACCCACTCACTCACTCACTCACTCACTCACTCACTCACCCACTCACCCACTCACTCCACTCACTCACCCACTCACTCACTCATCACCACCCACTCACTCACTCACTCACCCACCCACTCACTCACTCACTCACTCACCCACCACCACCCACTCACTCACAACACTCATCACCTCACTCACTCACACCCTCACTCACTCACTCACCCACCCACTCACTCAACATCACTCACTCACTCACTCACCCACTCACTCACTCACTCACTCCCTCACTCACTCACTCACTCATCACTCACGCACTCACCTCACTCACTCACTCACTCACTCACCTCACTCACCCACTCACCAAACTCACTCACCCACCCACTCACTCATCACTCACCCACCCACTCACTCACTCACTCTCCCACCCACCCACCCACTCACTCACCACTCACTCACTCACTCACTCACTCCCTCACTCCCTCACACACTCACTCACCCACTCACTCACTCACTCACTCACTCACCCCTCACTCACTCACTCACTCCTCACTCACTCACTCACCCACCCACCCACCCACCCACTCACTCACTCACTCACTCACTCACTCACCCACCACTCACTCACTTCACTCACTCACTCACTCACTCACCCAGCTCACTCGACTCACCCACCCACTCACTCACTCACTCACCACCCACTCACTCACTCACTCACTCACTCACCCACTCACTCACTCACTCACTCACTCACTCACCCACTCACTCACTCACTCACCCACCCACTCACTCACTCACCCACTCACTCACTCACTCACTCACTCACTCACTCACCCACTCACTCACTCACTCACTCACTCACTCACTCACCCCACTCACTCACTCACTCACCCACCCACTCACTCACTCACTCACTCACTCACTCACTCACCCACATCACTCACTCACTCACCCACTCACTCACCCACTCACTCACTCACTCACTCACTCACCCACTCACTCACTCACTCACTCACTCACTCACTCACTCACACCACCCACTCACTCACTCACTCACTCACTCACTCACTCACCCACCCACCCACTCACTCACTCACTCACTCACTCACCCACTCACTCACTCACTCACTCACTCACTCACCCACCCACTCACTCACTCACTCACTCACTCACCCACCCACTCACTCACTCACTCACTCACTCACTCACCTCACTCACTCACTCACTCACTCACCCACTCACTCACTCACTCACTCACTCACTCACCCACTCACTCACTCACCCACTCACTCACCCACTCACTCACTCACTCACTCACCCACCCACTCACTCACTCACTCACTCACCACTCACTCACTCACTCACTCACCCACCCACCCACTCACTCACTCACCCACCCACCCACACTCACTCACTCACTCACTCACTCACTCACTCACCCACTCACTCACTCACTCACTCACTCACTCACTCACCCACTCACCCACTCACTCACTCACTCACTCACTCACTCACTCACTCACCCTCACTCACTCACTCACTCACTCACTCACCCACCCACTCACTCACTCACTCCCTCACCTCACTCACTCACCCACCCCACTCACTCACTCACTCACTCACTCACCCACTCACTCACTCACTCACCTCACTCACTCACTCACCCACTCACTCCCTCACTCACCCACTCACTCACTCACTCACTCACCCACTCACCCCACTCAACTCACTCACGCCACTCACTCACTCACCCACTCACTCACTCACTCACCCACCCACTCACTCACTCACTCACTCACTCACCTCACCCACCCACTCACTCACTCACTCACTCACACCACCCACCCACCCACTCACTCAACTCACTCACTCACCCACTCACTCACTCACTCACTCACTCACCCACTCACTCACTCACTCACTCACTCACCCACTCACTCCCTCACTCACTCACCCACCCACCCACTCACTCACTCACCCACTCACTCACTCACTCACTCACCCACTCACTCCCTCACTCACTCACTCACTCACTCACTCACTCACTCACTCACTCACTTCACTCACGTCACCACCACGTCACTCACCCACCCACCCACTCACCTCACTCACTCACCCACCCACCCACTCACTCACCCACTCACTCACTCACCCACCCACTCACTCACTCACTCACCCACCCACCCACTCACTCACTCACCCCACCACTCACTCACTCACCCACCCACTCACTCACTCACCCACCCACCCACTCACTCACTCACTCACCCACTCACTCCTCACTCACTCACTCACTCAATCACTCACTCACTCACTCACTCACTCACTCACCCACCCACACTCACTCACTCACTCACTCACTCACCCACTCACTCACTCACTCACTCACTCACCCACCCACACTCACTCACTCACTCACTCACCCACTCACTCCCTCACTCACTCACTCACTCACCCACCCACTCACTCACTCACTCACTCACTCACCCACTCACTCACCCACTCACTCACTCACTCACTCACTCACACCACTCACTCACTCACTCACTCACTCACTCACTCACTCACTCACTCACTCACCCACTCACTCCCTCACACTCACTCACTCACTCACTCACTCACTCACTCACTCACTCACCCACCCACTCACTCACCCACCCACTCACTCACTCACCCACCCACTCACTCACTCACTCACTCACCCACCCACTCACTCACTCACCCACCCACTCACTCACTCAACTCACTCACCACACCCACTCACTCACCCACCCACTCACTCACTCACCCACCCACTCACTCACTCACTCACTCACCCACCCACTCACTCACTCACCCACTCACACACTCACTCACTCACCCACCCACTCACTCACTCACTCACCCACCCACTCACTCACTCACTCACCCACCCACTCACTCACTCACTCACCCACCCACTCACTCACTCACCCACCCACTCACTCACCCACCCACTCACTCACTCACCCACTCACTCACTCACTCACCCACCCCACCCACCCACCCACTCACACTCACTCACTCACTCACTCACTCACTCACTCACTCACTCACTCACTCACCCACTCACTCACCCACTCACCCACTCCACTCACTCACTCACATCCCTCACTCCCTCACTCCCTCACTCCCCTCACTCACCCACTTCCCTCACTCACCCACTCACCACTCACTCACACCACTCACTCCACCCACTCACCACTCACTCACTCACCCACTCACCCCACTCACTCACTCACCCACTCACTCACTCACCCACTCACTCACTCACTCACCCACTCACTCCCTCACTCACTCACTCACTCACCCACCCACTCACTCACTCACTCACTCACTCACCCACTCACTCACTCACTCACCCACTCACTCACTCACTCACTCACTCACTCACCCACTCACTCACTCACTCACTCCCTCACTCACTCACTCACTCACCCACTCACTCACTCACTCACTCACCCACTCACTCACTCACCTCACCCACCACTCACTCACCCACCCACTCACTCACCCACTCACTCACTCACTCACTCACCCACTCACTCCCTCACTCACCCACCCACTCACCCACCCACTCACTCACTCACTCACTCACCCACTCACTCACTCACTCACTCACTCACTCACTCACCCACCCACCCACCCACTCACTCACTCACTCACTCACTCACTCACTCACTCACTCACTCACTCACCCACTCACTCCCTCACTCACTCACTCACTCACCCACCCCACTCACTCACTCACTCACTCACTCACCCACTCACTCCACTCACTCACTCACTCACCCACTCACCCACTCACTCACTCACCCACCCACTCACTCACCCACTCACTCACTCACCACCCACTCACTCACTCACCCACTCACTCACTCACTCACCCACTCACTCACTCACTCACCCACATCACTCACTCACCCACTCACTCACTCACCCACCCACTCACTCACCCACTCACTCACTCACCCACCCACTCACTCACTCACCCACTCACTCACTCACCCACTCACTCACTCCACCCACTCACTCACCCACTCACTCACTCACTCACTCACACACTCACTCACCCACTCACTCACTCACTCACCCACTCACTCACTCACCCACTCACTCACCCACTCACTCACTCACTCACCCACCCACTCACTCACTCACCCACTCACTCACTCACTCACCCACTCACTCACTCACTCACCCACTCACTCACTCACTCACTCACTCACTCACTCACCCACTCACTCACTCACTCACTCACCCCACTCACTCACTCACTCACCCACTCACTCACTCACTCACTCACTCACTCACTCACCACCCCACTCACTCACCCACTCACTCACTCACTCACTCACTCACTCACCCACTCACTCACTCACTCACTCACTCACTCACCCACTCACTCACCCACCCACTCACTCACCCACTCACTCACTCACCCCACCCACTCACTCACTCACCCACCCACTCACTCACCACTCACACACTCACTCACCCACTCCCTCACTCACTCACTCACTCACTCACTCACCCACTCACTCACTCACTCACTCACTCACTCACTCACTCACTCACTCACTCACTCACTCACTCACTCATCATCCACCACTCACTCACTCACTCACTCACTTCACTCACTCACCCACCCACCCATCTCACTCACTCACCCACTCACCCACTCACTCACTCACTCACCCCACTCACTCACCCACTCACTCACCACCACTCACTCACCCACTCACTCACTCCCTCACTCACTCCTCACTCACTCCCTCACTCACTCACCCACTCACCCACCCACCCACTCACTCACTCACTCACCCACTCACTCCCTCACTCACTCACCCACTCACCCACCCACCCACTCACTCACTCACTCACTCACACAATTTTACCAAAGCCAATTAAGCTACAAACCTGCACGTCATTGGAATGTCGCAGGAAACCAGAGCACACGGAGGAAACCCACGCAGGTCACAGGGAGAATGTACAAACTCCATACAGACAGCAGCCGTAGTCGGGATCGAACTCGGGTCTCTGGCGCTGTAAGGCAGCAACTCTACCGCTGCGCCTCACAAGCTTTACTTCCCCCTCCCCCCCCCCCACCTTATCTTTCTTTATCTTCTCCATTCTGTACGTTTTTCATTTTATTAATATTTTGGGATCTGGCATCACTGCTATTAGTTAGCCAACGCAAATTGTTCTTGCAGGTCATAGCAGAGGGGATTAGAAACTCTGCTATGTTGAGTCTGGAGTCCAATAGCCTAGTTTAGTCTATTGTCATGAGTACGGAGGTACAGTGAAAAGGCAAATATAGTCAAGACAAGGCAAGAACGGCAGGTTTTCTTCATGAATGGTATTACTGAAGCAGCATCAAACAGCACTAATGCCAGGTTAATTCCAGATTAACTGGAATTTAATTCCTCCACTGCCATGTTGGGTTGTGAACCCTGGTCTCTGGATTACTGGTGCAGTAACAATCACTGCATCACAATTATACCCATGTAGCTTCCTCACAATGCAGCTCAATGGCTCGTTGGGACAGGCATGTCCGCATTCCAATGACCCCTTGGGAAAGACACATCTCCAGAAGGTCTCATTGACCTTATTGATGGTTGCCTCGTGATTACATATTATGTTTTTAAATGATTTCTGGCTGAACACAACAAACTTTACATTTACATAGTGCCTCTGCCCCAAGGGGTCCTACAGGAATGTTATCAGATGGGACGTGAGGTAAATCTGCTGTTGGGACAGCGAACATTAGCGTTGATCTTCAAGCGCTCTCTCTTCCAATGGCTTTGCTGGTACACTGAAGACTACCTGATCTCCCGGTTGCTCAGCACTTTAACTCCCCCTTCCATTCCCAATCTGACCTTTCTGTCCTGGGCCTCCTCCATTGTCAGAGTGAGGCCCAGCACAAATTGGAGGAACAGCACCTCATATTTCGCTTGGGCAGCTTACACCCCAGCTGAATGAACATTGACCTTTCTAACTTCAAATAGCCCGTGCTTTCCCTCTCTCCCCATCCCCTCCCCTTCCCAGTTCTCCCACCAGTCTTACTGTCTCCGACTACATTCTATCTCTGTCCCTCCCACTCCCCTGACATCAGTCTGAAGAAGGGTCTCATCCCGAGACGTCACCCATTCCTTCTCTCCAGAGATGCTGCCTGTCCCACTGAGTTACTCCAGCAGTTTGTGTCCACACTGAATCCAATGATCTTCAGTGTCTTCTTCAAGGCCTGAAGGACGACTCCTGAGGTGTGGAAAGTCTCCCCACATTCCTCCCAACTCGGGAAACCTCGTAGCATTTTGACTGCCTGTGCAGCTGTGCAGTGAGTTAATCCCTCTGTTTGCAGCCAGAAAAAGAGGAATGGTTTTCTAGCACCGAAGCGGTCGTGTGTTCACTTAAAAAAAAAAAAAATTTCATGTTTATCGTCTTCATACGTACATGACCGTTTCCCTCCACGGATGCTGCCTGACCCGCTGAGTTCCTCCGGCCGTTTGTTTTCTTGACAAAGATTCCAGCATCTGCAGTCACTTGTCTCCAAGCAATGTACAATTGGGGTGTTGTCTCTTTTCATCTGCCGACAATGCCATTGAAATGCACTCGATACTTGTCCACATTTCCAACAAGAATGTTCCCGCAAGGGTTGCATCAAGCTGTAGATGATCTAATATACCTTTTCAACTTGGCTACTTTATAATCCAGAGGCAAGGAACTGCAGATGCTGTTTATATATAAAAATCAGACACACGGCGCTAGAGTAACTCAGCATCTCCGGAGAATATGGATAGATGACATTTCGGGTTAGAATTCTTCAGACACAAAACGGCCTGACCTGCTGAATTACTCCACAACTGGTGTCCTTTATTTTATAATTCAGTAAACCTTTTCTCCACCTTTCTTGACTCCAGATCCATTCTGGCGTCAGGGGTGAAGTGTTTGTGCTTGTGTGGCCCACCTCGTTTGTGAGCCTGGAGAGGGAACATGCTGTTGTATAGAAGTGTTTTATGTAGTTTAGAGATACAGCGGAAACAAGGCCCTTCGGCCCACTGAGTTCGCACCGACCAACGATCCCCGCACATTAACACTATCCTGCACTAGGGCCAATTTTTACATTTATACCAAGCCAATGGACCTACAAACCTGTACGCCTTTGGAGTGTGGAAGGAAACCAAAGTTCTCGGAGAAAACGCACGCAGGTCAGGGGGGGAGAACGTACAGACAGCACCCGTAGCCAGGATCGAACCCGGGTCTCTGGCGTTGTGAGTGCTCTGAGGCAGCAACTCTAGTGCTGCGCCACCAGTGCTTCTCTTTTGCCCTGCTCCCGGCAGCAGTGTGTGTGTGCATCAATGTCCATCTGATTCATTATGACGGACCAAAGGCCAACAGTGTGTCTTTACCCCCTCGCTTGAGATCACCAACTCAACACAGACCTGGTCTCACTGCCTCCGTCAGTGAGGTTAGCTTGTTTTCTCACAGGACGAGAAGGCCATTTGGCCCCTCGCGTCCATGTTGCCTAACTCAGCCAACCCACTCCCACACTAATTTTCCCTGCAGAGGAGTTTGGACGGGCCCAGCGGTGTGTACCGGTGGTTGGTCGAGGACGTGCAGCCGAGAACAAAGAAGGATCCGGCGTGGGGGAGCCGCCAAGAATCCCGGTGGGGGGGCGCCAATAGAACAGAGAGACCCGTGGGGGGGCTGCTGAGGACGGGGACCCGGTGTCGGGGGGGCTGTTGTGGCCAAGCGAACAAAGAGGGGACTATCGGGGAACACTTTGTTCCTTTGTCCACGCCCTATACATGGCGTCTCTGCATACTTTGTGTGCGGTATGCAAACGAGAGAATTTCATCGATCAAGCAACTGGTGGCACTTCAGCACAATGGCCCTCAGCCATAGCTGCGCCTGTTGAATTGCACAAAATCATTGACCACCCACCTTTTTGTTTTGAAGTCTTCACAAGTTTCACCCTGGCCGTGGTATGAGTACTTCGTCGCGATGGGTGTTATTATCTTTCCACTTACTGCCACGTTGCTGTGGCTTTGTGCAGCGGGTGGAGTTGAGAGCAACGTCTAAAAATGTCCTTCTGCTGCTCATTGACTCGTCGGGGAAGGGACGATGTGTCTGTCCCACTGCCTCAAATACTTCAGTCAGCAAATGCTTTGCCAGCCCCTGATTGCACCTCATTGCTATGATGTCTTCAGTGTCTCATCATGGGTTGGACTGTGGAGCGACTTTGCTAAACGGTTTAGACATTGCTGCTGGTGGCCTCACAGATCCTCAGCAGGTACTTGCGGTCACAGTCATCTTCTGGCTGGCTGGAGAAAGCTCAGTTCGTGATGAATCTAGTTTAGAAATACAGCGCTGAAACAGGCCCTTCTGCCCACTGAGTCCGTGCCGACCAGCGATCCCCACACACTAACACTATCCTACACCCACTATGGACAATTTACAATTTTACCAACCCAATTAACCTACAAACCTGTACATCTTTGGTGTGTGGGAGGAAACCGGACCCCCTGCTAAGGTCACGCGGAGAACGTACAAATTCCGTACAGACAGCACCCATAGTCGTAGCCCTTCGGCCCAAGTTGCCCACATTGGCCAACTTGTCCCAGCTACACTTGTCCCACCTGCCTGCGTTTGGCCCATATCCCTTTGAACCTGACCTATCCATGTACCTGTTGAATTGTTTCTTAAACGTTGCGGTAGTCCCTGCCTCAACCACCTCCTCTGGCAGCTTATTCCATACACCCACCACCTTGTATGAAAACGTTACCCCTCAGATTCCTATTAAATCTTTTCACCTTCATCTTAAACCTATGTCCTGTGGTCTTCGATTCCCCCTAATCTGGGCAAGAGACTGTGACTTTGAGGCATTGCTGGTATTGTCACAGGCTAGTGTGTGGGTCAACAGGAAAAAACAATTGGGGTTGAACTGCAATACAATGTTGGTTCCTGTGCACGACTGGCTTAACTAGTTCCTGAAAATATGTCGCTGGGCCTTTTTGAACTGTTGGTAACAGTTTGATTCAACGGTTGAGGCCAGTCCATTAAGAAAACAGCTTCTCCCATCAACTCCATCTATACTCCATGTTGCCTCAGGTAGGCACCAACATACTCGAGGAGCCTGATTACTCTCCTCCTTTGTCCTGTCAGGCAGAAAATACAAAAGCTTGAAAGCACGTACCTACCTGATTCATAGAAACATAGAAACATAGAAAATAGGTGCAGGAGCAGGCCATTCGGCCCTTCGAGCCTGCACCGCCATTCAATATGATCATGGCTGATCATCCAACTCAGTATCCTGTACCTGCTTTCTCTCCATACCCCGTGATCCCTTTAGCCACAAGGGCCACATCTAACTCCCTCTTAAATATAGCCAATGAACTGGCCTCAACTACATTCTGTGGCAGAGAGTTCCAGAGATTCACCACTCCCTGTGTAAAAAATGTTTTTCTCATCTCAGTCCTAAAAGATTTCCCCTTTATCCTTAAACTGTGACCCCCTTGTTCTGGACTCCCCCAACATCGGGAACAATCTTCCTGCATCTAGCCTGTCCAACCCCTTAAGAATTTTGTAAGTTTCAGAACAGCTTCTTCCCCATTGTTATCAGACTCTGGAACAGACTTGTCATGTGCTGGGGACGAACACCCGATCTTCCAATCTGCCTCGTTGCAGCCCTTGCATTTTTTTAAACTGCACTTTCCAGTCGACTCGAATATGCGGGCATGTGCAGAAGTACTGTGAAACTGTAACAATCGTGCCTGCATCCACGTCACAGGCACATAGACTCAGACAGCAACATAAATTATGCATTCACTCTCGCTGCAAGACTATATTCTTCACTCTGCTATATATTCTATTTTGCACTATCGGATATACTCATGGCATGAATTACCTGCATAGCAGGCGGTTTATCACTGTGTATCCATACACGTGACAATAATAAACCAATACCTAGTATGGTCTTCGCTAATGGAAGCGGTGAAACTGCGATTTTTGCTATATCTGCCTCCTCGGCGTTGTTACTGACCCCAGCCTCTGTATTCCGATCGTCAGCCTGGCAACGTGGGAGGTGAAGTCCCAATCTGTCTCTGGCATTGAATTCTCCACACTCCTGCACTCAGCTGTCGGGTTGTGAAGTCTTATTTACTCCATCATTGCAGGGCCATGGTAAATAGAGACTCACTGAATGTAATGGTGGCTAATGGGTGCCGTCTAGTTTAGTTTAGAGCTATAGCGCGGAAAGAGGCCCACCGAGTTTGTGCCGAGCAGCGATACCTGCATACTAACACTGTCCTACACACACTAGGGACAATTTACGTTTATACCAGGCCAATTAACCTACAAACCTGTATGTCTTTGGGGAGTGGGAGGAAAGCGAAGATTCTGGAGACGCAAAGCTTGGTGCTGATTTAGGACAGAATCGCTCTCTGAATAGACTGTGTCAAGTATGTGTTTGTATCTATTCAGCAGATCAATGTAATGTCTCGTTTTTCACATGAGCAAAGAAGACGCAAACAACTCAATGTGCCAAGGTGTAGGTCTGGATGGGTCCACATCAGGACCGAACCTTCTCCCAAACTCCCCCCAACCCTGCTTGAATGAAAGACTCTTGGCTTGTTCCCGAACCCACTGCACCCTCTTGTAATCTTCTCTCTGCTGGCTCTTGCCGGGAACAGTTCTGCAGATGATAGTTATCCTCCGACATCTCTCACATCTTGAGGGCAGCACAGTGGACCAGCTGGTAGAACTGCTGCCTCACAGTGCCAGAGACCCGGGTATGATCCTGACCTCGGGTGCTGTCTGTGTGGAGTTTGCACGTTCCTGTTAAATCTTTCTCCCCTCACCTTAAACCTATGTCCTCTGGTTCTCGATTGCCCTACTCTGGGCAAGTGACTCTGTGCATCTACCCGATCTGTTCCTCTCATGGTTTTGTTCCTACTGGTTTCCTGGGTGCAAAGATGATTTTATCAGCAAAAAATAGCGTGAGGAAAAATAGTGCCCTCTGAACTTACCTTGCTCCAGATTTGGATAGCCAGCTTCCTACCTAGAGAGAGAATTCCCAAGACGCATTCATCCCAATCACCGTGACTGCTGTCTGTGTGAGTGAACTGTAGATCCTCGGAACAAGAAGTGTGAAAACGCACACCTCCAGATTCAGGGACAATTTCTTCCCAGCTGTTATCAGGCAACTGAACCATCCTACTAACAACTAGAGAGTCTGAAGAAGGGGTTCGGCCCGAAGCGTTGCCTATTTCCTTTGCTCCATAGATGCTGCCCCACCCGCTGAGTTTCTCCAGCACTTTTGTCTAACTAGAGAGCATTCCTGAATTGCTATCGGACTATCTTTGATCGGACGTTACTTGCTTTACCTTGCACTAAACGTTATTCCCTTGATGATGTATCTGTACACTGCGAATGGCTCGATCGTAGTCATGTATTGTCTTTCTGCTGGCTGCTCAAAAGCTTTAGACCATGCCGCAAGTGCTATTTCCCCCTCACATACACAGATGCAGGGCAATAATCAGGCAAAAGAAAGCTGTGGCTTCATTGTTTGCCGTAATGTTTGTGTCACTCCAGAGAACAATAAATTTACTCAATGGTGTCGTCTTCATTACAAAATTTGTTGCACTAAACCATCTCTTCCTGTCTTACCACATCTGCTGACCGTTACAAACTTTTATTGACTTTGCATCTGACTGCTTTCTCTTTATTGCACCCCATCCCCAGCATGTTTCTTTGCACTAGACGCTGCCGTAAACACATTGCATTTTGCCCAAATATTCCTTTCGCTTTTTTCCCCCCCAAGTTCCTCTTATTAGTAGGAGGAACTAGTAGGAAGGAACTGCAGATGCTGGTTTAAACCAAAGATAGACACAAAAAGCTGGAGTAACTCTGGAGAGAAGGAATGGGTGGCGTTTCGAAGAAGGGTCTCGGCCCGAAACGTCACCCAATTCCTTCTCTCCACAGATGCTGCATGTCCCGCTGAGTTACTCCAGCTTTTTGTGTCTATCCGACTGACATATACTGGAGCAGGTTTATTACTGGCCCTGTGCGGTGAACTGATTTTGCAGAAGGACATTTGCATCGGCAGCCTGATATGTTGACAAGTTGTCGGAGCAGAATTAGGCCATTTGGCCCATCCAGTCTACTCCGCCATTCAATCATGGCTGATCTATCTCTCCCTCTCAACCCCATTCTCCTGCCTTCTCCTCATTACCCTTGGTACCCTTAAGGGCCTGTTCCACGTGGCGATTTTTTGCCGACTGCCGGCGTCATATCAGTGTCGCCAAAAGATTTTGAACATTTCAAAATCCAGTGGCGACAAAAAAACTGTCATACGTCATAACGCCGCAAATTTTTCGGTGACCTGGTACGTCAGTCAATGATGCCGGCAGTCGCCGAAAAAAATCACCAAGTGGGACAGGCCCTTTACTAACCCAGAACCTATCAATCTCCACCTTAAAATAAGTTCATACGTTGTAGGAGCAGAATTAGGCCATTCGGCCCATCAAGTCTACCCCTATATGATTTCCAGCTGCATTTCTCCCTCTTGCTAAAAGGAGCTGGCATTTTTGATACAAAATGTTCTTTTAACCTCCCACACAAACCTTTTGTTCAACCTGCCTGCCCACACCAACTTTTTCTCTCACACCTTAAGCAATTCATTTTCTGCATTAATTAATATTGCTCTTGCACCCTTTCCCCTCATCTCTTGCCCTCCCATATCCCTGTAAATATTTCTTATTTCTCTGTATTCAACGCTTCAACCCATTTGGCAAAGATTTAGGCCTCTTCTCCAACTTTTCTTTTGCATTGTCTTCTTGTTATTTTGGACAGCATTACGTCAAAAAAAAAAGAAAGGTTTTGAAAGTCTCTGTCAGCTACTCATTTGCAAGAGGTGAGACTGCAGCATTCTGGGTTCCTGCCTTGGAAAGGATACAGAGAAGATTTACAGAGATGTTGCCAGGACTCGAGGGCCGGAGCTAATGGGGGAGGTTGAGCATACTGGGACTCTATTCCTTGGAGCGCAGGAGGGTGAGGGGTGATCGTATTGAGGTGTATAAAATCATGAGAGGAATAGATTGGGTAGATGCATAGAGTCTCTTGTCCAGAGTGGGGGAATCGAGAACCAGAGGGCAAAGGCCTTAAGGTGAACAGGGAAAGATTTAATAGGAATCTGAGGGGTAACTTTTTCGCCCAAAGGATGGTGGGTGTATGGAACGAGCTGCTTTAATCACTGGAGATAGTTAAGGCAGTGACTATTGCATTGTTTTAAGAAACAATTAGACGGGTACATGGATAGGACAGGTTTGGAGGGATATGAGCCAAACCCAGGCATGTGGGACTAGTGTAGATGGGACATGTTGGTCGGTGTGGGCAAGTTGGGCTGAAGGGCCTGTTTCCACACTGTACGACTCTATGAGTCTAAGTGCAGGAACACAAAGCTCCTCGAAGCCAAACTCTCCAATGATTTTAATGTACAAATACTGCAGCATTTCTCGATCTCACAGGAACGCAAATGATACACTGTCACTTGCAGACTACAGAGCAAAGCAAATTGCCCAGATAATTGTGGCAGTCTGTAATTTACAGAAATCTTTACGTTAAATGGTAGATAACAGCGAGCGGATTGATCTTTGCTCTGTGGCCTCATCTCCGGCTTCAGGCAGCTGGGCTGGAAGCCGGGGGGTTGGGGAGGCAGTGAGTCAGAATCTAAAATTAAATTGATGCTACACTTCAAGTAGGAACTGCTCACAGGAGGGGTGGCTCTAAGCCGGCTTTGGAGCCATTTTAATGTCCTGAGGTTAAAAGCATGGAATGCAAAAGGCAATCCTTTAAAGTCCATGAGTGAGTCCATTGGTTGCGGGCTCTTAGTAGCCAGAAGGGACTCTTTGATCTGTGTGGGGGTCGATGCAAGGTTGGCCGCCCCCTTGATAAGTGATAAATTGACTTTAGCCAAAGATTCTGCAGCCCCGGCATGCACACTGTGTAGATGACCTTCCGAATCACAGCACGTGCCCACATTGTGTTTGATCAACCCCAAGCTGGCTGCCCCCAACCATCCTCACCTTATCCTTCATCAGGAATTTTAAATCACTGGATGAGGTGAGCACAACTTGCTCATTAGCATCAGAGGTTCTTGGTGTTAATGGCCGAGCTACTGAGCTGATGAAAGCCGATGTTTAAAACGGCATGATTAAAAGTATCTTTAACCTCCCTGATGCATCAATAGATGTACCAAGTCAGCATCTTAAGAAGGAGCCGAGTGTCCATCGGTCCATATCTCATCATTTGATATCAACCAGTGTTTGAGATTAAGACTGAGGTACATAGACTTTAGACTTTCCTTTAGAGATGCAGCACAGAAACAGGCCCTTTGGCCCACCAAGTCCGTGCCAACCAGCGATCACACCGTACATTAATACTAACCTACGAACTGGAGACAATTTACAATTATTTTTCCGGAACCAATTAACCTACAAAACCGCACGTCTTTGGAATGTGGAAGGAAAGACCAAAGGTCTTTGTGACCTGAGACATTATTAGGGTTATCCAGTAACAATTATGGTGAAGATAGACACAAAATGCTGGAGTAACTCAGCAGGACAGGCAGCATCTCTGGAGAGAAGGAATGGGTGACGTTGCTGGTCGAGACCCTTATTCAGACTCGAAACGTCACCCATTCCTTCTCACTAGAGATGCTGCCTGTCCCGCTGAGTTACTCCAGCGTTTTGTGTCCATCTTCGGTGTAAACCAGTATCTGCAGTTCCTTCCGAACAATTATGGTGAATTACTTAACCTGTTAAAAACCTGCAAACAATTTTTAGTTTGTTGTAATCTAAGTTATGTTATAATGAAAGGGAGTTCTCTTTTGGCTTGCTGATTAGCTGTCAGTTCCCCGGGGGGAAAGTTGACTGGGTTCCTGGTCTTAACCTGTTGAAGAAGCCTCCTTTACGAATATCCATTGGACAAATTGGCCGGCACAACTAACTTCAGAGACTGCACCACAATGCGTGTGACTTCATTGTCCATGCACTGAGTAGCCTCTTTGGTAGCATTCTCAGTACTATGCATGCGTTGTAGGATCTAGCTGAACAAGTGAACACAAGTTCTGAAGAAGGGCCTTGACCCGAGATACATTTTCTTCAGAGATGCTGCCTGACCCACTGAGTTAATCCAGCTTTATGTGTCTTATCTTCGAACACAAGTCGTAAACGAGTTAAATTGTTTGAACACCGAACAATAAATTTGTGTTAGGAAGAAGTTTTTTTCTGGTTTAAAAAAAAATTGCTGACAGAGACTAAATCCTCGTTCTTGCGCAGCAATACAAACACAACATTGTTCCATTCAAGCTTACACATGCCCGTCGCTGAAGGTTACACAGGATGCTATGGGTTTCAGGGAGTCCGGAACAAAGGGAAGGAATTTTCATGTGGGAACTGGGCCATGAAGTGATGGAGTGGAAAGCTAGAACTCCTTCACCACCACCTTTCTTCCCCACCAAAGGACGATGGATCCTCCCTACATGGGTTTGTGCAAGGCATTCGATAAAGACCCCCATGGTAGGCTGATCCAGAAGGTTTTCACCAAGATGCATGGGATTCACAGTGACCTGGTCGTGTGGATTCAGAAGCAGCTTACAGGTAAAAGAAAGAGGGTTGTGGTGGAAGGGTGCTATTCAGGTCTCTGACCAGTGGAGCTATGTAGGGATTTGTACTGGGATCTCTGTAGTTTGTGATGTATATAGATTAACAACCTGGACATAAATGTAGATGGGTTGGTTAGCAAGTTTGCAGAAGACTCCAAGATTACTAGAGTACATGAAAAAGGCTGTCAAAGTATACAGCGGGATATAGATCAGCAACGGAAATGGTTGAAGAAATGGCAGAGTTGAATCCAAGCAAGTGTGAGGTGTTGCAGTTTGGGATGTGGAGTGTGAGGGGAAAGTATATATAGTTAATGACAAGACTCGTTCTAAATGTACAGAGGCAACTTTGGGCCCAAAGTGGTGTGAAAGTGGCTACATAAGGATATGTCTCGCCAACGACTACCAACAAATGTTCGATCTCAAGACATCAACCATGCAGCACTCCCCATCACTCTGTTCTCACTCTTTAGCATCTGATCTCACTCAGGCACGTTGCCAAGGTGTCCTGCAATTTTATTTTCCCACCACCACCTTCACATATCTGAATCTGCATCTGCAGATAAACTATGTGGGAAGGAACTGCAGATGCTGGTCTACACCAAAGACAGACACAAAATGCTGGAGTAACCATGGGTCAGGCAGCATCAGGCAGAACAGTGATGGTCTGATGAAGGGTCTCGGCCTGAAATGTCACCTATTCCCTTTCTCCAGAAATGCTGCATGACTGCGTTGAGTTGCTCCAGCAATGTGTGTCTCTCTGCAGATAAACTAATGGGAACCCGAACATGCTAAAAGTATAACATTTTTTGATTTTTCCTCGAGGTACGATTTGCTCCTCTGGTCCCAATAGGCCCACCACCCATTTTCTGGCAACTGGTCCAGCACTTCCTTTAAGGGTCTGTCCCACTTGGGCGTCATTTACGCGATATCATTTACGCATCACGACGCACGACACGCAATGACGCGCAGTCGCGTGCGGCGCCCCAGGATTTTGGGATTCACAAAATATTCGCGCGCCACCTGCGTGACATGCAAATGACGCCCAAGTGGGACAGGCCCTTTAATCTTCACAAAATGATGAGACTGCATTTGGAAACACCCCCCCCTCCTCCCCCGAACAGGCGGAGCCAAGGCTGGGTGAGGCAGCTGATCTCACCTCACCGGGAATTCCGCAGCTGATCGGCGGGCTGAATTGAAGGAATGAATGCATGAATACGTTTATTGGTCAAGTATGTACACATACAAGGAATTTGCCTTGGTGCTCCGCTCGCAAGTAACATCATGGCATACAGTAAACCATTAAGAATAAAAGATAAAACATTAAGAATAGAACATTATAGTTTAAACATATGAACAAAATAAAATACCAGAGCAAAAGGAGGCTACAGACTGTTGCTTATTTTTCCTCCCTCTGGCCGTGACTCTGGAACTCCAGGACGGCTTGAACCGGCGGATCCCTTCCCATAGCCAACTTTGCGGTCTAGATGGACCGTTTTGGTACCGTTCAATTCCTCTCGAAGGCCGTGACCTCTACTTGCCCGGCAAAATGGATAATCCAGCAAGGCTCTGGAACCAAGGGTGCTGGAAAAGGGATCTGTACCTTGCAGATCAAGTATCAAGTAAGATCAATGTCTGAAGAAGGGTCTCGACCCAAAACGTCACCCATTCCTTCTCTCCAAAGATGCTGCCTGTCCCGCTGAGTTACTCCATCTTTTTGTGTCTCCAAAGTATATTCCCTGTTGCGTGAATTTGTGGAGGGACATCTGTCTACCAGAATAATTGTGGTGGCTTCTTTTACTTGGGTGGCCCGTTGGATCAAGTGTCACACTTCCACTCTAGTTCCATGCCTTGCGGGGTGACCAAGGCCAACAAACTAATCTGTCTCATTTTGGCTATGGACATCCATGACAAGATGCCCCAAACACCCATCTGCACTGGATTTTTACTCAATGTAATTTTTATTCCATGTAATTGATGTACTGGAGCGATGCATGGCCTTTATCTTTGCTAATGGCGACACGCTGTGTGTGCTTCAAAGTCCATTCACTAATGAGCTCTCCAAGAACCTTAATTATAACCCAACTGCACTCTGAGCACTTGGTCTGTACACGCTCTCGTTCTCGCTGAACCACCAAGCCAAGGACGTCGCCCCAGAACCAAACCCTTTTCACTGTACCTCAGTACACGTGACAATAAACTAAACTGAACTGAACTTAATGTGGCAACAAATGCACGTTCTATTTAACCTGGGATACGCAGGCCTCTAACCTGTGCTGTCTGTGTGGAGTTTGCATGTTTCCCTGTGATATGTGGTACTCCTCCCACATTTTCAAAGATTCGTATGGTTATAGTAAGTCATCCCCATAATCAGTGGGGAGTTAAGGTGTGTAAGAGAGAGAATAGGTTACAGACAAATATGCAGCAGAATAGGACTGATGTGGACCAACATAGGCTCAATGTGCTGAATGGGAGTTTCTCAGGTCATAACAAACTATGAGGAGCCTTCCCTACTGGGCGGCACGGTGGCGCAACAGCAGAGTTGCTGCCTTACAGTGGCAGAGACCCTGGTTCGATCCTGACTACAGGTGCTTGTCTTTACGGCATTTGTACGTCCTCCCTATGACCACGTGAGTTTTCTCCGGGATCTCTGATTTTCTCCCCCAACTCCGAAGACATAGAGGTTTGTAGGGTAATTGGCTTGGTAAAATTGTAAATAGTCCCGAGTGTGTGTAGGATAGTATTAGTGTACGGGGTGATCACTGGTCGGCGTGAACTTGGTGGGCCGAAGGGCCTGTTTCCGCTGCATCTCTAAACTCAACTAAACTAAGCTGGATTGCTTTGCCCTGTTACACAAGATGAAGTGTTCCGGGGAAGTTGGTCATGGCGCACATTAACTCCAGCTCCCCAGAAAGCCCTCAGCGACCACACTTCACATACTGCCGCATTAACTCCATGTCTAAACTACTGGGAACCAAAGGCTGAAGATGATCGAGCACGGGTAGAGAATGGCATTGTTCCACGGACTCCTCAATCTTGATTTTGTCTTCAATACCAGTGCCTGGAACACAACTCTCTTCTGCTGCAAACTGTCCACCATTACCGCCATTCTCAACAACACAAAGTCAACAATGGCCGCTGTCCAAAGGCCAAGGTGTGGGCGCACACGGAATCCCTGTTGACTTCTCATAGTCGGCAGAAAGGAGCTTCAATCACAAATTCACAACCTCGCTTCTTGTCGTGCGGGAGGAGGAGGAGGAGGATGCATTGGGAACCTTGAATGTTGTAATCATGTCCGTCTTCGAGGAAGAAGGTAATCGTGGTACAGACTCACTGAATGGCATGAAGATCGGCCAGGATTGAATGGCGGAGTAGACGTGATGGGCCGAATGGCCTAATTCTGCTCCTAGAACTTATGAGCGATAAGCAGAATGGCAGTTTCACATTTAGGAATTAGAAATCCATGATATTCGTACATTAAAATACAGTTGAAATGGTGGCCAGCAGTATTTGTTTATACTTGCACCTCCTCCAACCTCATCTATTGCATCTGCTGTTCCAGGTGTGGACTCCTATATATTGGCGAGACCAAGCGCAGGCTTGGCGATCGTTTCGCTGAATACCTCTGCTCAGTCCACCTAAACCTACTTGATCTCCCAGTTGTTAAACACTTTGAAGTCCCCATCCCATTCCCACACTGACCTTTCTGCCCTGGGCCTCCACCATTGTCAGAGTGAGGCCCAGTGCAAATTGGAGAAACAACACCTCATATTTCGCTTGGGCAGCTTACACCCCAGCAGAATGAATATTGACTTCTCTAACTCCAAGTAACCCTTGTCTTCCCTCTCTCTACATCCCTTCCCCCCTTCCCAGTTCTCCGACTAGTCTGTCTGTCTTGGTTTACATTTTATCTGTTTGCTTTGTTGTTAACTTCTCCTAGCTAATAATGATCTATTCTACATTTTCCTTGATCTACATCCCCTTTACCTCATTTTCACACCTTAAACGTCCTTATCTCTGTATCTTTCTCTCCCCTGAGTGAAGAAGGGCCTCGACCCGAAATGTCACCCATTCCTTCTATCTAGAGGTGCTGCCTGAGCTACTCCAGCATTTTGTGTCTACTAGCATTTAGTTATGGCTTTTCTCTGAAATTTTGAAAATAAGAGATGTGGGAGGGACGGGGGGCTTGCTTGCAAGGCTTCATCTTCACTAATGGTGTTGACTAATAATCTATTAAGCAATTCCATATTATATTAAATCAGTTGGAATCTCTTAACAGGTATTGATTGAGTTCTGATAGCACTGTACTGTAGCAATAAATCAAAGGCTTTTCTGCAAAGGGTTGTGGCAAGGGTAAGGTGACCCACAAGTCAAAATCGCACAGAGTGACTTCTGGCACAGTGCAAGACAAATAATTTGCAATGGAATTTGTATTAAAGTATGACCTTTCAACCTTCACTGGTTGTAATGATAAATGATGCGTAATGTGAAGAGGACCTGTGTTCGTGACAGGCTGTCTGATCTGATCGAGGCACTGGCTGGTTGTGCAAGTGGTTGCAAGCTCCTGTCTGCTCACTGAGAATCCAGCTCGATTTTCCTGGCAGTGCTGATCAACCGCTTCCCTTTGCAACACGAGACGTTCCCCCTGTTTCTCACGGCATCTCCCTCTGGCCTGAGCAGGTGCTGTGGCAACTAGTGATGGCTTGGGCATGGTGTCCACCGTCATATTATTCCACCTCTTGGACATCGAGCCACCGGGTTCTCATGGAAGGTGGCCTTCGAAAAATTCGTGGAAGAGTTGAAGGAAGGAACTGTAGCGACGTTGATTGTGTGAGAGGGTCTGTCCCCAACCACCGGTGGCACGGTTCGTAGAGTTGGTGCCTCACGACTCCAGTAAACCAAGATTCAACGCTGACCTCGAGAGCTATCGGGGGCTTGTTTAGTTTAGTTTTAGAGATACAGCATGGATACAGGCCCTTTGGAGTCCATGTCAATGGATATTATTAAGGCGGAGATTAACAGATTCTTGATTTGTAAGGGTGTCAGTGGATATGGGGCGAAGGCAGGAGAATGGGGGTTGAGGGGGAAAGATAGATCAGCCGTGATTGAATGGCGGAGTGGACTCGATGGGCCGAATGGCCCAATTCTTGCTTCGAGAAATTATGAAACGGGAGGAGATCCACGTGAATGTGCCAAGTCCACGTAGATGGCCCCCGAAGTCAGGATCGAATCTGAGTTGCTGGAACTGGGATGCAGCGACTTCACCAGCTGCTATAACATTTGTTTGGGGTTGATTTTGTGTTTTAATGGACCTTCAGGACTTCTGAACTTACGAGCAGTCTGTGTTCATGCATGTCGATCTTTACCGAGCCGTAACACAGGACGAGCGTCAGATCTGCTGAACAAGGCCTGTGTGTCATGGCCCACGACACGTTTTGGTAGCAGCAGCAGTTGAGGGATTCTATTTGGTCCCTGGTCCCTGGTCCCTGTCACCTGTGGTGCAGAAGGTGTTGATGTTCACACATTGTGCGTTGACATCCACGCTCTCCCTTCTCCCGCATCTGTCGAGCTTCCCCGTGCTGAGCACCAATGCTCAGACAGAAACATTGCGGTCGGTGCAGCGCGGCAAAGGAAAACATTCCCACCACACGGCCCCAGAGTCATTTATCTTCCAATTGATATACTTTCCCAGGCCGCCGCACTGAGCCTTATGGCTGATAGTAAACCATAAATCTCCGGGCTCAGCTGAAGGATGTGAATTTGTAAAGAGAACAAATATGCCTGTTTCTGAAGAGAGCTGATCTGCAGACATTTGTCACCGTCTGACACACAGGCTTAACATCTGTCAAGGGACGGGGAAGATGGAAATAGGGGTGGCGCAGCGGTAGAGTTGTTGCTTACAGTGCCAGGGACCCGGGTTCGATCCGTACTGCGGCTGCTGTCCGTACGGAGTTTGTACGTTCTCCCCATGACCTGCGTCACGGTTTTCTCCAGGGGGCTCCGGTTTCCTCCCACATTTTGACTGCTGTGTTTCCTACATTTAAGTAGCCAGCCACTTTCCACAGAGTAGATAGACACAATGTGCCGGAGCAACTCAGCAGGTCAGGCAGCATCTCTGGAGAAAAAACACAGGTGACGTTTCAGGTCGGGACCCTCTGAAGAAGGGCCCTGACCCGAAACGTCACCTCTCCTTTTTCTCGAGAGATGCTTGATTAGTACGGGTGTCAGAAGTTACGGGGAGAAGGCAGGATCTGCAATTCTACTTTCCACAGGTTCTTTGGATGTAAATTCTTTGCGGCAAACCTTGGAGAGCACTTGAGCAATGTTAAAATTACCAGACCGATTATTTAGATGCTCTGTCAACAACCTAGCTACGCACATTGAAATCCAAACACTAAGGTTGTGCAATTTAAATGTAAAAGCGTTAAACCGTCAGCTTGCTAGTGAAAGCCCATCTGGTTTATTGACGTCCTTTCAGGAAAGTCGTCTGACGTCCTACCCAGGCTGAGTCCGTCTGCTTGATATTCTAGAGCAGCTTTTGGAATTGTTGGCTGGGTTGCTCCTTCCGTATCGATGAATGGTCCTTTGCATAATGCAGCACAGAGACATGAAGGACAGGAGTGAGTGTTAGAAGGAATTTGAGGAATAGAAAGCTTCAGCCAGAGGTGGTGGCATGGTTGAAGGTGTTTAGGGCGGAGTTGCTGCCTTATGGGCCTGTCTCACTTAGGCAACTTTCTAGGCGACTGCAGGAGACTATGCAGTCGCTACATGTTCGCGGGTGGTTGCCGGGGAGTCGCCTTCATGGCCGTGAGGAGTTCCCGCATTCTGGAAATTTACTAGCCGTGAATTTTTCAACATGTTGAATGAAGCCGCCATGGAGAATAGCAAGAATTCTCGTGCCGTAGGTGGGTCGCCAGGAGGTCCTAGTGGGTTGCCAGGAGGTCGAAGGTTCTCGTAGGTTGCGGCCGGTGCTGACCGGCGAATTTCATTAGCTCATTGGGAAAAAAAAACGTTAGCAGTAATTACCGACCGGTAATGTTAAATGCCGTGTATCTCGAGCTTCTTAAAAGTTGTCTCCACTCCTTCTCCCTCTTTCTCCCCCCTTCTTCCCCCCTCTTTTAAAGGACTTACCTACACTGCTTTCCGTCTTAATTACAGTGCCAACCTTCCTGTTCATCGCGGTGTGTGTGTGTGTATCACCGTGGCTTTGCACCGTGCAAATTTCGCTCAGACAGCGCTCCCCCCACTTGCCCTGTCCCCTGCCTGCATAACAGGCTGGTGAAGGAAGCGATGTATGTGTGTGTGTGTGTGTTCCACTCTGACAGTGGCCGTTACAGTTGCCGGCTTTTCAGGCGACTGCCGGCAACTTGACAGTTGTGATCAGTTGTGTTCACCCTGCGATAGGAAGAATGTTATTAACCTGTAAAGAGTGCAGAGAAGATTTCCTATGATGTTGTCAGGATTTGAGTGCCTGAGCTACAGGGAGAGGTTGAGCAGGCTAGGGCTTTATTCCTTTGTGCACAGGAGGCAGAGGGGGGATCTAATAGGGGTGTATAAAATCATGAGGGGAATAGATAGAGTGAATGTACAGAGTATTTTACCCAGAGTTAGGGAAATCAAGAACCAGAGGACATAGGTTTAACGTGAGAGTGGTAAGATTTAATAGGAACCTGAAGTTGAACTTTTTAATTCAGAGGGTGGTGGGTGTATGGAATGAGTTGCCAGACGTGGTACAGAGGCAGGTATTATAGTAATGTTTAAAAGACATTTAGACAGGTACATGGATAAGATAGGTTTCGAGGGATGTGAGCCAAACACAGGCAGGTGGGACTAGTGTTTGGGGCATCTTGATCGGCGTGGACGAGTTAAGCTGATGGGAGACACAAAAAGCTGGAGTAACAGCGGGTCAGGCAGCATCTCTGGAGAAAAGGAATAGGTGACGTTTCGGGTCGAGACCCTTCTTCAGACTTAGCTTCTTTCCGTGCTGCATGACTCTAACTATATCTGTATTTAACTTTCTCCTCCATGACAATAGGACTCTCAAAACAAAATGAAATAGAGAATGATTTTGTCCATTAGTTCTCAGAGTGCGAGAATTCTAAAAAAAAGTTTACATGTGGAGTAACCAAGTAGTGCTCGGAGTTCACATCTTATTTGGTCATCTGAGATAGTGATTCAGCATCTTAAGGATCACCATGAATTAAGGACAGGAGGATTACACCTGGCAATGCAGCTCGAGGTTTGATAATGGGATGTTAGATGTATAGAGCTAATGCACAAACATTTATTAGCAGAAATAGAAGTATGTAATATGACAGGTAATGTTAAGGCATGGCTTTAGAGAATTGGAGCCACACTCTAACAAGATTTCATGACGACTGTTCCCCAGGCAACCTGACTGGTAGTCTCAGCTTTTCACCATGTGCATGAATATCTTGGATGAAGGAACAGACGGTGATGTTTTTTCCAAGGTTGCAGATGGCATTAGATTAAGACTAAATGAGAGCAGTAAGTCATGAAACGTGGAGATTCGTGTGAATGGGCAACGGTCTAGTGGAGGGATCTCAGAATATGAACGAAAGGCGAATTGGATTTTTTTTAATAGGTGGCCTGCTACACAGTGAATCAATGCATCTTAAAAAGGTGATCTATAAGGATAACATAATGTTCGGCGAACCAGACACTGCTCGTTCCCGGAAGACCAGAGAACCAATGAGGAGGGAGCCTGAATGAATGAATGAATGAAACTTTGTTGCCGCGTGTGACAAGTCACAGTGATATTCTTTGTTTTTCATACCCAAGGTATGCGAATAGTTGCCGCATGAAGGGCACCGACAAAAGTACAAAGTATTCAATTTTACACAAACCATTTTTAACAAATTCCATTTGTGGTCCCCCTTAATTCTCAGTGGTTCCCCTATGCCGGGTCCTCCTTTGTAGGAGGGTGAACTGGGTTAATGCCTCCAGTACCTTCAACATCAACTGCAGGCTGGCCGGGCGAGGAGAGGTTTGTGGGTCAATACGGTCAAAGGCTACAGGAATATTTCCAAACCAAATTGGCAACCCTTCTGGGGAGACCATTGCAGCAAAAAGACAAGGCGTTTGCCAAGTGGCCTTTGTTCTTTTGCTTCGCAAGATGAAGACTGTTGGTTCCTTTACTGGTGTGGATCATCCTGCAGTGGACTCTCCTGCAGTGGCAAAGAGCCCCTATTGTTATGTTGAAATGTCAAGTGTGTTTAATTGTCATATGCAATAGGAAGGGAACAATTAAATCCTTACTGCAGCTTTAAGGGCCTGTCCCATTA
Organism: Malacoraja senta; assembly: GCA_038087875.1. Classification (NCBI taxonomy): domain Eukaryota; kingdom Metazoa; phylum Chordata; class Chondrichthyes; order Rajiformes; family Rajidae; genus Malacoraja; species Malacoraja senta. Next base: position 77,424,269 of record CM075979.1, read on the forward strand.
ACGCGACTTTTCAGCGACTGTCTTCGACCTTCAAGCTCGAGGGCACTTGCCTAAAGAACCTCGAGCTGGATCGACCGTCAGCGATGAAAGCGCGAGCCAGATTGACTGACTGACTGACACACACACGCACACGCGCGCACACACACACACACACACACACACACACACACACACACACACACACACACACACACACACACACACACACACACACACACACACACACACACACACACACACACACACACACACACACACACCACACACACACACCACACACACACACACACACACACACACACACACACACACACACACACACACACACACACACACACACACACACACACACACACACACACACACACACACACACACACACACACACACACACACACACACACACACACACACAGCAAAGGCGTGGGCCAGGGAAAGCGGGGGAGCGCTGTCTGAAATTCACATACGCGATGAACAGGAAGGTAAAAGACGGCTGGCACAGTTACGGTGTCCTTTAGAGAGTGCGGAGGAGGGGGGGAGGGGGGGAGAAGGAGTGGAGACACTTTTAATAAGCCAGACAACTTTTAGTGACGTTTAGCGGGCATTTAACATTACCGGTCGGTTTTCCTTGGTTCTGAAAACTCCAATGAGCCAATTAAAATGCCCGGTCAGCAAAGGAGATTGCCAACGGCTACCTCGACTGCCTGGCGACCCCACTCCACTCCACTACGAGTTCAAAAGAACCATGCCGACCAATTTTTACTCACGGAAATTTTTTCAGCATGCTGAAAATTTTACCTCGACCAAACTGAGGCCGCGAGAATGCGGGAACTTCCCTCAAGCATGAAGGGAAGTTACAGTGACCTCCTAGGACCTCCTGGGACCACGTGTCGACCATGCTGCGAGTTTGAGTCGAGCGCAAACTCCTCTAAACTCGCAAATTACGTCGCCACAGCCCCCTTATGGATACTTTAACCCAACAACACCACAAATAAATATAAATCAAGAATAAAATTATCAGTAATACTAGGTAACCAGACTATTATATGCCAATCGAAGTACATAGTGCAATTTATACAGTCCAAAATAGTCCAAGAACCTGGTAGGTTTTGGGATGAAGCTGCTTTTGAACGTGAAGGCCATTTTCTCAGGCTCCTATGCCACCTTACTAATGTTCGCAGCAGGATGAGAGTGTGGCCAGGATGGTATGTATCTTTTGATGATGTTATGTGCCTTTTTGAGGCAGCACTTCATGTAGTTCCCCTGGATAGTGGGGAGGTCAATACCAGTGATGGACCAGGCAATGCCCACCACTGAATGGGAAAGGCCTGCATAGAGTGGATGTGGAGATGATGTGTCCACGAGTGGGAGAGTCTTGGATCAGAGGCCATAACCTCAGAATAAAAAGACGTACCTTTAGAAAGGAGATGAGGAGGAATTTCGTTTGTCAGAGGCTGGTGAATTTGTGGAATTCATTGCAACAGAAGGCTGTGGAGACCAATTCAATGGATATTTTTACGGCTGAGATTGACAGATTCTTGATTTGTGTCGGGGGTTATGGGGAGAAGGCAGAAGAATGGGGTCGGGAGGGAAAGATAGATCAGCCGTGATTGAATGGTGGAGTAGATTTGATGAGCCAGTTAGCCTAATTCTGCTCCTATAACTTATGAACATATGGACTTTCTGCAGCCTCCCATGTTCTTGGGCATTCAAATTACAGAACAAGGCCGTGATGCAACTAGCCAGCATGACCTCCACCTGTGGAAGTTCGATAAAAGTCATCAACGACATACTGAATGAACCATGCTGGATGTGTTGATTCAGTATGTAAATGGTTTGACCCAGTTGCATAATACAGCGGGAAGAAAGTCACACCAAGATACTTAAATGCCCTCGTGTTTTGCAGTGGTGGTATTTCACTTTCATTCCTGAGATAAAGTTGTATTTTTTGTTTTTCTGCTGCTTTTGACTGGTGTTAATGGCACCTTTCTAAAGAAAGGGCAGCTGTGTGTGAGCCAGATTCATGATGATTTCAGCAAAGGAAGCATAGTTTTGTTGCCGGGACAGACACCTCTGTGCATTGAAGGCCTTTGTCCCCTTGGCATTCCAGTAAATGTCGAGTCCATTAGACCTGACCCATTTGTGGCAGGTCTGCACTAGTGTCATCAGACCAGCGATAAACCAGAGGCTGCGTGATGTCTGTAGCCAGTAAGTTATACTGCAGACAGACACACAAAGCTCAGTAACTCAGAGTAACTCAGCGGGTCAGACAGCACCTCTGGAGAAAAGGAACCGGTGACGTTTCGGGTCGAGACCCTTCAGACTGAGTCAGGGGAAAGGGAAATTAGAGATATAGATAGTGATATAGAGAGAGATAGCACAGAGGGGGTGCTGCGAGATTGATGCGACCTGACGCGTCAGTTACTCCAGCTTTTTGTGTCTATCTTTGGTTTAAACCAGCATCTGCATCTCCTTCCTAAACATGTTAGACTGTATATATATATACTGTATATACACTGTACAGATACTGTATATACACTGTATATATACTGTGTATATGTAAATAACTCGTTCTAAGCTTCCCCCCAGTCTAGTTTTAGTCAAAAATCACTGTCAAGCACTTGCGCATCTAAACTTTATTTTGACAAAACACAATTACAGTTCCACTACTATACCTAACCACCGCAGGTTCGATCCTCATATCTGCCTGATCAAGCCATCTTTAGCCTCGCTCAAGCAGAGACACTCCAGAAGGTCACGCAGTCCTAAGCGTTCTCCCAGAATTTCGACACAGGACCTCGTGGGTGCGGTCTTTTATAGGTCCCCGAACCTTGAGGGGCCGAACCACATAGGGGTGGTCTCTATACAGTCCAATAACAGATATCGATTAACACAGTATATGATAGACATTTCCCTAACCCAATAATACAGTGACTAATACAATGTATTCAAACGGGTGCTTCTGAGAGGAAGCAAACATAGCAACATCTACCCAGATATTCAAGAAACCCAGACAAGGCTCAATACTTAATCCAATCAGCATCTAGATAAGTAAAGCTTTGCAACATTATATTCAATGTGTATGTCTGGTTTGCATTCATCCAATCCATTCCATGCAATTTGCACCTAATTGTCAGGGTCTGCAGATGTTTCCATTCTTTTCCTGCAGCTCTTATCTAGGCTCTAGACAAACTGCCACCATTCTGCAGCTTGTCCTATTTCTGCGGAAGGTACATTTAAATTGCCCAAATGGCCAAGCAGCCCAAAAGCCTTTACTCAATTTTAGTGTCCCGGCCTCTCCAATTTGGCCAGAATTAACATATACATTGTATAGATACTGTATATACACTGTATATATACTGGTGATGGATCTGAGCATGCCTTGGCTCTTCACAGTCATGTTGGAGGGGTAAATCCTTCTTATAAATCAATTCATTCATCATCATTGAAAACATTAGCGTTGCAGTGGTGCTGGTTTTTGTTCGGGAGCGGTGACGGATGCACCGCACATCTCTGTCCTCCAGTTCCTGCGGCCTTCCTCCGCTGGAAGTATAGGATTTTGTGGTGTGTGCTTTATCATCATTCCTTACAATGCTATGTACGACAGTGATCGCAACTTCTACTGAAGTGTGGATGGTCGTTGGCTCGCTAGAAGCTCATCCGCCCTTTGACAGGTCTTGTTTTTGGTCCTGCTGGGGGTCCACAGTCCCCTCCTCACCTGGCAAACCAGGTGGGGGAAACGGTTTAGTCGCCGACTATCCGACCATGGAGCAGGTAGCATGGGATTACATGGTACCCGTGGCGGGGAAATTCCCATAATAAATGGGGACATTAAATGACCATTCAGCTTTTCAAGCAAGTACTGTCATACAATTAGATTATGGTGAAGGCCATGTTATACTTGACCAACAACTTGTTATCTGACTGACCTGCAGCCTCAGTGTCTCACGGATTAATGCCCAGCTTCCCACTCCACATTGTGTGGGTGGGAAAATGCTTCCAGATATCCATCAACTCATTAGGAGCAAATAGAGAGGCCAGGGAGTTGGTGTTCGAAGTAACAGGCAATGTGGTGTCCGAAGTAAGGGACGAATGATTGAAACTGGTGCACAGCAGGAGGCCGACCAAAGCTGACCTCCTGGTCCGCACCAGTTTGAATAAATCAGCTGTTACTTCGAACCCCAACTCTGCGCGGCCTTTCCATTTGCTCCTGCAACCCTGATTCACCTGCTGTGATTTTAACATTGCCTCTTCTGGTTCTGCTGAGCAGTTTGTTCTAGTAGATTGCATTAAACATGCAGTGTCGTGTCTCTTTGCACTCATCTGTGGCATTCAATGTTGTTAATGCCAAAACTTTGGAATCTTTTTGGACTGTGTGTGTAATGCAAATATCCAGGCACTGATTTCAACAGATGAGTCTATGTTGGCCACGAGAAATATTCCCCCTTAATCATCATTAGAGTCAAGTGTGTTTTATCAAGTCAAGAGTGTTGTATTGTCATACGTCCCAGATAGGACAATGAAATTCTTGCTTGCTGCAGCACAACAGAATATGTAAACATAGTACATAACGGGAGAAGAAAAAAAGTTCAGTGTGTGTACACACATGCACACATACTCAATCTTGATAAATAACAAATATAGTGCAATAGTAATGATAGTCTGTTGTAGTTCAGAGCTTATTTGTTGCTGTGTTTCATAGCCTGATGGCTGTAGGGAAGAAGCTGTTCCTGAACCTGGATGTTACAGTTTTAAGGCTCCTGTACCTTCTTCCCGATGGCAATGGTGAAATGAGTGTGGGTCTTTGATGATGTTGGCTGCCTTTTTGAGGCAGCGACTTTGATAGATCCCTTCGATGGTGGGGAGGTCAAAGCCGGTGATGGACTGGCCAGTGGTCACAACTTTTTGCAGTCTTTTCCGCTCCTGTACGTTCAAGTTCTCCATTTAAGGCCAATCCTCCATTTAAGGCCAATCTAGCCCGGCCTGTGCTAACCACTCCATTGTTGGAATCCAGTTAGCTCTTGCCTTATTCCGGTGAATATAGAACTCATGAAGAATCATGAATGTATCCAAATAACTCAAGCCCGGCCTACTGAACCAGCTTCACCCTCACCTGGAATACCTCTTTGGACGTTATTGATGCATTCATCTCCAAGTTCAATTGAGTGCCATTATCCACACCATCAATTTGAAACACAGTTTTGGCCCTACTATGACAGTAGTCCGTTCCCCCCCCCCCCCCATAATAATGAAGTTAATGGCACAAAAGAAAACTCATTGATGATAGCGGAAGTAGTAGACAAGGGTTTTGATGCATCTAGTGAAAAAAGGATTGCAAGTGGAAGAGGTGACCAACAGCTTCCCTCTGGAGTTCATCAGTGTTCAGATGAAGTGCCTTGGATGAGCTGTCACTGTCAAATGAAATACATTTCCCTGACAAATGCGTTTGACCTTTGGGTGTGGAAATGCATCTGAGTAAAGCCGAGTAAATAAGGAAAACGGGAACCCTGTGCTGAAACCCAGCTCCCACACGATATATCTTTATTGATCTTAACAGCAGCAAAACAAATGTCTGCAAAGTGAGAAACATGTGAGAGGCAAATAAGATGATGTTGAACAAGGGGAAATATTCAGTCCCAAGCAACTTTTCAATCACCCTTCTGTTTTACTATGGTCAGCCTGTCCTGATTTTGTTTCCTCACTGCTAACACATTTGCTAACATTCCCTCCCCAAACTCTAAACCATCTCTTCTGTTTTCTCAAGAAAGGACTGGCTTTTATTCCAATTTGCTAAGGCAACACTTAGTTGTGGTTTCATTCAGAGATACAGCGCGGAAACAGGCCCTTTGGCTTACCAAGCCTTCACTGACCAGCGATCCCCACACATTAACACTATCCTACACTGGGGACGATTAACCTAGAAGCTTGTACGTCTTTGGAGTGTGGGAGGACACCGAAGTTCTCGGAGAAAACCGACGCAGGTCACGGGGAGAACGTACAAACTCCGCAGAGACAGCAGCCGTAGCCAGGATCGACCCCGGGTCTCTGGCGCTGTAAGCGCTGTAAGGCAGCAACTCCGTGCAGCCCTGTACTTGGATAACATTTTTATTTTGTAATGGCGGGGGAACTCAGTCCAAAAATTATTATAGGTTAAAGGAGATGGTAAGCTAGTTTTAACCGCTCCTCTATCTCACACTGTTTGTGGGATCTTTCTGTGTGCTCATTGTATAGGTACTGTTCATCTTCATGACAATAGAGTTCCTTCATTTTCAAGAAATAGAATGAAAATTGTGTGAAGTTAAGCAAGGCATGCTACTCTGGAGCTGCTAAAAAGCTGCAATGCATAACAACCTGTGTAGGAAGGAACTGCAGATGCTGGTTTATGCCGAAGATAAGACAAAAAATGCTGGAGTAACTCAGCAGGACAGGCAGCATCTTTGGAGAGAAGGAATGGGTGACGTCTTGGGTCGAGACCCTTCTTCTTCAGTCCGTCTATGGGTGCTGCCTGTACGGAGTTTGTACATTCTCCCCGTGACCTGTGGGGTTTTTCCCGGGTTCTCCGGTTTCCTCCCCCACGCTCCAAAGACGTGCAGGTTTATAGGTTAAGTGGCTTCGGCAAAGATTGTAAATTGTCCCTAGTGTGTAGGATAGTGCTAATGTACGGGGATCGCTGGTTGGCGAGGAATCGGTGGACCGAAGGGCCTGCTTCCTCACTGTATCTCTGAACTAAAACTAAACTAAAATGGGCCACTCGACTCTTGGATCCTGCCCTGCCATTTAAAACGATCAGAGATGCTCTGATTTTAACCTCACCGTTCTCTCTTACCCCAAAATAACCTTTCACGCCTTTGTTCATTAAGTACCTATCCACCACTGCCTAAGAATATTACAACATCCCGTTTCCAATACTCTTTCCAGAGGGAGTTCAAGATTCAAGGTGCAAGATTCAATTTAATTGTCACATTTACCAATTAAGGTACAGTGAAATTTGAGTTACCATACAGCCATTCTAAGTAAAAAGCAAAAATACACATAGCACATAAAATAAAGTTTAACATAAACATCCACCACAGTGGATGTTTTCTTAGGACCCCCTTAGAGAAAGAAAAAAAAGCCTCATCCATGTCTTGAATATGCAGCTCCTTTAAAAAAAAAATAAACCATGACCCTGAGTTCCAGACTCTCCCACGAGAAACATTTCCCCTCTGTCTCACTTCAGTTTCTGCATAGAATTTGTGCTCAGCTTCTGGGACCTAATTACTGCTGACCTATTTTGTAGGGCAGATGAAGACACCACTGCTGCATTTCCACCGGCTTGCTGTAAAAATGCGCAACGGCCAAAGTAAATTATCCCCGTAACATTTCTTTCCAATTTATCCCTCCTTAATCTCCGATAATTATTTTATAATCTTGCCGATATTTCCCCCTTGATTTGCATCCAATGTATCTCGTTTGTTCACTGGATTTTGCGTTGACTTAAACTGCTACTTGTCCCTTGTCCTCTCTCAAAACGGTGTAATTGTTAATAAACCTGGGTTTGCATGCGATGGCGTGCTAATCCCTGCAAGACTCGGGGGGGGGGGGGAGGTAGGACGCAGCTGCAGCTACTAATGAGTTGAGGATTACAGAGGGAATCTCCGACGGACGCGGATTTGTGGCCTTGAGTGAACTCCGAGCCGTTTAGGGCACCTCGTGGGGTACCTGTCACGAAGGATGCAAGCGACGACAACAACTGGGCACATTTATAAATCCCGTCTTTCCAGACAGGCAGCTTTACTCCTGGAAGTGTTTAATTAATTATTTTTATTTAATGTCTGTTTGAGGTAATTAAGCGGCTGCTAGTTTGTCCTTGCTTTGCTACCCGGAGGAACGGGGGACTGAACCGCGCACCAGAAGCGCGGTGCTGAGAAAATCCACACACATTAAAAAAACGCATATTGTTTGCATGTTCATCAGAGGTTTCCACTTGAACATCTGCCTGTCAACTTCGATGCCAGAGTGCAGTTCGCACAAGCACACATCGCCAGCCAGGGGAATAACTGTATTTAGGACAACCACCCCCTGTAACGATGGTGATAATAAACAGCAGCAGGAGGCCCGCTCAGCCCCTCTGCTCCTGCTTTAGACTTTACCACGTACATATTTCTAAATACAGCACCATCTGAGTATCTCGCACACAATATCCAGTGGCATCCAAAGCAACAGCGGCTGAAGTATCTCGACACCTCACCTATCCATTCCCTCCACAGATGCAGCCCGACCAGCGCTGGTTCCCCCCAGCTCTTTGCCCTTTGCCCAAGAGTCCAACGCCTGCAGTTCCGCGTGCCTCCACTACCGCAATATCTGTTGAACTCGTTGCCCTGCCGTGCTCAAGTCATGCCGCACCTTTACATTTCAGAGATACAGCGAGGAAACAGGCCGTTCGGCCCCACCGAGACCGTGCCGTCCAGCGATCACCCCGTCTCTCCAGCACTAGGGACAATTTACAACTTACAGAAGACAAATTAACCGACAAACCCACATGTCTTTGGAGTGTGGGAGGAAAACCGGAGCCCCTGAGAAAACCCACGCGGTCATAGGGAGGAACGTATAAACTTCGTACAATCTGCGCCCATAGTCGGGATCGAGCCCAGATCTCTGGCGCTGTAAGACGACAACTGTGCCGCTGTGCTCTACCATTCCCTGATATTGTGCCTGATCGTTCACCTCCAGGCCACGCTCCCAGCTCTAGCCCAAATCCCTTGGCTGCTGTTATGTACAAAAATCTATCAAACGGTCTTCAATACAGTCAGTAACTTATAAGAACATGAAGTAGTAGTAGACCACTCAGCCCTTCCAGCCCGACCTTGTTGTTCAATATGATCATGGCAGATCTGACCAGACATTGTGTCAAAGTTACAAAGTATTCATCATAGTCCCGATGATCCCCCCTTGTTCCCGATGATCCCCCCCCCCTTGTTCCCCGGCGGCCCCTCCCCCCGATTAAATCTCCCCCCTCATCTTAAACCTGGTTCTCAATTCCCCTACTCTGGGCTTGAGGCTCTGTGCGTCTACTCGATCAATTCCTCTCATGGTTTTGTATCACTTTTTGTAATTCGAACCATCTCTGTTATGTCTTTGCCATTGTTGCCTTGTCTGAAGGTGGGCTCGTTTTGCTTCAGGCGAAGTTTCGGGCTTCACTCTCGGGTTTCATTTTGTGAATGGGATTCCTGGTTCTGTGCTCACAGCTGCCTTTGAGAGCGTTATTCCTTTGAAAAGCAAATCCTTCAGGTAATGGAATCCGTGATTGATTAATGCTGCACATCAAAGCGAGAGAAAATGAATTAATTTGAAGCCCTGCCTGACCAAGAAATGCTGAAAGCATGAAAAGGTATAAGAATGGGCTGAATCCAACTGGCCCCAGGTTTTTCTCAGTACATACTTAAATCGGCAATGATTGGGGAAGTATTCAACAATTTTACTGCCCGAGGAACAATATGTGAAGGTTTCTGCCCCTAATTCAAGATTCTTGAGGACCTCTCCTGCCTTTCTTTCTTGATGGTTTATGATGACACCATCAGGAGAATCAATAGACAATAGGTTCAGGAGTAGGCCATTTGGCCCCTCGAGCCAGCACCGCCATTCAATGGAATCAGCAAAACAATCCATTGTACCTGGTGTAAACATGGCACCCCCTCATTTGCAGGAGGCCACAAAGCTGGTTGTGCTGTAGAAATGAGACATTGTAGATTTGATGTATAAGAAGGAACAGCAAAGGTGTACACCAAAGGTAAACAAAAAAAGCTGGAGCAACTCAGCGGGTCAGGCAGCATCTCTGGAGAGAAGGAATGGGTGACGTTTCAGGTCGAGACCCTTCGTCGGACTGATGTTTCTGAGATGCCGCCTGACTCGCTGAGTTACTCCAGCCTTTTGTGTCTATCCTCGTTGTAGATTTGAGTCTGGAGCTAGGAATTTGAACGGATAACCTTGACAATAGTGAGAAAATGTCACATTGGGCCAGATCTCACGGATCAGGAATGTGATGAATATTCCCCACTTGAGCGCAGCCCCAACACCTCAAGAAGCTCAACACCATCTGGGACCTGGCAGGCATTTGATCTGGGCTTTACCCTGCACCTTATACATGAATTCCCTCCACCACCAGCGCCTGGTGCCCACATTGTGTCTTGTTTACAAATAAACGTGCGGCACGGTGGCGTAACGGTAGAGCTGCTGCCTTACAGCGCCAGTGACCCGGGTTCGATCCCGACTACGGGTGCTGTCTGTACGGAGTTGTACCTTCTCCCTATGACCTAAGTGGGTTTTTTTCCGGGAGCTCTGGTTTTCTCCCACACTCCAAAGACGTACAGGTTTGTAGGCTAATTAGCTTGATATAAATGTCAATTGTGCCGAGTATGTGTGGGATAGTGTTAATGTTCGGAGATCGCTGGTCGGTGCGGACTCGGTGGGTCGGAGGTACCGACCAGCGATCCCTGCACACTACCACTATCCTACCCACACTTATATTTATACATTTATATCAGGCCAATTAACCTACAAGGCTGTACGTCTTTAGAGTGTGGGAGGAAACCAAAGATCTTGGGGAAAAAAACCCACTCAGGTCACGGAAAGAACGTACAAACTCTGTCCAGACAACACCCGTAGTCAGGATCGAACCTGGGTCTCTGGCGCGGTAAGGCAGCAACTCTGCCGCTACGCTACCATGCCGTGATTTAATAACGATCACATGTTAGATGGTATTTACAATCTTGTCAGGATTAACTCTCCATGATCATTTTAATAGGCAACTGTGTGGGTTCTATATATAACAGTCAGGGTGAGAGCAAGATAGTGTTTCTATAAAGTGGGTCAGAGGTAGCTGTGATAAATATAGCGATTCAACACTCATGGTTCCTTCCCACATGCCTTCAGATTCACAGACTGTGCCATGTATCTTGAACTGTTATTTGCGCAGCAGCATGCTGCACGTTTTAATCTAAAGCCAAGCCTGCTTGGTCACGTCCTTCAGGTAGAAGCTCGGAAAGGTGAGGGGAAATTATGTTGTCAGAATAGCTGGGCTTCCCCGTGTTGATGCTGCCAAACAAGTAGGCGCTGGCTGTGCTGAGGGTGAAGCTCCCTGCCTAACACACACTGGGATGAGTAGACACCCTCTGTGGACACATCGCCCCTTGTATTATGTACTTAGCTGCAAACATCCCACACCCTTGTGTCTACCGCTGAAACCTGTGCTTCTGTGAGTGTTTGCCCACAGCCCCCAAAATGCTCGTTTTGATCAATGCTTCTACAATTAAAGGAATGGAAGGACAGGGCGGTAAGCCTGCCCACCCTGTGGGCATTCATGCAGAGGCTGCGTCACATGGCTACCTGGCCTTGAACCACCCAACCCCCACATCCACTGCTTGCATTCCACCATCGACTCAGGCAGTCATAAAGCAAACAGACGGCTATAAAATTGTCAGACTCTTCACAGCGTCTCACATTGACTGTGTCTCACAAACCTTCATCCCTAATCTAAGCCCCACAACCTGATTTTGTGTGTGTCCCATATATATATTGTGTGTGTGTGTGTCCCATATATATATTGTGTGTGTGTGTGTGTCCCATATATATATATATTGTGTGTGTGTGTGTCCCATATATATATTGTGTGTGTGTGTCCCAAATATATATATATTGTGTGTGTTTTGTTTAGAGACACAGCACGGATCAGGCCCTTCGGCCCAACATGTACACACCGACCATATATGATTATATATATGATTTTATATATATATATAATGTGATATGTGTGATATATATTTATATAAATATAATAGACGCGTGCGCGCATGCATGCACATACACACATACACACGCACACATACACGCACTCACATACACATACATGCACATATACATACACACATACATGCACATGGACACATACATGCACACACATACACGCATACACATACACACACACACACACATATACACATACACACACACACATACATGCACATACACGCATACATACACATATACATGCACATACACACATATATGTACACGCACACAAATACACACACACATGCACATACATACACACATACGTGCACATCACATATATGCGCACGCACACAAATACATACACACATACACACACATACATGCACACACATCCATGCACACGCATACACATATATACACACACAAATACACACGCACACACATACGCACACACACATACACCCACACACACACACGTACACACACACACTCTCACAAACACACACACACATACACATACACACACAGGCGCACACATACACATACACATACACACACACACACACACACACCGTGTATGCTTATGTATGTGTAAAAGTGCCCTGGGTTTTGATCCTGGGTTACACGCTGCAAGTAATGGGAGTTTCATGCTTCAATGCCTAATTCTGGGTTGCAACGATATTCTTGACTATGTCAAAAATAAACTATATTCAAAAATAAACTATATGACGGCAGATGCTCGGATTGGGAACACGTTATTAGCCTCCTTTTACCAGCTATCACTGTGTTTCTTGTTGCAGTTTCCATTCCAGACAGCCTGGAGTGGAACAATAGGGAAGTTCAAATCGAAGATAGACAAAAAATGCTGGAATAACTCAGCGGGGCTGGCAGCATCTCTGGAGATAAGGAATGGGTGACATTTCGGGTCCAGACCCTTCTTCGCGTTTGTTCCATATCTCTCCCGACCTGTCCTATCCATGTACCTGCCTGTAGAAAGGTCTCGACCTGAAACATCACCCATTCGGAGGAGGCGCTGTCCAGAACGGCTGCCTGTCCTGCAGCTGTCCGTTTTTTCCCCTTCTTTTTTATTATTTTTAGTACGTTGAGTGTGTAGTCAGGGGGCCTAATCTTTTTATGCGTGGGGGGTGGTGGGGGGGGGGGGAAGGGGGAAACTGCTTTTCGAGTCCCTACCTGGTCGGAGGGGTTGCCTTCCTCCGAGCAGCGCCTTCGACCTGTCCTTACGGCCTACCAGCGGGTCCTGGAGCGACGTTTCCCTGAGGGGACCTGGCCAGAACATCGGCTTTGGCGGCGGCGCAGAACATCGGCTTTGGCGGCGGTGCAGCGCTGGAGCGCTCTCGTGGAGCGGGCGATGCCTTTCCTGGGTCGCCGCGCTGGAACTCCAGTATGCTGGGACCGCCGATGAGAACATCGTGGAGCAGCGGTTCTGTGGAGCGGCCCAGCTGCGACGCTCAACGGTACATCCCGAAGCCTGGGATCTCTTGCTGAGATTGCCAGTGTGTGGAGCTCCGTCCGGCGCGGTCTGTTGGCTTGGAAGCCGCGGTCTTCAGTGGGAAGGTGGTCGTTCCTGGTACCCCAAGCTGCTGGGGGTTCTCCCGATGCCGGAGTACCATCACCTGGCGAGAACATCGGGCGCCGTGGCGGCGACTGTGGAGGCCTCAGTGGGCCCGACTCTGGGTGGACAAGAGGATGGGGACTGGACTTTGTGCCTTCCCCCACAGTGGGAACCACTTTGGGGGGATGTTTTGGTGTTGAACTTCTTTTTAATACTATGTTGTATTTTATTAGTGTGCTGCAAGGACATCTGAATTTCCCCTGAATAAGGGGATTAATAAAGTCTAATTCAATTCAATTCAATTCCGTCTCTCCAGAGATGCTGCCTGTCCCGCTGACTTACTCCAGCATTTTGTGTCTGTTTTCGGTATAAACCAGCATCTGCTGTTCCTTCCTACACAGGGAAGTGCAAATGATTGCATACAACACTGAGCTCAGACAAAGCGGGTCAACGTAGCAGGCCAGGCGGCATCTATGGACAGAGAAGGTGAGTTAACATGTCAGGTCAAGGATCATCCATCTGTGCCGATGCTTCAGATGAAAGCGTTAACACCGTGAAACGCTAACTCTGGTTCTTTCTCCACAGTTTCTGCCTGACCCTTCATCTCCAGCATTTACTGCTTTTAATCTCTCAATTGATGTTCATCAAAGAAAACTAGAAAACTGAAATCGTTATTAATGACTTGTCAGTTGAACCCGCAGTGTATTTCAGAACCTCGGTGATTAAGAGGCTTGCCAACTATATTTGATTTTACATGTTGTAGCATTTCTCTCCCTGTGACAGTCTGTTCTTTGAGCGAGAGCACACACTGGTGCTGAATTGAGTATATACAGATTGTAATATTACCTAACGACAAGGGTTCCTGCCACGATGTGGGACCCATTGCTTCATTCAATGAAGAATTGATTAAAGCATTCAAAGAGACACATGAAGGAAATTGTAGTTCATTCTCGCCATGATTAAACGACACATCTATTTGTGGTAAATGTAAAAATAATATTAATATCTGAGATCTGCCACCAGTTGAGGCATAAGATCATAAGTGATAGGAGCGGAATTAGGCCATTTGGCCCATCAAGTCTGCTCTGCCATTCAATAATGGCTGATCTATCTCTCCTAACCCCATTCTCCTGCCTTCTCCCCCATAACCGGCAGACTGAAGCGTGATTCTCCAAGAAAAACCTGAAACGCCGTCTGTCCCTCCGCAGATGCTGCCTGACATGCTGAGTTCTTTCAGCACCTTGTGTTTTGCTCAGGATTCCAGCATCTGCAGTTCCTTGTATCTCCACTTTTTTAATCTACGTTCTCTAGGAAATTCCCAATTACTTTCTCTGGAACGTCGGAGCTTGCAGTGAGACTTGATAGAAGTGTACAAAATTATGAGGCACACATATAGGGTAGACATTCAGAGCCTTTTCCCCCAGGATTTAGCACTAGAGGGTATCGCCATAAGGTGAGAGGAGGAAAGTTTAACGGAGATGTGCTGGATACGTTTTTTATGCAGAGAGTAGTGGGGGCCTGGAACACATTGCTCGGGGTGATGGTGGGGGTAGATACGATAGTGGCATTTACATGTTCCATGTAAACAGTTGAGTCGCTGAACTTTACCCGAACTTGGAACTGCATTCATAGTCATAATATCATAGAGTGATATAGCGTGGAAACAAGCCCTTCAGCCCAACTTGCCCACACCGGCCAACATGTCCCACCTGCCTGCTTTTGGTCCATATCCCTCCAAACCTGTTCTATCCATGTACCTGTCTAACTGTTTCTTAAATGTCAGGATAGTCCCAGCCTCAGCTACCTCCTCTGGCAGCTTGTTCCATACACCCACCACCCTTTGTGTGAAATAGGTACCCCTCAGATTCCGACTAAATAATTTTTACCCCTTCACCTTGAACCTATGGGTCATTTGGTTCTCCTCCTTGATGAATATCAAACCAGTTGGAACAGGAACAGCTATACAGCACAGTGGCTTACTGAGGGAAGACTAATGGCTTCCTCCCTGGGTCAGCCTTCAGCTGGCTCATGCAATTAGTGTCGTATGGCACACAGATTGTAATGAGTGTTGAAAATCACAAACTGGGAGGCTTAAAGTCGATCACTTCAATCACTGACTCTCCCCACACTGGCTCCACGTTTAGCACAGTTCATCGCCTTGATTCCTTTGCGACTGCATTTTGTCAAAGATTAACTGGTCTATTGTCTGAGACACCTGGCCAAGGTCAGGCGGACACTGGCACAACAATCAATCTGCCAGCGCCTTATAACAATGACCACCAGGTTGAAGAATAGCTTCTTTCCAGCAACCATCAGACTCTTGAACACCACAACACACTAACTAAACAATGAACTATGGGGCTGCCTTTGGCTGCAATGAGACTTTGGGCTTTTTTTTGTACCAGCATTAAGAGTCAATCAGCAGGGACACAGACCCTTCTGCCCATGCAGACCAACATGCCCCCTCAACACTAGTCCCACCTACCCGCATTTGGCCCATATCCAGCTAAACCATTCTGATCCATGTACTTATCCAAATGTATAGTTACCCCTATTGTGGTTATTAATTGATGATTTTATTTTGTTTGTCGTGTTATCCATGAGTATTATGCTTACATGCCTGTTATGCTGCCGCAAGGAAGAATCCCATTGCTCTGTTATTGTTTGACCATACCTCAGCTGATTAACAGAGTGCCTGTCACAGTCAGTTGACGCTAGGTAGGCCTTTGTACACCTGAAAAAATGACTCCACAACTCAACAAGAATGCATATGCTTCCTGTCAGATGCTTCCGGCTCTTCCAGCGGGCTTGGAATTTCCCGGGCGAGCTGCACCCTCGGTCTCATTTTCCATCGCATTCCTTCCCTGTGACCTGAAACCTGTTCCCTCTCATATCAGCCCCTCTTTTATTCTTTACGGCACATATATTTACATTACCGGGCAATTTACACTGGCATGTTTGCCTGCCAGCTGGTCTTTGGGATGTGGAAGGAAATCAGAGCAGGGTCTGAGTGCAAACTCCACAGAGACACGGCTGGATGGATGTCAGGATTGAATCTTGGCCACTGGAGCTGCGGTGAATCTTTGGAGTTCTCCACCCCAGGGGGGCTGTGGAGGCTCAGTCACCTAGATTGGTGTCTGAATATGAAGCTAATCAAGGGATATGGGGATAGCACAGGAAAATGGTGCTGAGGTGGAAGATGATCCATGATCTTTATATTGTGACAGAGTGGCCTCCAATGGCTAAATGGCCCACTCCTGCATCTAATCCTAACGTTCCTTTGCTTCCCAAGCACCATCCAAGCCTGTAGGCAGGCCCACAGTGCGAGTTGCAGAGATTCATTGCACTAAAGAACTAGGCACGCGCACGCACACCACACACCACACACCACACACCACACACCACACACACACACACACCACACACCACACACACACACACACACCACACACCACACACCACACACACACACACCACACACACACACACACCACACACCACACACCACACACCACACACCACACACCACACACACACACACCACACACCACACACACACACACACACACACACCACACACACACCACACACACACACCACAC
>CM075979.1:77443712-77554651 GCA_038087875.1 Malacoraja senta
GTGCAATCACACCGTCCAAGTCGTGCGGTGAGCAGAACCGCACACCCCACGTGTCATCTAACCGACGTTTTATAAAGTTGCAACATGACCCAATACTTGCTGATTGTTAACAATCACTGTGACTGAATGGTCACTGTCTGTGAGTGCTGCTGGTGTGTTTGACCCTGGAGTGCCTCCACATTCAAACACACCAGAATCCCTGCCCTGGTGCGGAGACAATGAAGCCACCACCGCCAGTTTTCCGGGCCGTGCTTCCGGATGGAGTTCATTTGAGATGGTTCCTTCCTACACAGTGTAATCTTTCACCGTACGCACACTGGAAGCACCACGACTCCAGGTCCAGGGGAATTCTGCCATTTGTCCTTTGGTATAACTTGGGTGGTTTCATTACAGCGTGAACTGTCATAATTACATTGTCAAAGAAATGTAATGACGCTGAGGGGATCAGCAAGTCAACAAACTGCTCGGCAAACAAAAATGATTAACGCTGTAAATATTTTATAATAATGCACAACACTACTTCACTTTAGACAGGAATCTGCAGTGCCATTTGGCTGTTGCAATATGAACCTACTTTCCCAGTTCTAGTCATGGCATCGTACAGCACAAAATCAGGCCCTTCAGCCCACCACATCCATGCCGGCTTGTAGCCCACCTACACGATTTCATTTTCCTGCATTATAATAGTATCCTTCTGCTCCTTGCCTATTTAAATGTCTGCCTCAATGCTACTTCAATGTAGTCATTCTATCTGACTGCACAACCCCCTCTGGCCGTGTGTTCCACTCTCTGTGTAAAATAACTACTCAGGATGTTAGGAAAGCTTGAGAATGCTATTATAATTTTGGATGTAGTATTCCTGTTCCAATCCAGAGGCAACCTGTCAGCATTGACTGGGCTTTTGAGCGTGGCCACGGGAGGTGGAAGTGATAAATTGAGAAAAAATGAGTGTAAACTTTCTCGCATTCTGCTTGGATTTGAATTGTTTTATGTGCGCCCTCTGCCTCTCTTCTTCCTTCTACTTCACCCTTCAACGCAATGCTCTTCCTTTGGCTCGCTGAGGTGGTGTTTTATTGGATGAGACACCGGCCTAGTAATCCAGAGCTGGATCAAAGGAAGGGAGAAGCATTACCAGGAGAGTCAGGAGAGAGTTCACCAGGAGAGAGGGGCGGCCCAGTGGCATGGCAGCGGAGTGGCTGCCTTACAGCGCCAGAGCCCCAGGTTCAATCTTGACCATGGGATGCTGTCTGTACGGAGTTTTCTAGATGAGTGATTTCAAGATCACCGTCGGTGGGGGGGCTGCAAGCCGGCGCCCTGTCAGCAGCGTGTCTGTTTTTTTCTGCTTTTTAAATTTTTTTAGTATGTTTTAAAGTCTGTTTTTAATGTTTCTTTGTGTGTCTTGTGTGGGGGGTGGTGTGGGGGGGTGAGGGGAAACCGCTTTGGTCGCCTCCTCCACGGAGAGGCGACTTTTTCCAGGTCGCCTCCCCCGTGGCCTAACATCGAGGATCGGGCGGCCGTTCCCGGACACGCGCCCGGGGCTTCAGCGGTGGGCGCAGCGTGGACTCTCGGCGTGGAGTGGGCGAGCCCTCGTTGGGGCTCGCCGGAGGGGAGCGCTCCGTTTCGCTGGCCCGCGGCAGCCTGAAGTCGCGGCCTGCAGAGCCCCAGCTGGCGCGGCGTCCGCAGCCCGGGGTCCCTCGTGGGGGACCCGGGAGAAGAAGAAGATACCATTGCCGGCCCGGGGCCTACTTGTACCGCGGGCCCGGCGTGGACTTACCATCACCCCTGGAGGGGAGCGTCGACCGCCGGCCATGCGGTCTGCGGTGCTTCTGGCTGCGGTGCGGCGGGAACTTTAAATCTTCGACCGCCGGCCTGCGGCCTACACCAACCTGAAGCCGCGGTCTCCGGTGGGGGAGGCACCGTTTTTCAGGACTTACCTGGACTTTCACTCATCTGGATGCCCGCAGCGACGGCTGCGGAGGGTTGAGGTCCCGACCACGGGGGAAAATGGAGGAGGACTGGCCAAATTTTGTGCCTTCCACCACAGTGATGAATGCTGTGGTGGATGTTTGTGTTAAATTTTTATTGTGTATTGTGTGTTCTTTATCATTGTACCGCTGCTGGCAAATTCATTTCACTTACACTTTATATGCAATGTGACGAACAAAACCGTATTGTATTGTATTGTTTGTACATTCTCCCCGTGATCACGTGGGTTTTCTCCGGGTGCTACGGTTTCATCCCACACTCCAAAGACGCACAGGTTTGTAGGTTAATTGGTTTCGGTAAAAATTGTAAATTGTCCCGAGTGTATAGGGTAGTGCTAATTTGCAGGTCGGCACGGACTCGGTGGGCCGAGGGGTCTCATTTGCACGCTATGAGGGGGCCAAATGAATGCTGTGTTTTTTACACATCGGATGCCACTGGGAAAGGCACTACTTGTCCATCCCAAATGAAGGTGGGAGTGGTGAGCTGACTTCTATAGCTGCAATGGTCTTTTTTATGTGAAGGACTCCCACAATCATGTTGGCTGGGGAGTTCCAGTAAACAGAGCCAAGACCATTGAGGGAAAAGTGAAGTATATCTTGTCCGCCAAACACAAATTCTATTGGTATACTTTGTTTTCAACGGCCCAGTGCCTTTGAGTAGTTATCTGGGCTTTTACACACATGAGAGGCCCGAGGATTAATCACTGGTGTGTTGAATTTTACTGCTGGGTGACTTGGTTATTGCTATTGACTTCTGATCTGACTAGATTTTGTGTGGGTGGGTGAAGATGGTTGTCGGCGGTTCAAAATAACCCCAGGTTCTTGATTTACTTTTCCATATTTCCAAATGATTTAGGGGGCCGTTTGTCCCATTGAGTCCATGCTTACATTCTGAGCAGAAGAACGCACAAGAAAATAGGAGCAGCAACCGGCTGCTCGGCCACTCAAGGCTGCCAGCCATCCAGTGTGATCGTGATGAACCAATACTGGTCGCAATTCCTCTTTTGTACCAGTTCCCCATAACCCTCAATTCCTCGATCTTTCAAATATTTATTTGGCTTCCCTTCCAATGATCTATAGACAAAAGACAATAGGTGCAGGAGTAGGCCATTCGGCCCTTCGAGCCAGCACCGCCATTCAATGTGGTCATGGCTGATCATCCCCAATCAGTACCCCGTTCCTGCCTTCTCCCCATATCCCCTGACTCCACTATCTTTAAGAGCCCTATCTAGCTCTCTCTTGAAAGTATCCAGAGAACCGGCCTCCACCGCCCTCTGAGGCAGAGAATTCCACACTCACAAAGTGTTTCTTCATCTCTGTTCTAAATGGCTTACCCCTTATTCTTAAACAGTGGCCCCTGGTTCTGGACTCCCCCAACATCAGGAACATGTTTCCTGCCTCTAGCGTGTCCAAACCTTTAATAATCTTATATGTTTCAATAAGATATCCTCTCATCCTTCTAAACTCCAGAGTACACAAGCCCAGCCGCGCCATTCTCTCAGCATATGACAGTCCCACCATCCCGGGAATTAAGCTTGTAAGCTTATGCTGCACTCCCTCAATAGCAATAATGGCCTTTCTAGAATTAGGGGACCAAAACTGCACACAATACTCCAGGTGTGGTCTCAGTAGGGCCCTATGCACCTGCAGAAGGATCTCTTTGCTCCTATACTCAACTCAAGTTGAGCTCCAGTTTGATTTTTAGTTTAGTGTAACGTGGAAACAGGCCCTTCGGCCCACCGAGTCCACGCCGACCAGCGATTCCCCCTACGTTATCCAACACACACTAGGGACTTATTTACACTTATACCAAGCCAATTAACCTGCAAACCTGTACGGCTTTGGAGTGTGGGAGGAGACCAAAGATATCGGAGAAAATCCACTCAGTCACGGGGAGAACGTACAAACTCCGTACAGACAGCACCCGTAGTTAGGATCGAAGCCTGGTTTCCGGCGCTGCAAGCGCTGTTAGGCAGCAACTCTACCGCTGTGCCACCGTGCCGCCTGATTGATTGTATTTATGTGTGGTATATCTGATCCGTTTGGATAGCATGAAAAACAACACTTTTCACTGTACCTCGATACGTGAAAATAATAAACTTAATTCTAACTGCGCTGCATAAAGAATTTTTGATATTCACCGCTCACTACAAAATAAAAAGTTCTATGTACCTCCATTTTAGTGACCGGCCTACTATCTTGTCATAGTGCCTACATTTTCGAGACTTTTCCACTTGTGAAAACATCATAACATCTATTCTGTCAGGTCTCCTGAGGTTATTGTAGGTCACAATAAGGACATCCATCATTCTTCTAAACTTTTCACGGCATACAGACCTAACCTGCCTAGCCTGCCGTAATAGGATAATCCTCTTACTGCAGGAATTAGACTGGTTAGCCTGCCTTGGGCTACCACTATATTCTCCTTGAAGTGAGGGACCAAAACAGTGCACAAGACTCTAGGGCGGCACAGTAGCGCAACGGTAAACTCGCTGCCTTGCAGTGCCAGAGGCAATTAGCAAACAAGTCCATTGATAGAGCAAGAGGTGATCTGTGATGTTCCGTTGCCGAGGTAGGTTTAGGATTTTTTAAGTTGGTTCCAGAGCCAATGGTTCTTGAAATGACGTTAAAAATACGGTGCCAGAGTGAGGTGAGATTTTAGATTAATTGGCCACTGTAAATTGCCCCCAGCATATTGATGTCTGGTAACTTCTGTGGCATGTTGAGGGGAATGAGGGCAGAAAAATAGATATTTGATGGATAAAATAGGTACTTGGTGGTTAGTATGGAATTGTTTCCTTGCTGTATTAGATTTGGTGTTACTGTCAAACCCTTTCAAAACCTATTAGAAACTGCATGGGCATTAAATCACTTTGCCAATGTGATAATCAAACCTCCTGCCCTCAAAAATATTATTTTTTTGTACCAAAACCCTTAGAAATGTTGAACACCTCCATGACATCCTCTTCCCTCACCCAAGCCTTTGGTGCTCTCTGAAAACCAATCCCAGTTTCTCCCGCCATGACACGTAACTGCAGTACATCATCCTTGGCACCAGTCCAGTGGTCCTTCTTGGCATCCTCCAAGGTCCCGGTGCCCTTCCAGGAGTGTGTGGCACCCTGCGTTGGATGCCGGTGCTCAGCTGAGAGAGGTCAGCTGGTCGGATGAAACTCCACACTTCTGCCTGTGCTCAACGGCAGAGTAGCTGCGACTGGAGCTTCAGCAGGTTTTAATGAACTAAAATAATTTGCCCGCCAGAGAGTCTCAGGGGATCTCAAAGGAGACTCCTGTGGAGAGTATTAATGGACCACCATACCGCGAGGCACGTGAATGACAGGGTGTTACTGAGCCCTTCTATCATGTGACATTTTTCTTCCCTTAAAGTGCCGACTCTTACCCCTTCACTGGGTGTTGGTGTGATGTGTGTAGCTGGAGGCAGTAAATGGACACAAGAACAGAGAAGAGAATGCAGGATGTTCTCAGCCCTTACACTTGCTTTATCCTTCATTACAGACCTCCCACTTCTCTCAAGTCCCTCAATTCCTTTAATGTCTAAATAGCTATTGATTTCCGTCTTGAGAATTCCAAAGTCTCACTACCTTTACTTTTAGACTTTAGAGATACAGTGTGGAAACCATGCCCCTCAGCCCACTGAGTCCGCGCTGACCAGCGGTCACCCCGTACACTAGCACTATCCTACACTCGAGAGACAATTAACAATTTTGTCCTAAGCCAATTAACCTACAAACCTGTACGTCTTTGGAGTGTGGAGGAAACCGGAGCACCCGGAGAAAACCTACGCGGGCATAGGGAAACTCCATTTAGACAGCACCCGTAGTCAGGATTGAACCTGGATCTCTGGCGCTGTAAGGCAGCAACTCTACTGCTACACCACTGTGCCGATTCTTCTCATTTCAGTTCTGAATAGCTGACCCAAATTTTGAGGGTGTGACCCCCCCCTGATTCGAGTTGCTCCTGTTAGGGGAACGTTATCCCTGAACCCCACTCTGGAAAGCCTCAAAACAAGGTTGTATATCTTTAATGAGTTTTCCTTTTATTTTTTCTCAATAGCATGGATCCAGCATGTTTAAACCTCAGCTTTATCCCCTTTTAGATATGGGGATCAGGATGGTGTCCAATATTCCAGGGATGGTCTGAAGACTACAATGTGGACACAACGCAGACTATCACCCAGCCCAGATTGTGATACGCTTCATCCCCACATAAGCAAGGACCACTGACACACCCTGGCATTCTCTCGTCCCCCCTCTCCTGTCAGACAGAAGCTACAAAAGTTTGAAAGAACGTACCACCGTTTTGGAGAAACGGCTTCTTTTCTGCTGTTGTCAGACTCTTAAATAGACCTCTCATATGCAAAGGATGTAGTCCCAATCTCCCAATCTCCCTCATTGTGGCCCTTGCACTTTTTTATCTCCACTTTCCCTGTAGCTCTAATAGACATTATGTACTCAGTTTCCTTTCTCTTTTAGGACTGATACGTGTCTACAGTTTGATTAATTAAAGTACGGTATGAACTGACTGGATTGCACACAAAATGAAGTTTTTGACTCTTGTCTTGGTACACGGGACAATAATAAGCCAATACCAAACAAACTCTGTAATTCCAGTAAGATATCTTTCTTCCTATTCTCGAATCCTTGAGCAGCAAAGGCCAACTAACTGAAATGTATTTTCTTTCCCAGCAAATTACATTCCACTAATTTGTATAGAGCTCATAGGTCCCTCTGATTATCGATACCTTTCAGTCTTCCACATTTAAGAAAAAAACTACGAATACTTGCAGCCAGAGTTTTGTAAATCCATGCAGGGCTATTGAGTCAGCAGAGGAGACCTATCCTTCAGTTTAGATTGTAGTCCAGTTCTCAAAAGTAAAGGCTGGTGACTAATTACACCTGGTTCTACCTTCCAGTGTTCATGTGTTGATACGTGTGATGTCACTGCCCAGTGTGGACGGGCCGGTACCTGTGATGTCATTGCCCAGTATGCACGGGCTGTTACCTGTGATGTCATTGGCCAGTGTGCTCGAGTTGATACCTGTGATGTCATTGCCCAGTGTGCACGGGCCGGTACCTGTGATGTCATTGGCCAGTGTGCTCGAGTTGATACCTGTGATGTCATTGCCAAGTGTGCATGGGCCGGTACCTGTGATGTCAGTGGCCAGTGTGCACGAGTTGATACCTGTGATGTCATTGGCCAGTGTGCACGGGCCGGTACCTGTGATGTCAGTGGCCAGTGTGAACGAGTTGATACCTGTGATGTCACTGCCCAGTGTGCACGGGCCGGTACCTGTGATGTCAGTGGCCAGTGTGCACGAGTTGATACCTGTGATGTCATTGGCCAGTGTGCACGAGTTGATACCTGTGATGTCATTGCCAAGTGTGCACGGGTTGGTACCTGTGATGTCATTGGCCAGTGTGCACGAGTTGATACCTGTGATGTCATTGCCAAGTGTGCACGGGTCGGTACCTGTGATGTCATTGCCAAGTGTGCACGAGTTGATACCTGTGATGTCATTGCCAAGTGTGCACGGGTGGGTACCTGTGATGTCATTGCCCAGTGTGCACGGGTTGATACCTGTGATGTCATTGCCAAATGTGCACGGGTTGGTACCTGTGATGTCATTGGCCAGTGTGCACGAGTTGATACCTGTGATGTCATTGCCCAGTGTGCACGGGTTGGTACCTGTGATGTCATTTTATCACTATAAGTGGAGTAATCCAACTATGTTTAAATATCAAGTTCTTCGATGGTTTCCTCTGACTGGGAAATATTTGTCAGATTTGAAATAAAAACTATAATTGAAAGCTGCCCGTTGAATAGTGAGCATGGCTTCTCTGGTTTATCAACAAGCAGTCTGAAAGTGGGCATCAGTTGAAGGTGCCTGAATAGTAGCTTCAAGATCCAAACTAAACATTCTTGCTAATAACTCACAAATTTGACATATACGTTTTTTCAGTCACAGCATAGGTACAGTTCCTTTATGGTCTGAAAAGTTAATAACTGTGGTTCAAATTTGCAAAGCATTCTCTGCAAAGCTCTCTCCGAAACTCTGAAGTTATATCGTACTTGAATTAAATCCCATTAATTGTCCGCATAGATCATTTGTTATCCTTTGTTATTTGTTGCTTCCTGGCGCAGTCTATTTATTGATGGCTCACGTTGAAAATGGCATGAACTATAAAAGCATTTGCTTGCTTGGATAAATTCTTGGCAGTGATAGAGGTTAGGCCTCTAATAATGGTATCATTAGCACAATCACATAACCATGAGAGAATTGAATGAGTATAGCCTATCACTGCTTATTTTTGTCTCGTCTCAAAAATATATCCGTGCAGCTTGTCCTGTTCAAATATGGATGAGTGGTGCGACGGGGATCAAGGAGTATTTTTGGTTTCCATCTGATGAGGCAGAGCAAAAGCACCCAGGAGCCTAGACGCTGAAGGCTCATAGTTGTATATAAAGCAGGGAATCAGGCCAAGTACACACTGATCACCAAACAGCCATTTGCACTGATCCTACACTAATCCCATTTCATTCCCCCCACATTCCCAACAGTTCTACAAACATCACTTCACAGGAAGAAGGTGGTATGCCCGCCCAAGATTTCCAAAATGATGATTGTTGCCGCCTGTGAAAACAAGAGAGGGCTTCTAAAATGGGCAGGAGATGAGACATTGACAGTATTATATATAGTATTATATATATATATATTTTTTTTTAACTTGCTAGAAATACATTTCCTAATTTATTTAGGACAGGGGGTTTATTTTTGTTTTGCTTGATACTTCAGTCGATGGAATTGTGATCTTGGATATTGGTTGAGAATGGAAAAGATGCATTGCCTTGTGTGATATTAATTGTATTTTATGCTAAAGCGAACGCATTTACTAGTTTATGATTTTAAGGTGAAGGGGAAAAGATTTAATAGGAATTTGAAGGGTAGTTTTTTCACACAATTGGGTGGTGGGTGTTTGGAACCAGTTGCCGGAGGAGGTAGTTGATGCAGGGACTATCGCAATGTTTAAGAAACAGTTAGACAGGTACATGCATAGGACAGGTTTGGAGGGATATGGGCCAAATGCAGGCAGGTGGGACTAGTGTAGCTGGGACATGTTGGCCAGTGAGGGCCAAAGGGCCTGTTTCCACGCTGTATGACACTATGACTCTGTGCTGGAGAGAGAGAATGATAGGTTGGAGAAGCCTTGGCCAGGAGTGGGCGGATAGCAGTCTTGGCTCCCTGACACTTCTCCGACTTTGGTTGGCAGCTGCTTGGCTGCAAGGCAAGTGGTGACGCTGAGCATCAGACTGCAGCGATCAGATGGAGCTGCCATCTCCCCGCATAGAATCATAGAATCATAGAAAGTAGGTGCGAGAGCAGACCACCAGGTCCATCGAGCCCGCACCGCCATTCGCTCATGGCTGAACACCAAACAAACAAACACCCCCACCCACAAACAGTAGACACAAGACACAGAACACAAGACACTACCCTCCCCTTTATAGCGTTATCACCCCTCTCCACCCCAAGAACCGAGTGATCTCCTGGGGGAGGCAAAAAACCGGATAAAAACCCAGGTCCAATTCGGGAAAAAAATCCGGGAAATTCCTCTCCGACCCCAATCCAGGCGATCGACACTTGTCCAGGAGATCACTCAGGTCTTACTATACTAACCCTACCTAGGTCCATATCCCTGCCCTCTCCCTGTAGCCCCTTATCCCCTTGGCAGCTAAAAAACCATCTATTTTAGACTTAAATATATTTAATGTTTCTGCTTCCACTGCTCCCTGGGGCAGTGAATTCCATAAATTAACCACCCTCTGGGTGAAGAAGTTCTTCCTCATCTCAGTTTTAAAAGAGCCCCCCCTTATTCTACAACTATGTCCCCTAGTTCTAGTTTCCCCGATCATTGGGAACATCCTCGGTGCATCCACCCGATCAAGGCCCCTCACGATCTTATATGTTTCAATGAGATCGCCTCTCATTCTTCTAAACTCCAAAGAGTAGAGTTCCAGCCTACTTAACCTTTCCTCATATGTCAATCCCCTCATTGCAGGAATTAATCTTGTAAACCTTCGCTGCACTGCCTCCAGGGCCAGTACATCCTTTCTTAAGTATGGACCCCAGAACTGTACACAGTATTCCAAATGTGGTCTCACTAATACTGTGTACAGCTGCAGCAAGACCTCCGTGTTTTTATACTCAATCCCCCTAGCAATAAAGGCCAAAACTCCATTGGCCTTCCTGATAGCTTGCTGCACCTGCATACTAACTTTTAGTGATTCATGTACTACTACCCCTAGATCCCTTTGCGTTGCATTACAGCGCAGCTCCTCCTCATTTAGAAAATAACTTGCCCTATCATTTTTTTTCCCAAAGTGTATGACTTCACATTTATTAGTATTAAATTTCATCTGCCAAGTTGTTGCCCACTCACCTAGCTTATCTATATCCTTTTGCAGACTCTTCCTATCCTCCTCATCCCCTACTTTTCTTCCCATTTTTGTATCGTCCGCAAATTTTGATATATTACACTTGGTTCCCTCCTCCAAATCATTTATATAAATTGTGAACAACTGGGGTCCCAGCACCGACCCTTGCGGAACCCCGCTAGTTACCGGTTGCCATCCCGAATATGAACCATTTATCCCCACTCTCTGCTTCCTATTTGTTAGCCAATCCTCTACCCATGCTAATATATTACCCCCAATCCCATAATTTTTTATTTTTAGCAATAGTCTCTTATGTGGCACCTTGTCAAAAGCCTTTTGGAAGTCCAAGTATACCACATCCACCGGTTCCCCTTTATCCACCCGGGTTGTTACTTCCTCAAAGAATTCGAGCAGATTTGTTAAACAGGACTTCCCCTTCACAAAACCATGCTGGTTCTGTCCGATGAAGTCATGTCTATCCAAGTGCCCCGTTAGTGTTTCTTTAATAATTGTCTCTAACATTTTACCCACCACCGATGTTAGACTAACCGGTCTATAGTTACCCGCCTTCTGTTTACTTCCTTTTTTAAATATAGGTGTTACATTGGCCAATTTCCAATCCACTGGGACCGTTCCTGCCTCCAGGGAGTTTTGGAAAATTATCACCAATGCATCCACAATCCCCACCGCTATCTCCCTCAAAACCCTTGGATGTAATCCATCAGGCCCAGGGGATTTATCCTCCTTCAGTCTCATTAATTTCCCTAATACCACCTCCTTGGTGATCTTAATAGTATTTAGCTCCTCCATTCCTACCTCCCCCTGTTTATCCAGCGTTGGAATATTTTTTGTGTCTTCTATGGTGAAGACTGATACAAAATACTCGTTTAATGCCTTTGCCATTTCCATGTTCCCCACCAACAACTCTCCAGTCTCACCCTCCAATGGACCAACGTTCACCTTAGCCACCCTTTTTCTTTTTATATAGCTATAAAAACTCTTACTATTAGTTTTTATGTTGTTCGCTAAATTCCTTTCATAGTCTATTTTCCCCGTCTTAATTAATCTCTTAGTTATTTTTTGCTGACCTTTAAATGCTTCCCAATCCTCTACCCTCCCACTATCTCTGGCTACCTTATATGCCCTTGCCTTCAGCCGAATACTATCCTTTATAGTTTTACTGAGCCATGGCTGACTGTTCTTACCCTTACCCCTTTTTTTCTTCATAGGAATAAATTTTTCTTGAAGGTTATACAGTAGATCCTTAAACGTACACCACTGCTCATGTACCGTCTTATTCTTGAGTCTGCTATCCCAGTCAACTTTGATCAGCTCAGTCCTCATACCTTCATAATCCCTGGCTCCCTGACACTTCTCCGTATTTTATGCTAAAGCGAACGCATTTACTATTTTATGATTTTAAGGTGAAGGGGAAAAGATTTAATAGGAATTTGAAGGGTAGTTTTTTCAACACAATGGGTGGTGGGTGTTTGGAACCAGTTGCCGGAGGAGGTAGTTGAGGCAGGGACTATCGCAATGTTTAAGAAACAGTTAGACAGGTACATGCATAGGACAGGTTTGGAGGGATATGGGCCAAATGCAGGCAGGTGGGACTAGTGTAGCTGGGACATGTTGGCCAGTGAGGGCCAAAGGGCCTGTTTCCACGCTGTATGACACTATGACTCTGTGCTGGAGAGAGAGAATGATAGGTTGGAGAAGCCTTGGCCAGGAGTGGGCGGATAGCAGTCTTGGCTCCCTGACACTTCTCCGACTTTGGTTGGCAGCTGCTTGGCTGCAAGGCAAGTGGTGACGCTGAGCATCAGACTGCAGCGATCAGATGGAGCTGCCATCTCCCCGCACTCTTTGTTAATCCCAGTGAGTTTCCAGCACATCTTAGCGTGTGTAGCTATTGATCTCAACCTCCCCGTTGGGATCTTTCCGTCACTTTAATGGGATCTGTGCGTGACCTTGGCATCCAGGGAATTGGTACCTGGGGTATTCTTTGCCCCCGTGCCCTGACTTGTAAGCTGCAGGCACTTGGTGTCTCACCATGCACAAATCCTCTGAACCGGTCAGTCCTTTGACCGACAATGTCTGTGCCGAACATGATTCCAAAACCAACTCTATAAGCTAGAAAATTTGGCAAAAAAGTGCTAGAGTAACTCAGCAGATCAGGGAGCATCTCTGGAGAAAAAGGGTAAGTGACATTTCGGGTCGGGACCCTTCTTCAGTCTGAAGAATGGTCCTGACCCGAAACATCACCCATCCTTTTCCCCCCGAGATGCTGCCTGACCCGCTGATTTACTCCAGCACTTTCTGTCTATCTTTGGTATAAATCAGCAATTACAGTTCTTTGTTTCTATAGATTCCTAATTTTGGCTCCTAGGTGAGACATTCACGTCAGCTATAGTCATTCCGCGTGGAAATGGGCCCACTAATCCCACACTAGTCCCATTTTATCCTCCACACATTCCCTATGGATTCTACCACTCACCTGCTTGGAGAACAATTTACAGTGGCCAATTAATCTTCTACCCCACGGTTATCAGACTATTGAACAACTAGAGAGCAGTCCTGAGCTACTATCTGTGGGGCAGAAGGTAAAGAGCTGAAAGATTTGAGCACAAGATCCAGGGTATATTTAGCTTTGGAGATGGCCTGGAAATTCCGGAAAACATTCCTACACTTCCACAGTTAAATGACATGGGGAAGTTAACTCAAAGGTAATGATCTGAAAGATTTGAGCGCAAAGTCCAGGCTTGAATTCAGGGCATTTAACACATCACGAGTTGTTTTATTTGGGATGTTAAGGTTAATGGGTGGAGAAATAGTGAGAAGCTCATTCAACTGGTTGTGATACCCAAGATCAGTGGGCATTGCCTAAAAATTAGAACCAAATGTTTCAAGGAAGTTAGGAAACACTTCAACACTTGGAGAGTGCTGGAAATTTGGAACTCTGCCAAAGACAGCAATTGATGATGAGTGAATTGATTAAGTTAAATCGGAGAGTGATAGCGTTGAAGTAACCAACGGAATTAAGCATTAGGGGATAAAGACACGTATATGCGATTAGATTACGTTAGTAATAATGATGTTGAATGGTGGACCAGGTTTGAGGGGATGAATAGCTTTCTTCTCCAAGGAGTACCCCGGCACTCTTCCTCTGCTGTTGGTACCCAACACTTCATGCTTGGCAAAAAAGCAGAGGATGTCGGGAATACTCAGTAAATCAATCAGCCTCCATGGAGAAAAAAAACAAAGTCACAGTTGTTTTACGTTTCCAGCTTCTGTAGTTTTATGCTTTTCCACTTGAAAGGACGTATTTCTTCCAAATATTGGAAAACAGTGGAACAAGTGGCTCAATTTGGGCTCAATGGTGTAGGACCTTTGTTCCCCCTTTGTTCTCGGTGGGTGTTCCCCCCATGCCGGGTCCCCCTTTGGTCCCCCCCTCCCCCCACGCCAGTTCTCCCTTTGTAACCGGCGCCCCCCCCCCCCCCCCACGTCAGGTCCCCTTTGTTTCAGCGGCACATCAGACCTTCAGCAACCACGCGGCCCCGTTCGACCACAGGCACCCTCTGGCGGCCCCGTCCTCGACCGCTGGCCCCTTCCGCGACCTCCAGAGCCTGTGGCCTCGAGTGCAGGGAGCGAGGAAACCTGCAGGGTGGAGAGGAAATATAGATGGGAGCTCCATCTAATAACAGGAGAGGGGAAGTCACCTTTCAACAAGAAAGTAGACATCTCCAGAGTTATCAGACATGCAATAGAGACAATGAAACCGGGAAAAGAAAAAGTTCAAAATTGCTGACTCTAAAAAAACTAGAAGCTGAGATGCTGATGGAATCTAGTGATTAATGCCGTGCTGTTTTGAAGAACCGGGCACCGTAAAGGAAAGCAAGACCAGGCAAGTGACCAGCCAAATGAACACGCTCCCTGTAAGGTATTTGTCCTGCACAGGTCACTTTCCAGCATTGGATGACAAAAGGCATCTTCAATGCAAAATTACCTCCACACTGCACAGGATGCAAGATGCCACCTTATCTCTTGCAGTTTTCCTTCTGTTCTCCGCTGAATGGAAATCGTCAGCTACAATGCAGCATTACTTCATTGCTGCATCTGCATGGGAAATAGCATGTCCCAATGCACCATTCCTTCAGGACTGCTCTTGACTAATAGGGATCTCAGGGGTAACTTTTTCACTCGAAGGACATAGTCCATATCTCGAATGAGCCGCCCACAGAAGCTACAGAAGCGTTCCACTTCTGACACCATGTAATGAGTCAAGTTGTACACAAGTCAAGATACAACACATATTTATTAAAGTCCACTTACAGCATTGGTCTGCAGGACATTACAGTAACTAGCAGCTACTCAGACTGAATTAGGCGGAGCAACTACTAACAAGCACTACAATTGGTTAGTAGGAATTAACCAATCTACAGATACATTGAAGACTTTTAGAATATAATTTGGACAGAATAATGGATAGGGTTGAGATAGGTACGGGCCGAATGCAGGCAAATGGGACAAGCCAACTTGGTCAGCATGGACAAGGTGGGCCGACGGGCCTGTTTCCATGCTGTACAGCTCTATGACTCCACACAGAACTGCAATGGAGTACCAGTCTGTATTAAGTGCTTGAGTAACATGGGTTTCGAGTATTGTCTTAAAAGCAAGGTGCTGGAACTTGTTGAGAAGTTACCAAGGTCACAAGGATAAAACTACATTAACGTTGCCATTGAGTTTTGTCAAACTGTTGGAGGAAAGCTCTGCAAGGTTTAAGATGGAGAAAATTCCTTGCATTTGGAATGATTGTATTAATGTAATCTTTCATAATAGCCTTGAAATTGGCTATTGATTCCTTTTGGCAAAATGGTAATTGTATCTCTGGCAGGTGAGACTGGAATTAATGTTGCTGTTTCCCTGTTTCTCAAATAATGAGGTTGAAGCTTTCACAGTGTCTTTTGAAGGAAGTAATTCTCATCTTCCCTAATATTTTCCAACTTTGAGGAAATTTTATTCGGCTTTAGAACCAGACTACCAATTGATGATGTTTCACAGCATTGGCAAGGCCGATACATTCAACTTGAAAATGAAATAATTGATGGGCTTTTCGGTAGTAAGTTGAGTTTGGTTTAATTTAGTTTAAAGATGCAGCGCGGAAACAGGCCCATCGGCCTACCAGGTCCGCACCGACCAGTGATCCCTGGACTTTAACACAATGTTACGCACGCCAGGAACGATTTACATTTATACCAAGCCAATTAACCTACAAACATGAATGTCTTTGGGATAGGGGAGGAAACTGAAGCACCCAGAGGAAACCCACAAGGTCACAGGGAGAACGCGCACACTCCACACAGGCAGCAGGCGTGGGATAATTTGTAACTTTGTCGGCGCCATACACCTTGGTTATGCAAAACAAAGAATTTCACTGTGATTTGTCACATGTGACAATAAAGTATTCATTCATTAATTTATTCATCCATTCATTCAGGATGTAACCTGGATCACTGACATTGTGAGGCAGTAGTATAACAGTAGCATCTACCAGCTGCACCACTGTGCTGCACTTTGCGAATAGATTGTTCCCCATGTATATGAAGGAACTGCAGATGCTGGTTTAAACCATTGCCAGCATCTGAACAACTGAGGTCAGTGCTAGTAAAAACAAAGATCTGCAGGTGCTGGTTAATACACAAAAGTACACTAAGTGCTAGAATAACCTATTGAAAATTCCCACTGCTGTGACCACAATTATAACATGAGAAAGTTGCTCCGACATTGTCAGGGCATGTCAAGTTGGCCGTGGCAATTAATTACATTGTATTCTCTATTGTTGAATACCTGAAAGTTGGAGAGTTGGTATGTCCCATTTGCGTAATGCTCATAAAAACTATTTGTTTTTCTCTTTTCCCTCTTTCTCTTTCTCCTTCTTTTCTAGGGTCTATTTCTTAACTCTTTTTCTTTTGTTTTTAATTTTGTTCTTATAGGGTCTTCGTTCTTTCTTCTTGTCACATTTTCTACACTTTCACTTTTTCCTTCACTTTCTTCTTTCTCTCAATCTCATCCTTTCCCTTTTCTAGTGTAAAAAACAAACGGAGTACATTAATTGTAAGAAGATATAAGTGACGAGTACTAATGTATGTGGTTGTAATGTAATGTACTTCTAATAAATAAAAATAAATAAAAATAAAAATAAAAAAAAAAGAATACCTGAAGCTCGCAACTATATCTTATGGATTAAACCAGGCACAATCTTACATAGACACAAATTGCTGGAGTAACTCAGGGGGACAGGCAGCATCTCTGGAGAGAAGGATTGGGTGACATTTCGGGTCGAGTCTGAAGAAGGGTCTCGACCCGAAACGTCACCCGTTTCTTCTCTCCAGAGAAGCTTTTGGCACTTTGGCCTTCATCAGTCAGAGTATTGAGTATAGAAGTTGGGAGGTCATGTTGCAGTCGTATAAGACGATGGTGAGACAGCATTTAGAATATTGTGTGCAATTCTGGGGACCATGTTATAGGAAAGATATTGTTAAGCTTGAAAGGGTTCAGAAAAGATTTACGAGGATGTTGCCAGGACTAGAGGGTGTGAGCTATAGGGAGAGGTTGAGTAGGCTGGATCTCTATTCCATGGAGCATAGGAGGATAAGGGGAAATCTTATAGAGGTTTACAAAATCATGAGAGGAATAGATCGGGTAGAGTCTTTTACCCAGAGTAGGGGAATCGAGGACCAGAGGACATAGGTTCAAGGTGAAGGGGAAAAGATTTAATAGGAATCCGAGGGGTAACTTTTTCACACAGAGGGTGGTGGGTATATGGAACAAGCTGCCAGAGGAGGTAGTTGAGGCTGGGACGATCCCATCATTTAAGAAACAATTGGACAGGTACATGGATAGGACAGGTTTGGAGGATAATGGACCAAGCGCAGGCAAGTGGGACTAGGGTAACTGGGACATTGTTGGCCGATGTAGGCGAGTTGGGCCGAAGGGCCTGTTTCCACTCTATGACTAAGCTGCCTGTCCCGCTGAGTTACTCCAGCATTTTGTGTCTATTTTATAGATTGTTCTCTATTTTTACTCGGGCAATGTATCGCGCGTGGGTTCTGCAGGAGATCAAGTTACCAGCCTGGTGAATGTCACTTTATGAACTCTTCACCAGGCTCTTGTCATCTTGTATTTCCTCAGAATGTGAACCATTTAGTGTAAGTGATGTGCTTGCTTGATTTGTGATGAAGGCACGCATTCCTTCTGTCTGAACATGTTTCACACTCAGCTATCGACGTTCGGTC
Source organism: Malacoraja senta (assembly GCA_038087875.1). Lineage (NCBI taxonomy): Eukaryota > Metazoa > Chordata > Chondrichthyes > Rajiformes > Rajidae > Malacoraja > Malacoraja senta. The sequence goes on from CM075979.1 coordinate 77,461,441, forward strand.
TTGATTGCAAGGGACTGATAATGTTCAGACAAATCTCAAGCTCATCTAAACACATGGGCTTCATTTTTAAGCAGCCAAATAAATTCCAACACATCTCATTTTTCAAAACCAAAATTAGTTTGATCGGTTTTAATTTCCCTCCGGTAACTTGTCTATTTTTACCGCAGTGGCGAGTGCAAAACCCACCAGATTTATATTTTAAGGCAGTTGAATCTGTTCATATCCAACTGAGAACTTTGCCAAACCGTCCCGTCTTCCCCCCTCCCTCCCATTCCTTGGTCTCGCTGTTTGCCCACCTCTTATCCCATTTCCCCTACCCCTTTGACACCCCCTCACTTATCTTGGGTTCACGCCCCCTTCATACCTCTCTATATCTCCATTGACCATTTTTCTAACACGACAATGACCCTGCTCCTGGGAGTCTGGAGGAGTGCTAATTTATTTACAAATCAGTAATGGCCAGCTTCCTTGGGAAGGAAGTCATTCCTCTGATCCCTTTCATCACGTATAATACAGATAGACAAAGCGTTTCCCTTGGACTAAACTCAATGGTATAGTCAACAAAATGTGTAGGAAAGAACTGCAGATGCTGGTTTAAATCAAAGTTTAGACACAAATTGCTGGAGTAACTCAGCAGGACAGGCAGCATCTCTGGAGAGAAGGAATGGGTGACGTTTCGGGTCAAGACCTTTCTTCAGACCCGAAACGCCATCCATTCCATCTCTCGACAGATGCTGCCTGTCCCGCTGAGTTACTCCAGCATTTTGTGTCTACCTTCAATAGTATAGTCAGTCGGGTTGCACACTGAGGTCTGGAGATTTCCACTTTGCTTTGCATTGCTGAGGAGGCCACCATTATAAAAGTAAGTGTGTAACACTCCTGCATGTTCTGTTCCATCATCCCCTTTAAATACAGCAGTCAACAGCAGCAGGCCCCTAGGTTGCTCCGAGCCTGAACTGCCCACAATTGAATTGGTTCCCAGCTCTTTGGAATCGAGGGAGCTGCAGAAGGTTAGGGATCATTTATTGGTGCCAAGCTAAGAGGAGCAAGTCAAGTTGAGTTTATTGTCAAATGCTCAAGTACGGTGAGGAACAGGTACAATTAAAATCTTGCTTGCCGCAGCATTGTTACATAAATTACATACTTACTGAAAGAAAGTACACTGCAGAAAAAAAACAAGCCATTTTCGTGCAAAAATCAAATCTTGGTAGTGCAAGAGGTGGTCCAGTGTTTTCTGTTGTCGAGGCACAATTATGGTTGAGCAGGTCGGTTCAAGAATCTGATACTTGTAGGAAGATAGCTGTTCCAGAACCTGGTTGTGTGAGACTTCAGGCTTCTGTACTTTCTGCCCAATGGTAGCAGAGCAGAGGGCATGACCCAGTTGGTGCGGATCCTTGATGATAGACGTTGCCTTCATGAGGATGCGCATCACAAAAGCTTTGGTTGGGGAGGAGAGCTGTGCCCATGGTGGACCTGTCTGAGTTCACCACTCTCTTGCTTTTTGCCTCTTGCCTTCCTGTGCTTTGGTATTGCCGTGCCAGGTCATGATGTAACCACCTTCTACAAGTACATCGGTGAAAGTATTCACAAGCACACCATATCTCTTTAAACTTCTAACAAAGCAAAGACGAAAGGGCATCTCATAAATAAACGGGTCCAAGCCACCTCCAAACTATCCCCCTATTTTGTGGATCGCAGTTTATCTGTCTGGTCTTAGCTCAGGGTGGGCTTTGCTCATGATTTTGCTCAGGAGGGGGGCAGGTTTGGCATAAGGCACCCACTCTTTCTGTAATTCAGATTTTGTTGCACAATTTGTAGCCTTCTCACCTTCCAGGGCTGCCTTGACTATGTTTAGGCCCATTTGTGCAGAATTCCTGCCAGACATTTGCTGATCCAGCTTAACCCTGAAACAACCAAGCAAGTCTATAATCTTAATTATTTTCTTCATAATCTTTCAGAAGCAACATTTGCCCTTTTTTCTGTAGCTTTCCTGCTAATATTTCCTTATCCCCAGACCCCCTTATGGCATAGAGTCGCAGTCATACAGCATAGAAAAAGGCCCTTCGGCCCAACTTGCCTACACCGGCCAACATGACCCAGCTACACGAGTCCCACCTACCCGCGTTTAGTCCATATCCCTCCAAACCTGTCCTATCCATGTACCTGTCTAGCTGTTTCTTAAACGTTGGGATAGTCCCAGCCTCAACTACCACGTCTGGCAGCTTGTTCCATACACCCACCACCTTTTCTGCATAACATTTCCAGGCTGTATTTTTAACTGAACATAATTAGTTGTGACCTTTGAGGTGGGCCAAAGCTGTTTAAGGACCTGTCTTCTTTTGCTTTCTCCTCATGTTTCTTCCCAGAACTCCCTCCCTGTACTGAAAGGAGGATTGTTATTTAAAATAAATTAACTTCTGTTTATTTTCAATTAGCGACTGCCTGGAACACCACCCGGCGTTTCCAAAAGCCTCGATGATTTATTTTGGCTCAACTTTGCCAACATAAAATAGTAATTAGAGGCTGAAACCAAGGTGATTTGTGCAAGAACATTTCTGACATTACAAGGGTTTTTTACCTCTGGCTGATTATAGTGTACAAACTCCATACAGAAAGTAGCTGAGGTCAGGATCGAACCGGGTCTCAGCCATTGTAAAGGGCCTGTCCCACTTAGGCTATTTTTTAGGCGACTGCCGGCGACTAGGCTGTTGCCTCATGATCGCCGGGGTGTCGCCTGTATGGTCGTGAGTTGTCTCCTCAGTCGCCCAAAGAGTCGTAACGTTTTTCTGGTCGCCGCTGGATTTTGATATGTTCAAAACCTTTCGGCGACAGTCAGCGACCGTGGGCTTGTCGTAGCTTGTCTTCTGACGTAGGTGCTGTCGTAGGTAGTCATAGGTTGTCGCCAGTTTGGCGTAGGTTGTCACCAGGATGACGTAAGTTGTCCCAGGTGGCGTAGGTTGTACCCGGTGCTGACTTTGGTGAATTCCATTGTCGTAGACTCCGGCAGTCGCCTAAAAAAAATCGCCTAGTGGGACAGGCCCTTAAGGCAACAACTCAGTCATACTTAACTGAGAGTCTCACCATTATTGTCACTTTAAAATCCCTGCCATCACCTTCCATTACACATTCTTCTTCTTTCCCTCTTCTCTGCATAACATTTCCAGGCTTTTGACATTGAGTTTAAACTACCAAATTATGTTGATTGGAGCAACCTAATAATCTTCTCTGAAGATAGGCAGAAATTGCTGGAGCAACTCAGCGGGACAGGCAAGCAGCACCTCTGGAGTGAAGGCATGGGTGACGCTTCGGGTCGAGACCCTCCTTCAGTCTCGACCCACTCTTCCGCTACACCCTCCTCGTGAGCTGAGGCATCAGACCAAGATGTTAGCTGATATTCTCTTCACTCCACTCGAGGGACTGTGTACAGACATGGTTGACGTTAATGTCCTGGCTACGCCACATAATCTGAAGATGAAGCCTGTGATTTTCCACGTGCTGGGTTTACTAATTGAATAAACTGAGTTATCAGAGAGAATGGGAATGGCTGCCTCTTGGGAATAAAATGCTGAAATGCGTGCCTCAGGCTGCACAGTGGTGCAGCTAGGAAAGTTGCTGCCTGATAATCCCAGTGACCTGATTTCAATCCTGACCTCTGTGCCTGTGTGTGGAGGTTTTTTCTCTTCAATCAATGGTTCCTTATTATCACATGTACAGACATACAGCAACATTCTGTTTTTGCGTACAGTTCAGTAAAGTATTTCCATACCTAAGCGCAATCCCCGATTACTACAAAGTGCGGAGAAATAGTCCACTGATTCCGCGTGCAAGAGTCGCCAGGTTTTGGCGCAATTTTCAAACTCCAGTCCGGTCCGCACACTCGGTCGTCTGGAGCGGTGCCCGATCCAAGCGAGCCCCAAGGTTCCGCAGGGCCTCCATCTGTGGCCTCCGTCCGGATCGTCCATCGAACCGTCGTCCCTCTCCTCGTCCGGCCACATTCAGACTTTGTGCCTCCCGCAGCCGACCTTGAGGGTGCGGCAGGTAAGACCCCCAGTTCACTCTTAAGGGCCTGCCCCACTGTACGAGGTAATTCAAGAGTTCCCCCGAGTTTTCCCCTGATTCGAACTCGGAGAATGTCCGTAGCGGGTCCGTAGGCGTTCGTGGATGTCACGTAGCGGCTCGTACGAGTAACAGTAGGTACTCGGGAAATCCGGTAAACTCGTGACGTTTTTTCAACACCGTGAAAAATGTCCACGAGTAAAAAAATACTGGTGATGAAATTTTTAAAAAACGTTTTACTCGTACGAGGCGTTACGAGACATCCACGAACTCCTACAGACCCGCTACGGACATTCTCCGAGTTCGAATCAGGAGAAAACTCATGAGAACTCTTGAATTACCTCGTACAGTGGGACAGGCCCTTTACCGGCCCTTCACTTGCGTCTGCCGTACCTGGCTTCCTCCATCTGCCTCCACTCACTCCCCCTTGTGGGACTCATCCTTTCTCTGCTTTGTATTGGGTTGGAGTTTTGAGAATATATCAATAAAACTAATCGGAGGGGGTTTGTTTAGCAGGAGGACGGGTCGTGATGTGAAGATGGCAGGGGCTGGTTGGCACACTTTCCTGATAAAGCCATTTTTTATTTAAAGATGTTGGCAATTAGCTGGTCCCATCTGTGTTGGTTAAATTGGCTGAACTTTAATTGTAAGGTTCGTGAAGTTCCAGAGAACTTTCCTTCTGAGAGCATTAAAATCACACACTCACAGCAGGACTGAGCGCTCTTTGAAGGCTTACTGCTGAATCTGGAGCAGAAGGAGGATTAAAGGCCTAGGTTTGCAGGCAGTAATCATGCATTAGAAAGATTATACTCAATGAGAATGAGTCTTTTCACTGAATGACAAGGGCTGTCAGACAGGGCCCCAGCAATGGGAATGGATTGCTTCTAATTCAAACAAAGACCCCTTTCTAAGATGGAGCTGGGTATTGCCTTAAAACAAACTGATGCAAAAATCATAACAAAAGTCTTCAAAGAGGCTCAGCGGGTGAATTTTGTGAGCCTCGGACAGGTATTTGAGAAGAGAAATAAGTTGCTAGTATTAGCAGTGAACTGCAAAAGAAAGAATAAAGTGAACAATGTAAAGAATAAAGCGAGCATTACAACAATGTAAAGAATGCCAAGCTCCGGGTGGAGAGTGGAGGGTGGAGGCTGGAGGGTGGAGGGTGGAGGGTGGAGGGTGGAGGGTGGAGGGTGGCTAATGCTGCACGTTATTTAAGAAGGTCAAGGCAGGCTAATGGGCCTCACATCAATGGTGGGCAAGTTGTTGGAGGGCATTCTTAGGGCCAGGATTTACTAGCATTTGGATCGGCATGAACAGATCAAGGCGACACAGGGGTAGACTTGTTGCCTTACAGTGCCAGAGACCCGGGTTCCATCCTGACTACAGGTGCTGTCGATACGGAGTTTGTACTGTGACCGCATGGGTTTTCTCAGGTGCCTCGGTTTCCTCCCACACTCCAAAGGCGTATAAGGTTTGTAGGTTAATTGGCTTTGGTAACATTGTAAAACAGTCCCTAGTGTGTTAGTGCACGGGATGATCGCGGGTCTGCGCGGACTCAATGGGCTGAAGGGCCTGTTGGGCCTCAACATTGTGACAATGCTGATGGTTTGTTGTTGTGTGAATGATCAATCGACCAATGGAAAATAAATCCACCCAACAGCAGCACGGTGGAGCAGCGGTAGAGCTGCTGCCTTACAGCGCCAGAGACCCGGGTTCGATCCTGACTCATCGGGTGCTTGTCCGTGCAGAGTGTGTACCTGCACCCCGTGAGCTGCGTGGGTTTTCTCCGAGGTCTTCGGTTTCCTCCCACACTCCAAAGACATACAGGTTTGGATTGGCCTGGTGTAAATGTTAAATCGTCCCCAATGTGTGTAGGGTAGTGTTAACGTGCTGGGATCGCTGGTCAGTGCGAACTCGGTGGCCTGTTTCTGCACTGTATCTCTAAGCTAAACTAAACTAATAACTTACTCTTCTATATACTCTTCTTCTACGCATCTATTTTGTTGCAACAATGATCACAAATAAATAAGGGCTTACAAAAATGCCACTCAAGCCCACCCTGGTAATCAATGAAGTCATGGCTGCTCTGATGGTAACGTTAACTTTATATTTCTATCTACCCCCAGAAACCTCCCTGCTTATCAAGCGTCCATCTACTTCTACCTGAACGATATTCAGAACTCTCTGTTTCCACTGTTCTTGGAGGGTTTCCACAGACTCCTGACCGTCACAAAAACAGTGCCCAACGTGGGTGGCCCTGTAATTTTAAGCTGTTGTTCTAGATTCTGCTGCAACATTCTTTCCACATTCATTCTGTTAAAACCCCACAGGATCTTATGTTTGAATTAAGTCCCCTCTAACTCTCCTAAGCTCGAACGGATACCAGTCCAACCTTGCCAAACTTCCCTCAATGGATCACCCGCCCATTCCCAGTATCGGAAGATGGACACAAAATGCTGGAGTAACACAATAGATCAGGCAGCTTCTCTGGAGAAAAGGAATAGGTGACGTTTCTGATTGAGATGTTTTGTGTCTATCTTCGTTATAGACCAGCATCTGCAGTTCCTTTCTACACATCACTCTAGTAAACTTTTTCTGAACTATTTAGAGATGCAGCGTGGAAACAGGCGCTTCAGCCCACCAAGTCCATGTCGACCAGCGATCACCCGATCACACAACATCTTTGTTATCTCACCAGCATCCACTCCCTACTTACTGGGGGCAATTTTACAGAGGCCAATTAACCTACAAACCTCCATTGTCTTTGGGATGTGGGAGCACCCGTCAGAAACCTACACATTCACAGGGAGAACGTGCAAACTCCACAAAGACAGGAGGCAGCAGCTCTACCTCCTGCGCCACTGCACTGCTGACATGCTCACATCCAAAATGTATGCTGCTATGTAGAAGCAAGTCTTTTTCATATGAGGAAAATTAAGCTGCATGTGACTGCATGAATCTCTATGAAATCTTATAAGAACTATAAGTCAGAGATTTAAATTACACTTATGATTGGAATTTTAATGATCACAACTTTTAATGAGAACCCAGTTAATTTGTTTTCAGATTCTAGTATACTTCAGTGTTAACACAGCTTGACAATCAGAATTATTTAGGGGTTTGCATTTGGATTCCGCAAAGACTACCCTTTAGAAAATTCATGATATCATTATTCTCACCATATAACGATATCATAACTAATGTTTTATTAAAATTCCACTTTATTAGATTTTTGCAAAAGATAAAACACGCACTAATAAGTGTAATTATGTCCTTAAGAACTGCAGTTTCATCATAACTGAACTTCAGTGAGTGAGAATGGTGACACAGATAGACAGGGTGGTGCAGAAGACACTTGGTATGCTTGCCCTCATCTGTAAGGCATTGCCTACAGGTGTCGAGGCATCATGTGGCAACTGTGCAAGACACCAGTGAGATCGCAAGTATTGTGCACAGTTCTGCTTTCCCAGCTATAGAAAGGATGTCATTAAGTTGGAAGACGTACGGAATAGATTCATGAGGAAGTTACTGGGATTAGAGGGCCTTGAGTAACAAGAGCTGGGACTTTTATTTCCCTCATAAGTGATAGGAGTAGAATTAGGCCATTCGTCCCATCAAGTCTACTCCGCCATTCAATCATGGCTGATCTATCTCTCCCTCCCGACCCCATTGTCCTGCCTTCTCCCCATAACCTCGGATACCTGTACTAATCAAGAATCTATCTATCTCTGCCTTAAATATATCCACTGACTTAGTCTCCACAGCCCTCTGTGGCAAAGAATTCCACAGATTCACCATGGAGCATATGGGGCTGAAGGATGACTTTGCAGAGGTTTATAAAATCACGAGGAGCCTGGATAAGGTGGATGGTCACAGTTTTTCCCCCAGATACAGGAATCGACAGACCGTACAGACAGCACCCGTAGTCAGAATCGAACCCGGGTCTCTGACGCTATGAGGCAGCAGCTCTACCAGCTGCACCACTGTGATGCTTTTATGCTTCTAGATAAATCTGGAATTAACCGTTTGCTTCACTAAGGCGATTAGATTGCCCTGAAAAGGTATCTGATCTACTGCTGCCATTCACGGAGAGATTGCTGTCCTTGGCTGATCCAGCATGGGTTCCTCACTGACTCCAGACCCTCTGAAAGAAGCTTTATGGGACTTTATGGTACTTTATTCGTCACGTGTACCGAGGTACAGTAAAATTCATTTTAGTATATAGCTCAGTACAAGTAACTCTATACATAAGTACTTAGATACATCTTAGATAGGCATCTCAGATACGGTACTAGTGTATAGCAGTGGTACACTGAGTCAGTACACAGAAACGCCATTTTCAAGTACCAGTTTAGTTTAGTTTAGAGATACAGTGCGGAAACAGGCCCTTCGGCCCACAGAGTCCGCACCGACCAACGAACCCCGCACATTAACACACACTAGAGGCAATTTATACTTATACCAAGCTAATTAACCTACAAACCTACAAACCTATACGTCTTTGGATTGTGGGAGGAAACCGAAGATCTCGGTGAAAAGCCACGCAGGTCATGGGGAGAACGTACAAACTCCGTACAGGCAGCACCCGTAATCGGGATCGAACCCGGGTCTCTGGCGTGGCAAGAGCTGTAAGGCAGCGACTCTACCGTTGCGCCACCATGCCATTCCCCCAGTTGTTGTAAGTGCAGGGATCCTGAGCTGGCCATGAAAGTCTGTTGTCCTGGCAGTGTTGCAGGGGCACCCCACTCAGGTGGATACACTTGCCTTGCTCTTCTAGTAAACAGATATAAGTGGAAGTTGGGAAAAAAAACCTGCTGCTGGAACTCAGAAACTGTTGGAATCACTCACAGGGTTAGGCAGTCCCTGTGGAAAGAGAAACAGAGCTAACAGCTCAGGTCCAAGATCCTTTGTCAGAGCAGGAATTTGCGCTTGCACCTGTTTAATGCATATTCCAGTCATCCTTCATCATTTGAATGAATTTGCCCACTGATGGTGTATTCAGTACAGGACGTCTTTGAACCTGTGTATTAAACCTTGTGCTATAAAATGGTCTCGGATGTCCTGAGAACTATTCTATAAATGCAACTTCACCCTTTCACTAATTGTTCAAAGATAAGAAAGTCAAAGGAAGAACTGGGTGATTAGTGACCAAAGAAAAGATATTTCTGCGGAGACATGGAAAATCTGTATTTTATGTCTGAAGAAGGGTCCCGACCCAAAACGTCACCGATCTTTGTTCACCAGAGATGCTGCCTGACCTGCTGAGTTACTCCAGCACTTTTTGTCTTTTTCTGTAAACCAGCATATGCAGTTCCTTGCATCGACAGTACTTTATGTCGAAGATAGACACTAAAAGCTGGACAGGCAGCATCTCTGGAGAGAAGGAATGGGTGACGTTTCGGGTCGAGACTTCTTCTGTTCACTAGAGACTTGGATCCTGCCATTAAATCAGTGGAGGGGGAGGCAATCAAGATGTTGCATAAAACTAGATGACGACAATGTTTGTAACAGGTCGGTTATAAGCAGGAGCTGATCTGGATGAGTCGCATCCCAGTCTCTAAAGGAAGAGACTCTAAAGGAAGAAAAGGTGAAACATTTTAGCGGTTCTGGCGCAGGCTTCCAATACACCTTGGGCACTGGAATGGTACCAGAGGATTGAGAGGAGCATGAATGTCAACCTACGTTCAGAGAAGTGAAGTGGTATAAAACTGGCAATTAAAGGCAGGTGATGGGAAAGCTTTTAGAGCAGTAATCCATGACAGAATTAATTGGCACTTGTAAAAGTATGGGCTAATAAAAAAAAGTCAGCATTAATTTGTTGAAGACAATATGTTTTTGGCTAATGATTTAGTTCTTTGAATAAAGTAATAAGATGGTTGATGAGAATGCTGCCGTTAATGTGGGTGTTCAAAAGGGCTCTTGATAAAGTATTGCAAAAAGGCAATTAACGACCCATGGGAGTAAAGGACATGGACAGTGTGGATTGAAAGCTACCAAATAGTGGCATGAAGCAGGGAGTAATGGTGAGGGGCGGGCTCTCAGAAAGGAAGCAGCGTTGTTTCTGAAGTGCGTGTAAGAACTGGACTTGGGCGAACGGGATTGATTTCAAATTTGCAGGTAAGTTGAAACTAGGAGCTGGAGCAAACGAGAAAAATTGACAGAAGGGGCAGTGGGTGTGGGGGAAGGAGACATGTTCGAGAAGAAAGTTGAAGTATTAGAATAAAGAGATTCGTTTTCAAGAGTCAAGATTGTTTTATTGTCATATGGCCCAAACAGAACAATGAAATTCCTACTTGCGGAAGCACAACAGAATATGTAAAAACAGTGCTCTGTTAACAATATAATAAGCAAAAAATTCAATATATATATACACACACACACACACACACATATATATATATACATATATATATAAATATGTATGTGTGTGTATGTGTATATATATATATATATATACACACACACGTTTATATATAAATACAATCAAACACTGGTCAAACTATGGAACAACAAGTTTGCAGAGACTAAAGGTGTCATATAATGATGCCATGAGAACACTGCTAAGGAAACATAGATGGTGTGGTGCTAGTAATATGTTTGTGGCTGCAGGAGTCAGTACTTTAGAAGCTGAGTCGGGGAGAGGGTCTTACATACTGCAGCGAAGACTCGAGCCTAAGAAATGGACACAGCGGCGGGGACTGTGACCTCCGCTGGGGAGTGATCTTTTGGGAGCAGAGGGAGGAAGATTGGAAGGAACAGCAAAAATAAGCAGGGCTTAAAACTGGGGGTGGAGAGATCAAGAGTAAAGGGTCAAGAGAGTTTTATTGTCAGATGTCCCAAACAGAACAATGAAATTCTGTTTGGGACATCTGAAATGCAGCAGAATATGTAAACATATTAGTCATAACGAAAAAAAAGTTCAGTATATTATATTTAAGAAGGAACTGCAGATGCTGGAAAATCGAAGGTAGACAAAAATGCTGGAGAAACTCAGCGGGTGAGGCAACATCTATGGAGCGAAGGAAATAGGCAACGTTTCGGGCCGAAACGTTGCCTATTTCCTTCGCTCCATAGATGCTTCCTCACCCGCTGAGTTTCTCCAGCATTTTTGTTTACCTTCAGTATATTATATATATATGTGTGTGTGTGTGTGTGTGTGTGTGTGTGTGTGTGTATATATATATATATATGTGTGTATGTGTCACTGGAGAACATGGCTTGGTGATGTTTCGGTTCGGGATCCTTCTTCAGACCTGTGCTGATTTTCCCATTGCTGTGACCTTCTCTGTATCTTTTTCCTTGTTGCAGATGAGAAGCCGGTCGCACTGACTCCCTACGAAGCCCCTGCGAATAGCCCTCGGTATGTGTTCAACCAGAGAGAGCGGGAATCCCTGGAGGTGCGCGTGCGAGAGGTCGAGGAAGAAAACCAGGCCCTTCGAAAGCAGCTCAGCCTTGCCCAGAACAGAGTCCATCGCCATAGAAACCATTCCAAAAGCTACTCCACGGAGGAAGGCACCGGAGACAACGAGGCAGTTCATGCCGTGACCTGGAACAGCTCGGAGTGTGGCAGACATCCCACTGTAGAAAAGTGCGAGGTAAATTCACCTCTGCCCCTTCACATTTCAATGCAAAACCTCAATTTCCCCCTGTATCCTTTCTGCACAGTGCATGGATCCTGTACTCTAATTGGAACCATTAAAGTGGAGCAAGAGTAAACGTTGTCATAGAAAGCTTATGACATCCTCTTAGAGGATACAACCGAAGATAGATACAAAGAGCTGGGGTAACTCAGCGGGTCAGGCAGCATATCTGGAGAAAAGGAATAGGTGACGTTTCGGGTTGAGGCCCTTCTTTAGACTGAGAGTCAGGGGAAAGGGAAACGAGAGATATAGAGGTACAAGGTAGATAGAACAAATGAATGAAAGACAATGCACAAAAATCAGCGATGATCAACGAAAAGTGGAGCTCACAATGGTCCATTGTTGGCTGTGGGGTAGTGATGATGAATTATACAGATAGTGAAACTCAACAGGACGTCAGTGAAAGAAATACAACGGACTAGGGTAGGGGAGGGGCAGAGAGAGAAGGGGATGCAAAGGTTACTTGAAGTTAAAGAAACCAATATTCATTCTGCTGGGATACAATGCAGTTTGAGCATATCTTCAAGTGCTGACTGACTTTTCACACAAAATTTACAAACTTCGCTCTTATTGCAATGAGAAAATTCCAACACCACATTCCTTGGCCTTGTCGATCAATTTTCCCTTTGCCTAATTATGTTTTTAACCCTCACTTGAAGACCTGCTGCAAGATGCCCTATCAGATAAGCAGCATGTGATTGGTGGCTGTAAAGACTAGGAGACCAGTTAATGTGTGCCCTTTCTTTGAAGTAGATTCCTACCCTTATCGGGTTAAGCTATGTTTTGCTCTGTTTTTCTATCCCTACTGGTATATTTGAACAATCTGCAACCTCTCCTTGCAATAAAGGTCCCTTGATCCTTCCGCCCTCCTGTAAGCTTTTAATGTCTGCCAACAATTGAAACCAAACCCTGTGTTAGAAGCAAGATTAAGATTACCAGGTGCCCTTCAAAGCATCAGCATGTGGATTAACACCTGGGATCAGGCTCCACCAAGAGTTAATCAGTCTGGCTATGTCCTGACTGATAGTGCAAGAGTTCAACAGTATGTATTTGTCACATGCATTGGATATGGACTGAAACAGTGAAAATACTTACTTGCGAAGATAGACACAAAATGCTGGAGTAACTCAGGCAGCATGGGTATGAGTGACGTTTCGGGTCGAGACTCTTCTTCAGACTGAGGTGAGTCTGAAGAAGAGTCTCGACCCGAAACGTCACCCATTCCTTCTCTCCAGGGATGCTGCCTGTCCCGCTGAGTTACTCCAGCATTTTGCGTCTATCTTCAGTTTAAACCAGCATCTGGTTCCTACACAAATGCCTACTTGCTGCAGCTTTACAGGCACATTAGATGCAAGAACAACAAAAATGACGCAGAGGTTCACTGGCACCTCCTCCAACCACATCTACTGTATGCATTGTTCAAGATGTGGACGCTTATACATCGGCGAGACCAAACGTAGACTGGGCGATCGTTTCGCGGAACACCTTTGCTCAGCCAACCTGAACCTACCTGATTTCCCGGTTTCTGGACACTTTAATTCTCCTTCCCATTCCCACACAGATCTTTCTGTCCTAGGTCTCCTCCATTGTCAGAGTGAGGCTAAACACAAATTGGAGGAACAGCATCTCATATTTCACTTGGGCAGCTTACAGCCCAGTGGTATGAATGTAGATTTCTCTCACTTCAGGTAGCCCCGGCATTCCCTCTCTCTCTATCCCTATCCCACCCAAGTCGCACCAACTCAGCGGGTCAGGCAGCATCTTTAGGGGGGGAAATGGACAGTCGGGACGCTTCTTCAGTCTGAAACGCTGTGACCCGAAACGTTGCCCGTGCATTTTCCTCTACAGATACTGCCTGATCCATTGAGTTCCTCTCACAGTTTTTCTTTTCCTCAAGACTCCAGCATCTCCAGGCTTTTATATCTCCTTTAGGATGTTAATGGGTCAGAGATAATTTGAAAAATATTACAGAGATATTCACAGTGAAATGATTGAAGGCTGAACACCTTCGCTCAGTCCGCCAGGTTATTTCGCTTGGGCAGCTTACAACCCAGTTGTAATGGTTTTGATTTGTCAAACTTCAAGTAACCCCTGCATTCCCTCTCTCTCCATCCCTCCCCCACCCATGTCACACCAGCTTCTCGTTCTCACCTAGCAAACAGCTAACAATGGGCTGTTTGCTTTATTATTGTCACTTTTTTGCATATCTTACATTCGTTTGTTCTATCTCTCTCGACTTCACCGTCCATATCTCTCATTTCCCTCTCCCCTAACTCTAGTCTGAAGAAAGGGTCTCGACCCAAAACGTCACCCGCACCATCTCTCCAGAGGCTGCTGCCTGTCCCACTGAGTTACTCCAGCATTTTCTGTCTTACGAAGGTTTGCGTGCCGCCATTTCATGGTGAAGTTAGCGACTCTTGATCAGAGCTATGTTCATGGATCGCCTCAGTACGTCTGCTTTCACTAACACTGTGCAGAGAGCATGCCGGGTAAAATGCTCTTTCTGTGATCCCAGAGTCCATTCTATTTCAACTTAGTTCTAAGTTAGTTCAATGGCTGTTGTAAGATGGGCTCATTGTATCTGTGTTCCTCATGAGTTATCCTGAAGTCCACACAGTGATGCAGAACATCAACGTCATGTTGGAACTCCCACTGATGGCTCTGCAGCGTTGGGTACCATCTGCTGCTGTGCTGAGCAATGACGTGTTAATTGTCCCATCAGCAGACTGTGCTAAGCAGATTGACCTCAACCCTGTTCAGCAGTCAAGAGGGACGATAGACACAAAATGCTGGAGTAACTCAGCGGATCAGACAGTATCTCCGGAGAAAAGGAATAGGTGATGTTTCGGGTCGAGACCCTTCTGCAGACTGAGAGTCAGGGGAAAGGGAAACAAGAGATATAGATGGTGATGTAGAACAAATGAATGAAAGATATGCAAAAAAGGTAACGATGATAAAGGAAACGGGCCATTGTTAGCTGTGGGCTAGGTGAAAACGAGTTACAGACAATGAAACTCACCAGGCAGGCAGTGAAACTAGCGCAACGATTAGGGTGGGGGAGGGACGGAGAGAGAGGGGATGCAAGGGTTACTTGAAGAAAGCTGGTTTTGGCACCTGCTAAATAGATAGGAAAGAACCTTCCTGTCGGGAATCTGCTCCTGATTGTTCCCCAGTTGCAGGATGATGATAGGAATTGCCGACTAAGATCGGAGTAACATTGGGCTTTGCCATCCTGGTTCAATATCCGGACGATACTAACACAGCTCACACGTTGATAAATGAGCGGAGGTAAAAAATGACCACTGCTGTGCAGTCCAACCTCAGCAAGAGCTAGCTCCTTTATTAGAGTGCAGAAGAGATCCATCTAACCTTGACTATAATTCTATTTGTCTTTTGCAGACAATCCACATCGCAATTGTGTGTGCGGGATATAATGCAAGCCGTGATGTTGTGACACTCGTGAAGTCTGTTCTATTTCACCGGTACGTATACGTCATTAGCCCATAGTTAGTTTCTTTACTTTACACTTTAGATATATAGTGTGGAAACAGGCCCTTCAGCACATCGAGACCAGCGTTCACCTCATATACTAGCACTATACTGCACACTAGGGACAATTTACAATTTTTACCGAGGCCAATTAACCTACAAACCTGTACGTCTTTGGAGTGCGGGAGGGAACTGGAACACACTGAGAGAACCCACGCGGTCACCGAGAGAGCGTACAAACACCGTATGGACAGCTCCTGTAAAGCTGCTGTAAGGCAGTAACTCTACCGCTGCGTCACGGTGAGCAGAAGCATAGCAACAATGTGTAGGAAGGAACTACAGATGCTGATTTATACCAAAGAACTGTGGACGCTAGTTTACAACAGAAAGGCACAAAGTGCAGGAGTAAACTGAGTGGGTCAGGCAACATGTGTAGGAAGGAAGTGCAGATGCTGGTTTAAACTGAAGATAGACATGAAAAACTGGTGTAATTCACCGGGACAGGCAGCATCTCTGGAGAGAAGGAACTGGTGACGTTTTGGGTCGAGACCCGTCTTCAGACTACGGGAGGTCAAGCCCCGAAATGTCACCCATTCCTTCTCTCCAGAGATGCTGCCTGACCCGCTGAGTTACTCCAGCTTTTTGTCTAATTTCCATTCATCATCCACTGACCCTGAGCAGAGTTTGACTGTAACTTTGTCGGCCAGCTGAACCCTCTCTCTCCCCCCCAGTTACTGGACTGCTAATTAATTTCCAGTAGCTTGTCCATTCATTTTAGTTGTAAAGGGTTAGGGTTAGGGTTAGGGTTAGGCGGTTACTCGACCCCTTTGCTGCCCCCTTTCTAATTCTGTTCTAAATAATTCCCAATCCTCACTGTCTGCCCGGCACCTCTGTCTTACAGTCTCAAAGCATTTCATGTTCACAACGGAATAAAATGTAAGTTCAAGTTCCCAGCTTATTGGCAATTTGGAAAGAGTTGTTTAAGCTGAAGACTTGCCCGCTCTCTTTCTGGCGCAAAATATCTCAAGGCAATATTTGAAGAAGAGTAGACAGCTCTCCCTGTATCCTGACCTCAAACATAACAACAACAGATTAGTTTAGTTTAGGTTAGTTTAGAGACATGGTGCGGAAACAGGCCCTTCGGCCCACCGGGTCCGCACCGACCAGGGATCCCCACACATTAACACCATCCTACACCCACTAGGGATCATTTTTACATTTACCAAGCCAACTAACCTGCAAACCTGTACGGCTTTGGAGTGTGGGAGGAAACTGAAAATCTCGGAGAAAACCCACGCAGGTCACGGGGAGAACGTACAAACTCCGTACAGACAAAACCCGTAGTCGGGATCGAACCCGGGTCTCCGGCGCTGCCTTCGCTGTAAGGCAGCAACTCTACCGCTGCGCCACCGTGACCGGTTCATCTACTCCTGTTCATGGGGCTTGCAACGTGACAACTGAGTGCTGTGTTTCTTACATTGCAACATTTGAACATATTCCACTAGTTTTGCCTGGGTTCTTCGAGACAAGGACAAGTCTCACCCCGGTCATGCCCTCTTCACTCCTCTCCCATCAGGCAAGAGGTACAGAAGTGTGAAAACTCGCACCTCCAGATTCAGGGACAGTTTCTTCCCAGCTGTTATCGGGCAACTGAACCATCCTGTCAATAACTAGAGTGGTCCTGAGCTACCATCTACCTCATTGGAGACCCTTGGACTATCTTTTATCAGAGGGACTTCACTGGACTTTATCTTGCATTAAATGTTATTCTATCATCTAACTGAAAACTGTGGATGGCTCAATTGTAATCATGTGTTGTCTTTCCGCTGACTGGTTAGCACGCAACAAAAGCTTTTCACTGTACCTCGGTACACGTGACAATAAACTAAACTAAATTAGTTATAGTGTGTAGGAAGAAACTGCTGATGCTGGTTTAAACTGAAGATAGACACAAAGTGCTGGAGTAACTCACCAGGTCAGGCAGCATCTCTAGAGAAAAGGAATAGGTGATGTTTCGGGTCGAGACCCTTCTTCAGACTGAGATTCAGGGGAAAGGGAAACGAGAGATATAGATGGTGATATAGAGAAATATTTGAATGAAAGATATGCTAAAAGTAACAATGATCAAGGAAAGGTGGAGCCCACAATGGTTCATTGTTGGCAGTTGGCGAGATGATAACGGGTTATACAGATATGTGACACATCAGGCCAACAGTGAAACCAGTACGATGAGTAGGGTGGGGGAGGGACTGAAAGAGAGGGGATGCAAGAGTTACTTGAAATTAGAAAAATCAACATCATACCGCTAGATTGTAAGATGCTCAAACTAGTTATAGGGTTCTTCGAGTCATCCTGAAGTTGTGAAAAGTGGCATCTAAAGTAATCCCCCCCACCAACCCCACTGAACCTGTGATGTTTTGAGAAGCTGGTTCTTTATTGAGGAGGCTTCACAAGTTCCTTTTTGCCGCTGCTACAGATATTGAAGCATTAGTCAACGTTTTGTTGTGATTCCCTTTTGCCAGTGGACATGACTTCCACTGGATCCGGTGACGGACCGTGAACGTTCACCCTGGCAACAGTCACTGGCAGATCTTTACATGAAGTGCTCTGAGAATATTGTCGTTCAACCTCGTGTTTAGTTTCGTTTAGAGACACAGCGTGGAAACAGGCCCTTCTGACCACCTAGTCCGTGCCTTCCAGCGATCCCCACACACTAACACTATGCTACACAATCTAGGGACAATTTACCGTTTTACCAAGCCAATTATCCCGCAAACCTGTACATCTTTGGAGTGCGGGAGGAGACCAAGAGAAAACCCATGCAGGTCACAGGGAGAATGTACATACTCCGTGCAGACAGCACACGAAGGCAGGATCGAACCCGGGTCTCTGGCGCTGTCAGGCAACATCTCTACTGCTATGTCACCATGCCGCCCTGTTGTTGCCATTGATCCATCCGTAGAAATATACATAGCACTGTATAACGTGTACCAAGACCGTCAGAGAGATTCACAGACTGCAACTTCCTAAACTATAAAGTAGCAAAATTCTTATTTCATGAAATCCTGTCACATATTGAGATGGGTTCTTCTGAACGGGGGCATAAAACATAGAACAGTACAAGAACAGGCCACAATGTGTGTGCTGAACATAATCCCAAAATAAATGGATCTAATTTGCCTGCATGTGGTCCATATGCCTCCATTCCCTGCATATCCACGTGCCTATCTAAAAGCCTCTTAAACACCAGTATCGTGCCTGGCTCCACCACCATCTCTGGCACGACCATCCACAACCACCACCTGATGTGTCAAACACTTAACCCCGCACATCTCCTTTAAACTTTCCCCTTTCACCTTTAAAGCTTTGTCCTCTATTCTTTGACATCTCTGGTTGTTGGAAAAATTCCTCTGACTGAATATTCTATCTATGCTTCTCAATATGTTATATACTTCTATTAGGTCCTCCCTCAATCACCGGTGTTATAGCGAAAACAATCAAAATTTGTCCAACCTCTCCTGGTAGTTAATACCTTGTCATCCAGAGCAGGGCAATGTGTTCATAAATTTATTGAGAAATCCTTTTTTTTTTTTGCACTGCAGTATGTAACAACTCAAATACACATTTTATTGCTGGAAGTGTTTTTTTAAATAGCATTTGAAATCAGCATTTGTTTGAATATGTGCTATATGTCTAACAATTCCCGTTGCTGATTCCCATTCTTTGTGGATCCTCTGCAGTATTAACCTTTTAGTAGTTTGTTCCGCTCCTCCTGATCAACCGCTGTGGTCCCTCTGCTGGGAGTATGCCCTTATGGGCGGCACAGTGCGCAGCAGTGGTGTTACTGCCTTACAGCACTTGCAGCGCCGGAGACCCGGGTTCGATCCCGACTACGGGCGCTGCCTGTACGGAGTTTGTACGTTCTCCCCGTGACCGCTTGGGTTTTCTCCGAGATCTTCGGTTTCCTCCCACACTCCAAAGACGTACAGGTTTGTAGGTTAATTGGCTTAGTTCATGTGTAAATTGTCCCTAGTGTGTGTAGGATAGTGTTAATGTGCGGGGAGCGCTGGTCGGTGTGGACTCGGTGGGCTGAAGGGCCTGTTTCCGCTCTGTATCTCTAAACTAATCTAAACTGAACTACATCTGTTGAGAAGACCAATGTAAGGTCAGAGCACAAACTCCAGGAGGAGAAAGGTGACCCCCTCAGCTTTGCGAAGCGCTCAGCCACTTGGAGGGTGCCCGATCTAATGGAGCCCCAGGCTTCTTCAGCGCCTCCTAAAGTACGCCGACTAACCTCTCCGATGCCTCCTCGACATTGGCCCGTGACAAGTGCATTCTTTCCCCAAGTGCTCTGATAAGTGTGGGTTTCAGGGTGACATTGGCCATGACTAAGGTCAGAACAATTTTCACCTCTTCCTGAGCACTGTGCTCTCACATCTATCACAACGTTTAAGAAACATTCAGACAAGTACACGGATAGGGCAGGTTTAGAGGGAAATGGGCCAAAAGGCAGGCAGGTGGAACTAATTTAGATGGGGCATGTTGGTCAGCGTGGGCATGTTGGGTCGAAGGCCTGTTTCCACAGCGTACTCTTGCCCTCAGTGTGTGCAGGCCATGGTCAATGGGACTGCAGTAACACCATGCCTGTAGTTCTCTCGCCCCCAACACTCGGCGATCTCTGCCTGCAGTATTGGCGTGCATTCTGACCATGGTTGTGAGAGCTCTGCTACCTTGACTCATGCCTCCGTCAATACCATTCAGCATGCAAGCCTTCACTTTGCCATTGATTTTCATTGTATATAAGGCACTCCTTGGAGTTTGTTCAGCACGTGTATTTTCCTGTCGATGAGGCTGGAGATCGGTGTTTGCCCTGCTCTGGCAGGCTTGAACATGTTGTCCTACTTGATTACAGCTGTAGAACAGCCACTCTGAATGAGTCGGTGAAGGCAGTGAGATCACCACATCAATAATAGGGTCCCTTGCCTTCTACAGTCCACTAATCCACCAAGACTCGGCTGTTTGTGTGTCCGTGGCTTACTGGGCTTCTACTGGAGCCATGCTTGGAAGTCCACACCATCAACGCCAACTGCCCTCGTCGGCTTGCACAGTGCTCTCACATCTATCGCAATGTTTAAGAAACATTCAGACAGGTACATGGGTAGACACAAAATGCTGGAGTAACTCAGCACTGATTGAATGTCAAGTCAAGTCAAGTCAAGTGAGTTTATTGTCATGTGTCCCTGGTAGGACAATGAAATTCTTGCTTTGCTTGAGCACAACAGAACATAGTAGGCATTTACTACAAGGCATTCTATAAATATATACACAATGGTCAATATACTGATAAAGTGCAAATAACAGTATTGGCTAGAAAAGTTCAGTGTTATGTCTGAGCCAGATTTAATAGCCTGATGGCTGTGGGGAAGTAGCTGTTCCTGAACCTGGTCGTTGCAGTCTTCAGGCTCCTGTACCTTCTACCTGAAGGTAGTAGGGAGATGAGTGTGTGGCCAGGATGGTGTGGGTCCTTGATGATGCTGCCAGCCTTTTTGAGGCAGCGACTGTGGTAGATCCCCTCGATGGAAGGGAGGTCAGAGCCGATGATGGACTGGGCAGTGTTTACTACTTTTTGTAGTCTTTTCCTCTCCAGGGCACTCAAGTTGCCGAACCAAGCCACGATGCAACCGGTCAGCATGCTCTCTATGGCAGAGTAGACTCAAAGGATTATTGATAGCCAGGGTTTAGCATCCATTAACATCCATTCCAACTGTGAGCAACGTCATTCTGTCTTTTCCACAGAAGAAATAATGTTTTTATTTGACAGCATTTCACAACATTGGAAATGCATTCATAAATTTAGGCAATTTCTCCTTGGCAACTCTCACAATGGGAAACAAGAGGAATATTTTTTTAGGTGTTGACTGAGATGTAAATATCGACGGAGGTTAATTATTGGAGAAGATTCTTTGGGATAGGATTTACTCACATTGGAAAAAACGTGGTCATATTAGGGATAATCAGCATGACTAGTGTGTGGTATGCATGTCTTACAAAACAGATTTGAGTTTTTTGAGGAGGCGACGAAGATGTTGTACGTGGATGTTGTCTACACTGACTTTTGGCTCAACAGTAGAGTTGCTGCCTTACAGCGCTTGCAGCTCCACAGACCCGGGTTCGATCCTGGCTACGGGTGCTGTCTGTACAGAGTTTGTACCTTCTCCCGGTGACCGCGTGGGTTTTCTCCGAGATCTTCGGTTTCCTCCCACATTCCAAAGACGAACGTTTGTAGCTTAATTGGCTTGGGTTTGTACACTTAGTGTAAAATGCCCCTAGTGTGTGTAGAGTAGTGTTAATATATGCATTGATCGCTGGTTGGTGTGAACTCGGTGGGCCAAAGGGCCTGGTCCACACTGTATTTCTAAACTAAACTAAACATTCAACAAGGGCCCTTTTGGTGGGTTGATACATAAAAGATTTAGAGGGTGCGATCTGCTTTGATTCGGTAGATTGGATTCAAAATTGGCTTGGGCATAGATGACATAGAGTAATGGTGGAGGGAATTTCTCACTGGCCAGGGGTGTTCTGGGGCCCGTAGCTTTGTGAAATAGATAAATGATTTGAATAATATGTAGGTGTACTCGTTAGCAAGTTTGCAATCCACTCAAAATTTGGCAAAGCTGTGGATAGTGAGAAGGTTCTCAATGGTTACTGCAGTTAGAAATATGGGTGGAGAAATGGCAGATGGAGTTTAATCCAGTGAAGTGTGTGGTGTTGCTCTTTGGGAGGGCAGATGTAAGTCCATAGCTCCCTGAAAGTAGCAACGTAAGTGGATAAGATGGTAAAGAACACATATGAGAAGCCATGCGTGCTTTCATCGATCAGGGCTGTGAGTATAAAAGTTAGAAGCTATATAAAACTTTCCTTCGGCCTCAATTGGAGGATTGTGTGCAGTTTTGGTCGCCCGTTACATAGAGGATGTGGAGGCTTTACAGAGGGTGCAGAACCGGTTCACCAGGATGTTGCCTGAGAGAGGATTAAAGGACCTGTCCCACTTGAGCGTCATTTGCGCGACAGGCCAGCAGTGACTGACGCGTGCCAAGTACGCCAGTCTCCGTGGCAAGGATTTTCCCAGTCAAAACTCAGCGCTCTTTATACCCGGGTGATCACATGGTGCAGCGCTCAAATAGCGTGCCGACGGCATACGTGCGGCGCGGCGACGCATGGTTACGCACGGTGACGCATAATAAATTAGCATAGGCAATGTTTGTGCGTCACCGTGTGTAACCATGCGTCATTACACGCTACACGTACGTCATCAGTACGTCAGCGTGCGCAAGGGATACGTCACACGGGTGGCGCGCGAGGATTTTGAACATACCAAAATCCCGAGGCGATAGGGAAACACCGCGTGTCACCGCACACGCCTCGCCACGCGCGCGTCAAGATGCGCCAACAAGTTTTTAGGATGTCGCGTAAATGATGCGCAAACGACGCCCACGTGGGACAGGCCCTTAACTATACATAAATACAATCAAGTTAAACTCAAGCACAATAGGTAGAGCAAGGTGAAGATACAGAGTGCAGAATAATTGATAGTATGGATGTCGGGGTTATGGGGAGAAGGCAGGAGAATGGAGTTAGGAGGGAGAGATAGATTAACCATGATTGAATGGCGGAGTAGACTTGATGGGCCGAATGGCCTAATTCTGCTCCTATCACTTATATAGTGCAGCATAGTGGCAGAGCTGTAGAGTTGCTGCCTTACAGCACCAGAGACCCGGGTTCGATCCTGACTACAGGTGCTGTCTGATTGGAGTTGGTACGTTCCCCCTGTGACTGCATGGCTTTTTTTCCGGGTGCTCCGGTTTCCTCCCACCCTCAAAAGACGTACAGATTTGCAGGTTAATTGGCTTGGGTAAAATTGACCCAAGTATGTAGGATAGTGCTAGTGTACGGGGTGATCACTCGTCGGCGCGGAATCGGTTGGACAAAGGACCTATTTCCGCAATGTAAAATCTAAAGTCTATATAGTGTTTTTTTTACACAAAGGGTGGTTGGTGCCTAGAATGTGCTGCGAAGGAATGTGGAAACAGATATGACAACAGCTTTTAAGAGGCATTTAAACAGGCAAATGAGCAGGCGGGGAATGGAGCGATATTGATCATGTAGATGGGATTAATTTAATTTGGCATTATGATCAGCACAGATATTGTGGACAGAAGGGCCTGTCACTGTGCTATATTGTTCATGTACTTTATTTGAAGTCATTTCTCAGCATTTATATTAATTGCCATATGATGTATGACCGGTTCAAAAGATTGACTGCCCTACTTGGCGGCCCCAGATTTGTCAACAACATTCAAAAAAGAATTGTAAATAAGACTTGTAATGGAAAGATTGGGGGAAGGGCAGAGGAGTGGTGCTAATTAACTAATACTTTCAGAGAGTCCTTCTGCGCTGTAAATGATATCGCTGTTAATGGCCCATTCATTGTTCTCAACAGATGGGTTGGCTGAAAGGTGCTGAACAATATCAGCATCAGACACTTTCATTAAGATAACAGACAGCGTTTCATCTGAAGGTATTAATCCTTCACCACACGCTGTGCATTTTACCGAAGGAGGACAAGGTCATCAGAGATGAATCGGACATTTCTCGCTATGGCAGCTCTGTCACCATTCACCTGCAGTGCCTGTGAAGGCCACACGGAGCGCTACAGACAGCGAGCTGCTTTGGAGGATAGTTTAGCTTAGAGATACAGCATGGAAACAGGCCCTTCAGCCCAACGGGTCCACACCAACCAGCGATCACCCGATCTATCCGACATACTAGGGACAATTAACTTACAAGCCTCCACATCTTTGGAGTGTGGGAGGGAACTGAAGATCTCGGAGAAACCCACGCGGTCACGGGAGAACGTACACAAACTCCGTACAGACAGCGCCCGTAGTCGGGATCGAACCTTGGTCTCTGGCACTGTAAGGCAG
The DNA here is from genome assembly GCA_038087875.1 of Malacoraja senta. Classification (NCBI taxonomy): domain Eukaryota; kingdom Metazoa; phylum Chordata; class Chondrichthyes; order Rajiformes; family Rajidae; genus Malacoraja; species Malacoraja senta. Next base: position 77,485,610 of record CM075979.1, read on the forward strand.
GCAACTCTACCATTGCACCACCGGGGCTGCCCAAATCCTATGATTTATTATATAAATCAATTAAAGAATGAGCACTTTAAATCACACATCTCAAACCTTCTCCCCTCTCTGCCTCAGCCCTTGGTAGGTTGATTACATTTAAACATTCAGCAGGCTAATAAAAACCCACAGGGCAACACTCCTTTGCTGAAAACCTTCATGCAGCCTCTATGCAAAGTCAGAGATAAGGGTTTCGCTGCTTGTGTTGTTTTCCTTGCCAGAGTGTTTCAATTCTTATGCTGAAAAATTCATGGATTCTGCTGCATTGCTTTCATCAAGTGGGAAATGTACATTGCAGGCTGCCCGTGACTCAAGCTTGAGGAGCTTCAGTAATATTCCAGTGAGATGCGGCAATGTTTAATGTGTAAATCATGCTGGGCTGTAATAGTCAGACAGTGGAACCGTGTAAGTGCCATTCTCACTGAGAGAGAGAGCGCTTACAGATCCTATCTGGTGTAATGGCCAAGAATATATTATTCAGAGAGGTTGTTGGACCTGGTGTTATGGAATTGTTTTTTGTCAAGAGAATCCTTAATGACTCGCCGTGCCTTCCCAGCTCCTTTCACTGGCACCTCTGCAAAAAGGGCTTCAGACCACTGATGAAAGAAGGCACGTCATTTTCCACTCAACCTCATAGAAACATAGAAACATAGAAAAATAGGTGCAGGAGTAGGCTATTCGGCCCTTCGAGCCTGCACCGCCATTCAATATGTTCATGGCTGATCATCCAACTCAGTATCCTGTACCTGCCTTCTCTCCATACCCCCTGATCCCTTTAGCCACAAGGGCCACATCTAACTCCCTCTTAAATATAGCCAATGAACTGGCCTCGACTACCTTCTGTGGCAGAGAGTTCCAGAGATTCACCACTCTCTGTGTGCACTCTCATACAGTATCATCCCCCCCCCCCCCCCCCCTGCGACGTATGAGGTAAGGCCACTCGGTCTTACCTGCGATCAATAGATCAGGGCTGATCTGCCCACAACTCCACAATGCTGCCTGCCCTTGGTAACCCCTTCAGCCTTTTGCTTATCCAGAAGCTGTCTACTCCAACCTTTAAAATATTCAAGAGCTCTCAAAACCCTTGAGAGAAGCAAATTTTGGACTCATCTCTGATCAAAGGCCAATTCTTGCGATTTGAGGGTTGTCCTATGAAGAGGAGTTAAACAGCGTGGGTCGGTACGCCTTGGAGTCACGGCGGCACAGCGGTAGAGTTGCTGCCTTACAGCGCCAGAGACCCGGGTTCGATCCTGACTACGGGTGCTCTCTGTTTGAACGTTCTCCCCGTGACCCGCGTGGGTTTTCTCCGGGATGCTCCGGTTTTTCCCACACTCCGAAGACATACAGGTTTGTAGGTTAATTGGCTTGGTAAATTTGAAATTGCCCCTTGTGTGTGTCGGATAGTGTTAGTGTGCGGGGATTGCTGGTCGGTGCGGACTCGGTGGGCCGAAGGGCCTGTTTCCGCGCTGTATCTCTAAACTAAACTAAAAACAAAACTAAGAGGCTGTAGATGCTGGAATCTTAAATGCCCACATTTTTTAACTGATAGCTAGTTCGATATTCTCCACAAGATGAAAATCTCTCTCACCACATCCACCCCTCGAGACCCACAGAGAGCATCTTGACTTGGTAATGCCATAGGAGGCCATTTGTCCCATCGAGTCAATGCTAGTTCTTAAAATACTCTGCTGAATTCTATTCCATAACTTCTTTCCTTGCAATCTACTCTCACACGCCCACTGATTCTCCCACCACCCACCTTCGTTTGTATAATTGGCAGGAATCAATTAACCTACAGAACACCAAATGAAATCCTTTTGAAATATCCAAAACCAAAGCTCAATCTACTTAATTTCAGTTCTCAGGATCTGCTGCCAGGAAGCTATCGAGCCAACCTCTGCTGCACTCCACGATACATGCAAGGATAGCTCCAGCGCAGAATGTGCTCTGGGCTGGAATGAGCCAGGCGTTCCTATTGTGTTCGCTGCACTTGACGATTCCCAGCTGCTGGCATCTTCTCCATAGTCTGGAGCTTGAAGGGCAATATCATTCAGCTGGCAGCAGCAAGTGGCAATCAGGAGCTTAAACGAGGGCTCAGGGTTGCTCACCCTCACTCACATGGGGGAGAGGCAGTCGGGAAGGTGGGGGTGGTGGCGGGTGGAAAGGGGTGCCCCGGGAGAGACAGGAGGGCGAGTCGGCTTCTTGCTTTTGGTTCAGTTTAGAGATACAGCCCACCGGGTCTGCGTTGACCAGCGATCCCCGCATATGAACACTGTCCTACATCCACTGGGGACAATTTTTACATTTACCAAGCTAATTAACCTACAAACCTGTACGTCTTTGGAGTGTGGGAGGAAACCGAAGATCTCGGAGAAAACCCACGCAGGTCATGGGGAGAACGCACAAATTCCATACAGACAAGCACCCGTAGTCGGGATCGAACCCGGGTCTCCGGTGCTGCATTCACTGTAAGGCAGCAACTCTACCGCTGCGCCACCATGACTGCCCAGGAGGCTTCCAGGAGCCTTTTCAGAGATAGGAGGATTACAGGACTTAATTGCACCAGGGACCCAGTTTCGCCCCAGACCTCCGGTGCTGCCTGCGTGCAGTTTGCACATTCTCCCTGTGACAACATGAGTTTCCTTTGGATGCTCCGGTTTCCTCTCACATCAAAAGATCATAAGATCATAAGTGATAGGAGTAGAATTAGGCCATTCAGCCCATCAAGTCCACTCCGCCATTCAATCATGGCTGATCTGTCTCCCCCTCCTGACCCCGTTCTCCTGCCTTCTCCCCATAATCTCTGCCACCCGTGCTAATCAATCCCAAAGACATGCGGATTTGTAAGCTGATAGGTTTTTGTAAATTGCTCCACCTGTGGAGGGCGTGGATGCGAAAGTGGATAACACAGGACTGTATGAACGGATGATCGATGGTCGGCATGGACTCGGTGGCCTTTATCTTGCACTAAATGTTATTCCCTTCATCCTGTATCTGTACACCGGACGGCCTGATTGTAGTTTCATGTCGAATCTTTCCAATGACTGGATAGCACGCAACAAAAAAGCCTCTCACTGTACCTCGGTACAGGTGACAATAAACTATGGAAAACTAAACTATATATTTACAGTGCCATGTTGTATGTCCACAGGCGAAACCCTTTGCATTTCCATTTCATTACCGATGCTATTGCCAAGCAGATCCTGGGCTATCTCTTTGAGACGTGGATGGTGCCAGCAGTGACTGTCAACTTTTATGATGCGGATGAATTGAAGGTTGGAATTTATTTCTTCTTTTGAGAACTTCTGTCCTTCCTCACCCCCCCCCCTCCCCCCCACAGTGGCCATTGACGGAGCCATGCCTACAGTTCACCTTTCTGACCCTTACCTCTTTTAAACTGCCATCAGCCATTTGCTCCAATCCTATCTGTTTCGTTTTTGGAGATACAGCGCGGAAACGGGCCTTCGGCCCACCGGGTCCGCGCTGACCAGCGATCTCCGCACATTAACACTCCCACACAAACTAGGGACAATTTTATTTTTACATTGACACCAATCAGATTAACCTACAAAACTGCACGTCTTTGGAGTGTAGTAGGAAACCAAAGATAATCGGAGAAAACCCACGCAGGTCACGGGGAGAACGTACAAACTCTGTACAGACAAGCACCCATAGTCAAGATCGAACCCGGGTCTCTGTGTGCTGTAAGGCAGTCGTTCTACCGCTGTGTCACCGGGCTGCCCATTTATTCCCCATGAAGTACTTGGCTGAATTATGGGTCTGCGTTAAGCACAGCGATGCAGTTGGGGCAACGCAACTGATAGAACTGTGGCCTCGCAGCTCCAGTGACCCGGGTTTGATCCTACCCTCCGATACTATCTGTGTGGAGTTTGCATGTTCCCTCCTGTGACTGTGGATTTCCTCAGGTTGGGGGGGGGGGGGGGGCTTCAGTTTCCTCCAAAGACATGCAGATCGATAACCTGAATGACCGCCTAAAATTGCACCTTGCGTACAAATGATTTGTAAAACCTAAAAGGATTTGAAGGGAGAGAATAAAGTCAATGAGTATAATTAGGAGTCAGGATTGAACCTGGGTCTCTGGCACTGTAAGGCAGCAACTTTACTGCTGCGCCACCGTACCGCCCATAGTGGACCCGATGGGCTGAGTGGCCTCATCTGTGTCATTAACAGTAAAAGATGAGATTCCTTGCTGACAAGCTCAAGTATCTGCCTAACCCAGATCTGCAGAGGGCCATGAGCCTCATATAACGAGATCGGTGGTGCTCTTGGTGCTGATAAGTACACACTACATGAGCACAAAGTCCAGAGACGAGAGATTTGTTCTGATTAAAATTACACCACTGAGTTAAAAGGGGGTCTCGGGGTGGGGAGCCAAGATCTGAGGGGGACCCATGGGGGGCCGCCAAGAACTAACGGGGTGCCCCGGTGGTGATCTACCAATATCAAAGGGGAAACCCTTGCAGGGGGAGGGGACAACACCTCGTGCCAAGTGCAGCGGCAGGCCTGGTTTGCCACTGTGAGAAGATAAGACTGTTCGAAGAACTTTTTGTAACTTTGTTCGCGCCAGAGACCCATCGACTCTTTGTGTACGGCCGAGGTGAGGTCTGCTGTGTGATTTTACCGGGTTGTACGCAACACAAGTAATCTCACTGTACCTGGGCATGTGTGACGCAACACAAGTAATCTCACTGTACCTGGGCATGTGTGACACAACACAAGTAATCTCACTGTACCTGGGCATGTGTGACACAACACAAGTAATCTCACTGTACCTGGCCATGTGTGACAGACAAATAACATGTCATTGAATCGTGGACTTGACTTTGACCGACCCTGAATTTTCCTTTCAGCCAGAGGTTTCGTGGATTCCAAACAAGCATTACTCAGGGATATACGGGCTGATGAAGCTGGTCCTCACCAAGACTCTGCCTGCCTCTCTGGAACGGGTCATTGTGCTGGACACCGACATCACCTTCGCCACCGACATTGCCGAACTTTGGGCTGTGCTGCACAAGTTCAAAGGTGAGAGAGAGAGTGTGTGTGTGCGAGAGCATGTGCGTGTGTGTGAATGTGCATGCGTGCGTGTGTCTGTGTACATGTGTGTCTGCGTGTGTGTGCACGTGTGTCTGCGAACTTGTGCACGTGTGTGGTATATTGACTCGCGGTGCTGCGCACAAACTCAGGTGCCGACCCAAATGCAAAGTGACACGGATTAGGTCATCTGCTGGCGCTAAAGAGAGAGAATGGGTAGAGCACACAAACTAGTTGCAGCATAAACTCAGTACTTAGACCAAACCCCTCATACCAATGTTGATTTAATAGCTCTTGTGGCCAATGATGGCTTGGCAGGTCACGGGCTAGGCAGTTCTTGGCATGCCGCAAATGACCAGAGGAACAACTCAGACACAAGGTGGTGCAGCGGTAGAGTTGCTGCCTCACAGTGTCAGAGACCCAGGTTCGATCCTGACTATGGGTACTGTCTGTACGGAGCTTGTACGTTCCCCCTGTGACCTGCGTGGGTTAAATCAGTTCAGATTTCCTCTTACAGATAGATATAAGAGGCGAATAAAGGAGAAAGCTAGATTGTCTGAAATAGTCAACACTTAAGATAGACACAAAATGCTGAAGTAACTCAGCGGGACAGGCAGCATCTCTGGAGAGAAGGAATGGGTGGTGTTTTGGGTCGAGACCCTCCACCAGTTCACAAGTTATAGGAGTAGAATTAGGCCATTCGGCCCATCGAGTCTGCTCCGCCATTCAATCATGGCTGATCTCAGCCTCCCAATCTCATTTTCCTGCCTTCTCCCCATAACCTTTGACACCTGTTCTAATCAAGAATTTGTCTATCTCTGCCTTAAAAATATCCCATTGACTTGGCCTCCACAGCCCTCTGTGGCAATGAGTTCCACAGATTAACTGCCCTCTGACTTGCTTGGGCAATCGTTATACGTAGCTTGCACATCGACTGTAGAGATAGTGAAGCATATCCAGCACACGTGGCGCTGTACCTCCGTGTGAGTTGGTGCCTATGGTGGTGAGCGGGAACTTGCAGAGTTGTGTATCTGTCACACACGTGGAAACCACAGTCCTTTCACTTCTGATGTCTGTACTGCAACGTCAGGGCAATTTCCTAAGCTGCTTCAAGGGGATGTCCGCAGACAAATGTTCGTTGATCTGGGACGGGTTGGTCAAAGAGGCAGGAGAACTCAGGTACAGTGGCACAAAGGGCAGCGGACTCATCCTAAGCAAGCATGTGAAGTAGAAAAGCAGAAAATGCAGAAAATGTAGAAAGGGAATTTCTGATCTCAAGACCCAGAACAGCTGAAATGTTGCTATCAGTAGTGATGTGAACAGTGAGAAAGGCCAGATTTGATGAAAGGCAATCTTTAATCTTTAATCTTGGACAGAGCTTTTACAAGTTGTCAGTAAGTTAATCCCTCAATTTGTTTTTTAAAATTGCCCATTTAGAAGTTCATAAGACATAGGAGCAGAATTAGGCCTTCGGCCCATCGAGACATTCGATCATGGCTGATCTATTTGTCCCTCTCAATCCCAATCTCCTACCTTCTCCCCACAAAACCTTTGATACCCATAGTAATCAAGATCAAGATCCTATCAATCTTCGCTTTAGAAGTACCCACTGACTTGTCCTCCACCTCCATCTATGGCAATGAATTTTATAGATTTACCGTCCTCTGGCGAAAGATCTTCCTCCTCATCTCCATTCTAAAGGTACGTCCATTTTGTCTGTGACTGTGCCTGCTGGTCCTAGACTCTCCCACTACTGGAAACATCCTCTCCATATCCATTCTATCTATGCCTTTGAGTATTTAGTAGATTTCAGTGAGATCTCCCCCCCTTATCCTTCCGAACATTATCCCAATCATCCCCGGCATCGTTCTCGTAAACTTCCTCCGGACTCTCTCCAATGCCAGCACACCCTTCCTCAGATATGGTGTCCAAAGGTGCTCACAATATTCCAAATGACCAGTGTCTTGCAGAGCCTCGGCGTTACATCCTTGTCTGCACTCGAAATGAATGCTAACATTTCATTTACGTTCCTTAGCACCGACTTAAACCTGCAAACTAACCTTTTGGGAATCCTGCACCAGCACCAAGTCACTTTGCACCTCCGATTTCAGAATCCTCTCCCCATTTAGAAAATAGTGTATGCTATTTTGGTTGAGGCCTTTCCCGGGCTATGAGCTCCTGACTTATGGACACACCTGCTTAGGCCCAAGCTCCCACGATATTATTAGATTCAGAAAGCTGATGTACATGCAAGCGTTCTTTCCTATGTGCCGACAGAACTTGTTTCTCTCTCCACCTGTAGTAATTGTTCTTTGCCCTGTGGAGGGAATGGACAGACTACATTTCAGATGGAGATGGTTCTTCAGACTGATTGGAGTACAGGGAGAGAAAGCTGGGAAAGTGAGGTGGGTCAAAGCCAGTCAAATCATAGGTGGAAGATAGGACACAAAATGCTGGAGTACCTCAGAATCCTTCTCTCCAGGGATGCTGCCTGTCCCGTTGAGTTACTCCAGCATTTTGTGAATCTTCGGTTTAAACCAGCATCTGCAATTCCTTCCCACACAAGGTGGATGCAGGTGAGGGGATTTGATTAGCAAATGGGGGGAGTAAGTGCCAAGGCTCAGAGTGAAAGGGAGACAAAAGGGTGTTGTATAAGGAAAGAAGAGGAGTGAAATGAGAAGCAGATAATGGGATATGGATGGAAGAGGACAGAGTGGAGGGGAATGGGGGGGAGGATAAAATTTAAATGTGAGACTCGGGGGTGAGAGAGGAGCAGGTGAAAGAGGGGAAAGGAGCAGGGTGACGTGTAGTGGAGAAATGTTAGTGCAATGGAGCGGAGAACCTGGGGAAATAGAGTAGGGGGCGAACAATACTTGAAATTGAGGATTCAATATTCATACTGTTGGGTCATAAGCTACCCAAGCGGAATATAAGGTGCTGTTCTACCAACCTGAAAATTACCCGGGGAACCTCAACTCTCACTTAAACCTACTTGCATTTCTTTCAGTCGTTTAGAAGGCTTTTTGGAGATAGACCACAGAACATAGAATGTAGTTAAACCACCGATTTTCCGGCACCCTTGATTCCCGAGCTTGCCATATTATCAGTTTTTCCGGACCGACAGAGGTCACGTCCTGGGGGGAGGGGGGTCGAGATAACAGCCCACGGAAGCCGGCCGTGGGAACGGATCTGCCGGCTCCGGCAGGGCCGGAGTTCCAGACTCCCGGCCGCAGGGGGTAAATTCGACCCGCCGATCGGCGCAGAAGTCCCAATGTGGTCGAGATCGGCCGCCTCACCCAGCCGAGGGGATATCCGGGGAGGATTTCAATTGTACTCTGGTGATTTTGACTGGATTAAAGGGGGTTCTGGACCACCAGTTGCTGGGAAATCGGTGATGGAACCTGTAACACAGCACAGAAACAGGCCCTTCAGCCCACAGTGTCCGTACCAAAACATGATGCCATGTTAAAGTAATCTCCTCTCCCTGCACATGATCCATATCCCTCCATTCCCTGCATATCCATGTGCCTATCCAAAAGCCTCTCAAATGTCACTGGCATTTCGGGTCACGTTTCAGGTCAGGGCCCGTCATCAGACCATGTTTGATTTGCTCTCACTTTGTGGTGTCTCCAATAGAAGTCAATAGCACTGTGGATAAGGAAGCCAACTCTAAGGCTTATAGACCGTTGATCTGAAGCTTGGGTATTGATGTTCCATTAAGTCCTTTCTAACACTGCCCAAACAGTAAATTGACTCCAATGTAATACTTGGCAGAATCAAAGAAGGTTTGATTCTTTATTCCTAATGTAAAACAAGGTCATTCAATATAAATCAATGTCCATTCCTGAGGTACATTAACTCTGGTATATTCTGGAACACCCTCAAATATGTTGGAGCCTCTGGAAACATCTCTACAGATTATCCCAAATGCTTAATTATCTATAAAGATTTCTTCCCAATGCTGCTGTTCTAGATTAACTTTTCTTTGATTGCTATTTACAACCATTCTTTTGGTGCGCTTTTAAATTAATTATCTCGTTTAATTTAATTGGACAATTTAATATCTCTAGTTTCCGTCTCCCCAGTCTGAAGAAGTCTCTAGCTCTCCTAAGCCCCAGCAGATACCAGCCTGACCTCCGCAAACTTCCCTCATGGGATCACATGCCCATTCCCAGTATCAGAAGATGGACACAAAATGCTGGAGTAACACAGCTGGTCAGGCAGCATCTCTGGAGAAAAGGAATAGGTGACATTTTGGGACTCCACCTGCAAAGTCGCCTATTACTTTTCTCCAGAGATGTTGTCTGACCCGATGAGTTACTCCAGCATTTTGTGTCTACCTTCAGTGTAAACCAGCATCTGCAGTTCCCAACTTGCCCACACCGGCCAACATTTCCCTGCTACACTAGTCCCACTTGCCAGCGCTTGGTCCATATCCCTCCAAAACTGTCCTATCCATGTACCTGTCTAACTGTTTCTTAAATGTTGGGATAGTCCCTGCCTCAACCACCTCCTCTGGCAGCTTGTTCCATACACCCACCACCCTATGTATGAAAAAGTTACCCCTCAGATTCCCATTAAACTTTTCCCTTCACCTTAAACCTATGTCCTCTGGTCCTCAATTCACCTACTCTGGGCAAGAGACTCTGTGCATTTACCCGATCTATTCCTCTCATGAATTTATACACCTCAATAAGATCACCCCTCATCATCAAGCTCTGGCAACATCCTTGTAAATCTTCTCGGTACCCTTTCCAGCTTGACAACATCTTTCCTATAACATGGCGCCCAGAATTGAACACATTACTCTAAATGCAGCCTCTCCAACGTCTTATACAACTGCAACTTGACCTCCCAACCTCTAGTTTCCTGCGGTGCAATTCCCTACGAATATTTGAAAAAGCTCTATCCGAGCAGATGGACAGAATCTTTCTCATGTTGTCAGTAAGATGGCAGCCCTGACAACGCAGTACTCCCTCAATTCAACTGAAATGTCCGTCTAGATTATACATTTGCTCTATCACACATGATCACTCTGGCTGCTGTCCCTTGTACTCTTTCAATGTGTCTAGTTTCCCTCAGTAGTGACCAGCCTCGGCTTTTTTGTTTATAAATCTCATACCGAACAAATTTCTGATCTTGCCACATGTCTTTCTAATATAATTCTTGGCCCTCATGATGGATCTGGAAGGGCTGTTATGTTGGACTCCCTGGTATGCCCTGTTGAGTATGCCAACTAAGAGTGCAGTCACTACACTGGGCAGAGAGAGGAATTGGCCTATTTGGCTCACCTTTTTACTGTATCATCTCTCAGTTCTACATGGTCCATAAAATTGATGGGTTCAACATGGTTATTTATCAGAGTTCAAAGCTAACGCAATACAATGGGGTGAAAGCTTCTATTTATCTTTAATTCTCTTTAAAATATTATGGAGTAGAGCTGCTCCTAATGTAGCAGGAAACTGGCACAGACCATAGCTGAGTTAACAAGCAGGTTCTGTTTATGCAGACATACTGAAGTTGACTTAGCCCGTAAGGCAAAAAATACACAAACATCACTTGATGTGATCGTCATATCTCCATGGTATTGTAATGAATGACACCAAACGCACATGAGACTGAGAATAAAGAATATTTACTAAAAGCGGTGAGGGTGAGAGGGGGGGAGTGGGAGAGAGGGGGGAGAAAGAGAGAGAGAGAGAGAGAGGATGGAGAAAGAGAGAGAGGAAGAGAGAGAGGGTGGAGAAAGAGAGAGAGGGAGGGAGAGAGAGAGAGAAAGAAAGAGGGGACGGAGAGAGGGAGAGAGGGGGGGAGAAAGAGAGAGAGAGAGAGGAAGAGAGAGAGAGAGAGAGAGAGAGGGAGGGAGAGAGTGAGAGAAAGAAAAGGGACGGAGAGAGAGAGAGAGAGAGGGGGGGAGAGAGAGAGGGTGAGAGAGAGGGAGAGAAAGAGAGAGGGGGGGAGGCTGGGAGAGATAGATAGAGAGGAGAGAGAGGAAATTTGTTCTGCTGACATTAGGAATGCAGATGCTGGTTTACAAAATAATACAAATGCTGGGATAACTCAGCAGGTCAGGCAGTGTCTTTGGAAGACATGAATAAGTGACATTTTGCGTCGGGGCCCTTCTTTCAGATTAATTGTAAACGGAGGGAGAAACTTGGTAAAAAAAAAGTGGGAGTGGGTCAAAACCTGGTGAGTAATAGGTGGATACTGGTGAGGGGGGGGGGGGGCGGGGGTTGATTGGCACATGGGTGGGCAAAGGCCGGAGATGAAAAGGCTGCAGAGTACAGTTCTACAATTCGTAGGAACCAACATATGCACATACGTCGGACTTTTAAATGTAGTATTATGACTGCTATGTAGAGGGTCCATATGTCAGGCACTCCTGATCCAGGAACATCCTGTATGTCTCCCAATAGATATAGAAATCTATTGCTTTCTGCCTTAAATATACGCAGCAATTTTGTCAGCTCACTTGGGTAGAGAATTCCAAACTGTGTGACGAACGTTTCCCTCATCTCATCCATCCCTAATTCAGCGGTAGAGTTGTTGCCTTAAAGCGCCAGAGACTCGGGTTCGATCCTGACGACGGGTGGTGTCTGGATGGAGTTTGTACGTTCCCACCGTGGCTCGTGTGGGTTTTCCCCGGGTGCTCCATTTCCTCCCACACTCTAAAGACGTACAGGTTTGTAGGTGAATTGGCTTTGGTAAAGATTGTAAATAGTCCCTGGTGTGTGTAGGATAGTGCTAGTGTACGGGGATCGCTGGTCGGCGCAGACTCAATGGGCCGACGGGCCTGTTTCCACGCGGTATCTCTAAGCTAAACTAAAAACTGTGTCCAGAATTGCTCCTTATTTTAAGACTGACCTCTAGTCCTAGACAGGAGACGTAGCAACTCTGAACTTCCCCTTTCACACCTCTGAAGAGTTTTGAGCGTTCCAATGTCACGTTTAAGGGCCTGTCCCACTTGCCGATATTTTCGGCAACTGCCGGCATCATTGACTGACGTCTCAAGTCACCGAAACATTCGCGGCGTGATGACATATGACACGTGGTGTTTTTTCAAGTGTTGTGACATTTTTTTTGTCGCCGCTGGATTTTGAAATCAAAATCTTTTGGCGACACTGATATGACGCCGGTAATCTCCGAGTGGGACAGGCCCTTTAATTCTTCTAAATACAAGAGTATAAGACCAATCTGTTCAATCTCACCTCATAGGACAAATACCAACCCTACCCAGCCAAACCACCCCCAGAGCCAGCTGTGTTTATTTTCAAGATGCCGTTACATGGTAGAATTTTCACCTTCTTGAAACTTGAGTCCATAATGTACGGTACCGATGTTTAATTTGTCACCATCCCGTCAGTTCTGCCAAGCTGATAGTAGCTTGGCACGGCCTTTTTCTATTTGAGGATTGAACAATTTTCCCAAGCTTTTAATCTAAGTCCAAATAGGTTTATCTTGAAAAGAGTCATTTGACCTAATTCTTCCAGATGCCAACATTGCACTTATCTCATTACGTTCTTGCCTCAATGGCCGGTCCAGTCAATGTTTCTGAAAAGCCGCTACCACAAGGGCAACTGCAGAAAGGGGGTGTAGTGATGTTTCCGACTGTTGGTTTTTGGTGAAGAATGGTTCACTAATAATGACGGTGGAAGAAAGAGGTCAGGTCAGTGTGCAATGACCATCTAATCACAGCAAGTCCCTTGTTTAATTCCTTGTTAAATCCTTGTTTAATGGGTAAACCACTTGCGACCTTTTCGTGTGGCTTGTGGTGTCAGATCTGCCACACATAGCCAAGGTCGACGAAATCTCCACTACAGTCGCGGTCAACATTACGTTGTGGTGGAGAGATAGCTGAAGAATTCATTCATTGTTGGTGTGTAGTCCGTCAAAGAGCCCACCAGTATTCAATCTCCACATGGCACCAGGCGGAAGAGGGCTCTGCCCGGGCCGGCTGCCTTTTCCGGGGTTATGTCCGCGCCCGGGTGGTTTTAGAAAGGGACTACGCGTTGTCCACGGGAACCCTGGAAGATTTCCGGGACCGCTGGGCACCGCGCGGGGGTGGGGTGTGGAATGCATCCTTAATAAGGATGCTGATATAGTTGTATAATATTTATTTAGTATTTAAGAATATTTGTTTTACTTTGTATTATGGTAGTGGGTTTGTTTGTATTATTTTGTATTGTACATATATTTTTTTGTAAATAATTGATTTAAATTATTTATGGGTAAAAAAAGTATTCAATGTCAAGGGCTCACAGGAGGAGAAATCCATCAAGAGTTTTAAAATCACACTGCAGCTTGCTTGGCTCAGTCCTTGCGTGAGAAAAATATAGACCAGAGAACATGGGAAACAAAGAGTCTATTCTCAGCATCAAATAATTAGTTCTTTGCTCCGTTGCTAAAAATAGCAAGAGTTGCATTGATCATTTTCATCTGTCGGGACCCATCTTATGCAGAGGAGTATAATTAGGACAAGGTTGGCATTTTATAGGTCAATGCCAACACTATTATTCCATGCACACTGAACAACAAAGGAAATCTGTGGCGAGTCAGGCAGAATGACAAGGTCGGTGACATTTAGCTCACCCGCCGAACGCTGACTCGGTTCTCCAGCCGACACGGCCAGCTCTCCAATGAATTATGATTCATATGGGCGAGGCAGGTCGCAGTTCAATACCATCTCCCTGCTCGGCTGGCCTTCGGCAAGATTTGATTACTATCGCAGCCCTGACTTCCAATGGGAAAACTGTCCGGGATTCACTTTCTGATAAATCGTTGATGATTATTTCCAATTCCAGCGATGAAAGCATTAATTTTATTCTGATTAAATTTTCCCCTGCTATTTAAAAATAATTGCTACAGAACACGTTGAAGAGAGTGTTGTGAACACTTCAAATTGAAATTTAAAAAAAAAACACTGCTTGGTGGTTGACGCAAAATAATAAGGAAGAGAGACACAAAGTGCTGGAGTAACTCAGCGGGTCAGGCTCTTAGGAATAGGTGACGTTTCGGGTCGAGACCCTTCATCAGACCGGTGGAGACCAGCATCTGCTGTTCCTTTTTACACAATAGTAAGGAAGAGATTTAACTGCACACAAGTCAAAAGTTTCATGGAAAACTGAAGATCAGCTGCTTTGATATCTTGCAGAAGGTTGACTTAAAATAATAGATATCAACGCAGTGAGGAGAGAGGACTTGCTGACAGCATCTTTCCAGCTACAGATGAAATAGGAATATTCAGAGGAACAAACACAGTTGAATGAGGAAAGGGTGCATTGTACACAGACTGTTTCATGCATGGTCTGTTAAGGGATGGGTTCAAGGCTAATGAGGACCAGTTGAAGCTGAAGCCTAGTTTTCAGAATGCAGCATCTTGCCGGGCTTGAGCGAGTATTACAGATTGCAATGGTGGCCGTGAACGATAGTTACCTGCTGTTGCTTGGAAAACGCTCCTCACTAATGTTATGGAACACATTAAAATAATTTTACATAGCAAGGGAATTTCAGAATAAATCTTCAGAATAAATAACCAGAATAAATGAATGCTTTCATTACCAATTTCAGTTTAACACTTTCATTGTTAATAATGTTCTCCATTTGTATTCAGGTGAGTTAGCTTTAAAAATGTTAATTATTTTGATACTTGTATGGCACAAAAATGTTCTTTGCTTCTCACGTTAATGTTTGCATTCCTGATTTTGCATTAACATGATTGTTCCTAATCTCACGTTTTAATTACATTGCTAATAAGGCACAAATACTTCCATTGATATTTTCAAAAATATTTTTTAATATCAATTTTACATTAATGGCTTGGTGCCAATCTGTACAAACACCCATTCAGGACTAATCTGATATCAGTCCCCACATTAGAACTTGTATAGCATCTTCAAAATGGCAAGATAAGCTTAAAGGTTAATTGGCTTCTAAATTGTCCAGAGTGTGTAGGATAGCGTTAATGTCCGGGGATCTCTGGTCGGCACGGACTCAGTGGCCGAAGGGCCTGTTTCCATGCTGTATCTCAACTAAAATAAACCAATATCACAAGTCACACTCCAGAAGGGTATTCAGATAAATTTGAACACTAAATCACACAGGGAACTGATAGGCCAAAATAAGGTGTTTTTTAAGGAAACATTATGGAAGTTTAGAAAATAAATTCCATCTTTGGGAAGTAAATACTTGAGAGTACATTTGTGTAGTGACTAAAATGAGCGGTGGTCAGAATTGAATGCAGATATGGATGGGGCATTGGTGTTATAGATCTGGGCGGCATGGTGGGAGTAGTGGTAGAGTTGTGACCACACAGCACCAGAGACCCAGGATCGATCCTGACTTAGGGTGCTGCCTGTACGGAGTTTGTACATTCTCCCCGTGACCTGCCTGGCTTTTATCCGAGATCTTCGATGACAATAAACTGTCCTTGAAACCTTGAAAACTGAGTCGGTGTTTCAGATCAAATGGCTTTTCAACAGAACCAGGAAAAGTGTTCAAAAAACATCTAATCATGTTTTAAGTTGCAAGAAGGGGAGGGATCGAGGGGGGGGGGGGCAAGTGGAATGTTATCTGGCCTCCTCCTCCCCCTCTTCTCTGCAACTTATAACATGTTTGATTTTGTACTTTTCCAAGTTTTGATGAAAGATCATTGGCCTGAAATGTTGACTATTGCTCTCTCCACAAACCTTGCCTCACTTGCTGAGTGTTCCCAGCACGTTCTGTTATTGTTTTCTGATTTCCAGCAGGTTTTTTTTCCCCTTTTTGCTGAACGTAATCTTTTTTATTACCGCTCTCAATGCTTTCGCTAATAATTTCATTTTGCCACTTTGGTGTCAACACACTTCTCTTGTTAATCTCATGATAAACCTCCTCAACAAATGCCTCCCCCCCCCCCCCCCCCCACGCCCCCTCCCTGTATCATCTCAATTAATGCGCCCATTACCGATCTCACATAAGCACTTGATTTGTTAATCTTTAATGCTGTTTGTTATTTATTCCTGTTAATGTGATCATCCGCCGATGCCATTGTAACACCCTGGTTGAAAACGTAGCACATTACGATCGCGACCAAGGGCTGGCATCTGCCAGTCTAGCCTGCGTCCCCATCGCTGTGGCTTTTCGCAGGGTGAGCGGCGCTGCTGGGAACGCCGGTGCATCGCTCACCTTTGAGTGCAGCAACCTGTGCCATGCAGCACCACCGCAGTTCCCCGCAGCCATGCTGTGCTGCGATGCCGGTGAAGGAATCCTTTGGGAGTCTCTCGCAAACTCTAGATTGCTTTCAAAGTAACGGTAAAATGGAGCTGTGAAAGGATGGAATTATAAATCTCTCGTTGGTCTCTGTTTTATATTTAATAAGTGAATGCGTATGACCCTGTAACAGGTTAACTGGCTGTAAAATTTGACGATTTGACAGGTTAATTTGGTGGCTTGAATATCTATTATAGAGCAAACATTAGCAATGATGTGTTGTTTAATGGTGCCACATCAATCCAGTGATTGCTGGAGGAGGTTTTGGTGTAATGTTAAATGCTGTGTGTGCTGCAAGATTAACCATCTCTACTGAATGCAGGAGTACAGGGGCAATAGCCTTGTTAACCCCTTGACTGGCTCTGCCAGGTAGCTGCACTGTAGCATTGTACAGGCTGTCACTGAGCTTAAAGCAACAGAATGCCTTGGCTCTCCTGACAGAAATGTGACTCCGCTGCCCATACCTCATAGCCTTGGCCATTTTACATTTTTACAGATCTGTTTTTATTAGATAGATTGATCAGGGATTATTATTTTGCAGTGTCGATACCTGGTGAACTAGAGTCATAGAGTCATACAGCGTGGAAACAGGTCCATTGGCCTAACTTTTCCACACTGACCAACATGTCCCGTCTATACTAGTCCCACCTGCCTGCGTTTGGCCCATATCCCTCCAAACCTGACCTATCCATGTGCCTGTCTAAATGTTTCTTAAACGTTGCGATAGTACCTGCCTCAACTACCTCCTCCGGTAGCTCGTACCATGCACCCACCACCCTTCATGTGAAAAAGTTAACCCCCGGGTTCCCATTATATCTTCCCCGCCCAGTTCACCTTAAACCTATCTCTTCTTGTTCTCGATTCCCCTACTCTGGGCAAGGGACTCTATTCCTCCCATGATTTTGTTCACCTCAATGGGATCACCCCTCATCCTCCAGCGCTCCAAGGAATAGAAACATAGAAACATAGAAACATAGAATTAGGTGCAGGAGTAGGCCATTCGGCCCTTCGAGCCTGCACCGCCATTCAATATGATCATGGCTGATCATCCAACTCAGTATTCCCGTACCTGCCTTCTCTCCATACCCTCTGATCCCTTTAGCCACAAGGGCCACATCTAGCTCCCTCTTAAATATAGCCAATGAACTGGCCTCGACTACCCTCTGTGGCAGAGAGTTCCAGAGATTCACCACTCTCTGTGTGAAAAAAGTTCTTCTCATCTCGGTTTTAAAGGATTTCCCCTTATCCTTAAGCTGTGACCCCTTGTCCTGGACTTCCCCAACATCGGGAGCAATCTTCCTGCATCTAGCCTGTCCAACCCCTTAAGAATTTTGTAAGTTTCTATAAGATCCCCTCTCAATCTCCTAAATTCTAGAGAGTATAAACCAAGTCTATCCAGTCTTTCTTCATAAGACAGTCCTGACATCCCAGGGAATCAGTCTGGTGAACCTTCTCTGCACTCCCTCTATGGCAATAATGTCCTTCCTCAGATTTGGAGACCAAAACTGTATGCAATACTCCAGGTGTGGTCTCACCAAGACCCTGTACAACTGCAGTAGAACCTCCTGCTCCTATACTCAAATCCTTTTGCTATGAAAGCTAACATACCATTCGCTTTCTTCACTGCCTGCTGCACCTGCATGCCTTACTTTCAATGACTGGTGTACCATGACACCCAGGTCTCGCTGCATCTCCCCCTTTTCCTAGTCGGCCACCATTTAGAATAGTCTGCTTTCCTGTTTTTGCCACAAAATGGATAACCTCACATTTATCACATTATACTGCATCTGCAAACATTTGCCCACTCACCCAGCCTATCCAAGTCCTTGCAGTCTCCTAACATCCTCCTCACAGCTAACACTGCCCCCCAGCTTAGTGTCATCCGCAAACTTGGAGATATTGCCTTCAATTCCCTCATCCAGGTCATTAATATATATTGTAAATAGCTGGGGTCCCAGCACTGAGCCTTGCGGTACCCCACTAGTCACTGCCTGCCATTGTGAAAAGACCCGTTTACTCCTACTCTTTGCTTCCTGATTTGCCAGCCAGTTCTCTATCCACATCAATACTGAACCCCCAATGCCATGTGCTTTAAGTTTGTATACTAATCTCTTATGTGGGACCTTGTCGAAAGCCTTCTGAAAGTCCAGATACAACACATCCACTGGTTCTCCCTATCCACGCTACTAGTTACATCCTCGAAAAATTCTATAAGATTCGTCAGACATGATTTACCTTTCGTAAATCCATGCTGACTTTGTCCAATGATTTCACCACTTTCCAAATGTGCTGCTATCCATCTTTAATAACTGACTCTAGCAGTTTCCCCCACTACCGATGTTAGACTAACTGGTCTGTAATTCCCCGTTTTCTCTCTCCCTCCCCTTCTGAAAAAGTGGGGTTACGTTTGCTACCCGCCAATCCTCAGGAACTACTCCAGAATCTAAAGAATTTTGAAAGATTATTACTAATGCATCCACTATTTCTGGAGCTACTTCCTTAAGTACTCTGGGATGCAGCCTATCTGGCCCTGGGGATTTATCGGCCTTTAATCCATTCAATTTACCCAAAACCACTTCCCGACTAACCTGGATTTCATTCAGTTCCTCCAACTCCTTTGACCCGCGGTCCCCTGCTATTTCCGGCAGATTATTTATGTCTTCCTTAGTGAAGACGGAACCAAAGTAGTTATTCAATTGGGTCCGCCATATCCTTGTTCCCCATGATCAACTCACCTGTTTCTGACTGCAAGGGACCTACATTTGTTTTAACTAATCTCTTTCTTTTTACATATTTATAAAAACCTTTGCAGTCAGTTTTTATGTTCCCTGCCAGTTTTCTTTCATAATCTATTTTTCCTTTCCTAATTAAGCCCTTTGTCCTCCTCTGCTGGTCTCTGAATTTCTCCCAGTCCTCTGGTATGCTGCTTTTTCTGGCTAATTTGTACGCATCATCTTTCGCTTTGATACCATCCCTGATTTCCCTTGTTATCCACGGATGCACTACCTTCCCTGATTTATTCTTTTGCCAAACTGGGATGAACAATTTTTGTAGTTCATCCATGCAGTCTTTAAATGTCTTCCATTGCATGTCCACCGTCAACCCTTTTAGAATTAATTGCCAGTCAATCATGGCCAATTCATGTCTCATACCCTCAAAGTTACCTTTCTTTAAGTTCAGAACCATTGTTTCTGAATTAACAATGTCACTCTCCATCCTAATGAAGAACTCAACCATATTATGGTCACTCTTGCCCAAGGGGGCACGTACAACAAGACTGCTAACTAACCCTTCCTCATTACTCAATACCCAGTCTAAAATAGCCTGCTCTCTCGTTGGTTCCTCTACATGTTGATTTAGATAACTATCCCGCATACATTCCAAGAAATCCTCTTCCTCAGCACCCCTGCCAATTTGATTCACCCAATCTATATGTAGATTGAAGTCACCCATTATAACTGTTTTGCCTTTGTCGCACGCATTTCTAATTTCCTGTTTGATGCCATCCCCAACTTCACTACTACTGCTAGGTGGCCTGTACACAACACCCACCAGCGTTTTCTGCCCCTTAGAGTCCTAGCCTACTCAACCTCTCTTCATAGCTCTGCCCCTCGAGTCCTGGCAATATCCCCGTAAATCTTCCCTGCACCCTTTCCACCTTGACAACATCTTTCCTATAACATGGTGCCGAGAACTGAACACAATACTCTAAAAGCGGCCTCACCAACGTCTTATGTAACTGCGACATGACCTCCCAACCTCTATACGCAATACTCCGACTGATGAAGGAAAATGTGCCAAAAGCTGTTCACGATACATCTTAGCTATTTTTAGCATGTGTCCCGTATGTTGCTACTCTCCATATTGTGCTGTTCTCCTGTTTCCAGAAGGATACTATTCAACGCCCTTGTTTATTTAAAACAGATTTCCTCTGACCCTCAGGACTTTAATAATGGTGAATATTTACTCTTCAAATAGGCTTGACATTGGAAATAATATTCCGCTCAATACCTCACAATTCAGAACATCGTTGAGTTGTTCACAACCTTTATTGTTCAACTCATTAATCGACGAGCCAACGTAGTAATTTTTATATCCTGCTTTTTCCTTGATTGCTATTTTAAAATAAGCATTGACAAAGCGCAACTTTGCTGCTAGTTGGTGGATGGAGGCATAATCTCTGCTACATTTCATATTGTAGGGCAGTATAGTATGGAAGTAATTGGCTACTCATCTGGCACAGAGGAGTAGGTGCAGGTAGATTTAAGTTTGCCTCTGACTTCCAAGCCTGAAGTGGAAAACTTTAATGTAATTAATTAAGTAAATTAGAATTAAAGGGCTGGAGTCATAATATTGACCATGACACTAGTGAAGACCCTCTGTTCATTAATGCCCATTTAGGCAGTTAGTTTAGTTTAGTTTTGTTTAGAGATACAGCGTGGAAACAGGCCCTTCGGCCCATCGAGTCCACACCGACCAGCGATCCCCGCACATTAACACTATCCAATGCACACTAGGGACAATTTACACATACACCAAGCCAATTAACTTACATACCTGTACGTCTTTGGAATGTTAGGCAACCGAAGATCTCGGAGAAAACCCACCCAGTCACGGAGAGAACGTACAAACTCCGTTCAGACAGCACTTGTAGTCGGGATCGAACCCGGGTCTCTGGCAATGCAAGCGCTGTAAGGCAGCAACTCTACCGCTGTGCCACTGTGGCCACCAGTTGTATATATCTGGCCTGGTTCAGACCCACGGAAAGATGGCAAAGGGGCTGTCCCACTGCGGGGACCTAATTTGTGAGTTTAGAAGAGTTTGCGCTCGACTCAAACTCGCAGCATGGTCGACACGTGGTCCTAGGAGGTCACTAACTCTTCTTCATGCTCGAGGGAAGTTCCCGCATACTCGCGGCCTCAGTTTGGTCGAGGAAAATTTGTATGTAGTTACAGGCAGTCGAGGTGGCCGTAGGCAATCTCCTTTGCTGACTGGGCATTTTAATTGGCTCATTGGAGTTTTCAGAACCAAGGAAAACCGACCGGTAATGTTAAATGCCCACTAAACTTTATTAAAAGTTGTCTGGCTTCTTAAAGTGTCTCCACTCCTTCCCCCCCCCCTTCTCCCCGCTTCTCTCACCTTCTCTCCCCTTCTCCGCCCCCCCCCCCCCCGCTCTCTAAAGGACTTACCGTACAGTGTGGACTTTAGAGACACAGCGTGGAAAAAGGCCCTTCGGCCCACCAAGTCCATACCAACCAGCGATCACCCCGTAGAATAGCATAATCCAAAACACTAGGGACAATCTACAATTTCGAGAAGCCAATTAACCTATAAACCTGTACTTCTTTGGAGTGGGGGAGGAAACCGGAGCACACAGAGAATACCCACACGGTCACAGGGAGAACGTACAAACACCGTACAGACAGCACCTGTAGTCAGGATCGAACCCGGGACTCTGGCGCTGTAAGGCAGCAACTGAACTACTGCGCCACTGTGCCGTCCTTTGAAATGACCTACTGATCCATATACAACATTCTCAAGGCGCTTAGCAGGGAATGATAGTTCACCTGGCTAGGATATCCAGAGCCAGAGATCGAAGTCTCAGCATGAGGGATCAAACATTCAGACTAAAATAAGAAGGAATTTCTTCAACTGGTGAATCCACCTTAGATACTATAAAATCTTGCAGCATAAAATAGGCCCATCAGCAGAGGTCCATGCCGAACATTAGGCATCCAGTAACACTCATGTTAATTTATTCTTCCACCAGTCCGATCAGCTTCTCTTAGATCCTATCACTCACCTACACTCTAGGAACATATTACAGTGGCCAAAGAATCGTACCAACCCATACACTGAAGATAGACACAAAAAAGCTGGAGTAACTCAGGGGGGCCAGCAGTATTCCTGGAGAAAAGGAATAGGTGACGTTTCGGGTCGAAACCCTTCTTCAAACTGAGAGTCAGGGGCAGGGGAAAACGAGAGATATAGAGGGTCCATAGAACAAATGAATGAAAGATATGCAAAGAGAAACAATGATCAAGGAAAGGTGGAGCCCACAATGGTCCATTGTTGACTCTGGGGGAAGGTGATAACGAGTTATACAAAGTCAAACTCAGCAGGACAGCAGTGAACCAAGTAAGACGACTAGGGTGGGGGAGGTTTACTTGAAGTTGAGAAATCAACATTCCTACCACTGGATCATTCATTTCTATGGCTCTCGTTTCCCTCTCCCCTGACTCAGTCTGAACAAGGGTATCGACGACCGAAACGTCACCTATTCCTTTTCTCTATAGATGCTGCCTGACCCGCTGAGTTACTCCAGCTATTTGTGTCTCTCTTCGGTTGTAAACCAGCATCTGCAGTTCCTTCCAACCCATACATTGAGATATGGGATGAAAGCGGAGCACCGGTGGGAAACCCATGTGGTCACAGGGAGAATGTGCTTGGCACACAAGACTCCGCTGGAGGCCTGCAGCATTAAAACACCGATCGGCCTTAGGCTAGAATAATGGCTTTGACCCAGCACTTGATGAAGAATATTGTCACTGGAAGGAGTTCAGAGGCAGCGGGCCTGAGGAACTAAAGATATATAGAGAGACCAAAGAAACAGGAGAGGTGACGGGAGTTGTAATAAATTTCTCCAAATTACTGTTTCTTCACAATGAGCAGTGCTGAGAAAATCTAAGGGTAAAACAGCACATGCTGGAAGCACTCAGCAGGTCAGGCCACATCTGCTGGGAGAGAAATGACATGTCACCAGAACTGATTAAGTCATAAAATTATGTGCCGATGAAACAGGCCCACGGGCCATTTCAGTGCCACTCCGATCATAAAATACTGATCTGCATTAAATCCCAATACTTGGTTCACAGTCTTCTTCCATGTGTCGGAAGGAACTGCAGATGCTGGTTTAAGTTGAAGATAGACACAAAAAGCTGGAGTAACTCGACGGGTCAGGCAGCATCTCTGGAGAAAAGGAATAGGTGATGTTTCAGGGTCGAGACCCGAAATCTGAAGAAGGGTCTCGACTCGTAACGTCACCTATTCCATTTCTCCAGAAATGCTGCCTGACCCACTGAATTACTCCAGCATTTTGTGTCTATTCACTGTCTTCTCCACCTTGGAAATGTAAGCGTCCCCTGATACTAGTTAAATGTTGTGAAAGCATCTTCCACTAATACCTCTTTACCGCCAAATGAACAGGGCGTTAGAGATTCCATCTATACTTGTGCTGAAAGAAATTCCTCCTCAGAGCCTCTCTGAATCTCTCATCTAAACGATCCTGAAATGCCGACTGTCCATGTTCCTCCACAGACTCTGCCTGACCCATTGAGTTCTTTCAACGGTTCGTTTTTCTGCCCTGGATTCTTGCATCTGCAGTATCTTCCGTAAACCTACGCCTTCTAGTTATGGACACCTCTGTCGTGGGGAAAATGATTCCTACTGTCGGTCCCATCTACGCTCCTCATAATTCTGTGTACCTCAATCAGGTTCAACCCTCAGCTTCCTCCATGAGCAGGGAAATAAAAAAAAATTCACCCGGTCTCTAAATTCCCATTTGCTCAATCCTCGGACATACTGCATCCAAACTGTGATACTGCATCCAAACAAATCCGTACTTGCTCAACAGTCATGTTATTTAACTGTAACAGTACAATTAGCATTCGCAGCTGAACAAGTGCAATATAACCATTGACTGCACTCTCTCACTGTTTCATGTTGAGTCAAATGGGTGTACGGTTGGGGTTTAATCCCTGACTAAGAACAATCTTGAGAGGAGGAAGATATGCATTACTCTCTTTGCACCTCAGTCCACACTGCTACAACCAGGTGTGCCAGACTATGCAACACAGTGCACGCTACCCTGAACTGATGTCATCTATGGCACCCAGCTTTTATTCCAGTAGAGAGTCAGTGGGTAAATTCTTCAACCTCCAGTGTGAATCCAAGTGTTGCTTGCATTTCCTTCACTTCTGTAATCTTATTTCTGTAAGCAGCTATGAAATAATCGGATGTGCTTTCAATCAGATAGACACAGCTGTCCTCAGTCTGCTTGAGTCACTGATAAAGCACAGAGGCAAACTGCCTTCCCACTGTGCACTCATCGTGTCAAACGATGCAGGAATTCAGAAGTCTGAGAAACCGGGGCTCTCGGTTTGGGATATATTGACAGGTTAAAGCCGTGAAGTGCTCTATGAATTTGGTAGGAAAGAGCTGCAGATGCTGGTTTATACCAAAGGTGCTGGAGTAACTCAGCGGGACAGGTAGCACCTTTGGAGAAAAGGTTTGGGTGATGTTTCAGCTCGAGACCCTTCTTCAGGCCAAATGTTCTTCAGAGTCTGAACAAGGGTCTCGACCAGAAATGTCGCCTTCTCTCCAGAGATGCCGCCTGTCCCACTGTGTTACTCCAGTATTTTGTGTCTGTTAATTTATTAATTTGGCTTTGGCATAGTTGATGATGCCAAGAGGGCATCAAGAATGCAGGGCTGTGCAGAATGAGGATAGGTGTAGCTCCGGACTGAATCCTTGCTGGAAATGCTCCCCCAGTGTTATGTGCATGGAGGGACTGGTTCCAGTGATCACAGCGATTAGACTGGTAAGGCCAGCCTTTACAACTAACTGCATGTCACAGTGCTGCCATCCCCGGAATCTGACTAAACTATTTGCATCGCAAAACTCAGGACAACTTGCGATAGAAAATCTTGCTGTTCCCTTTCGTGTGAGAATCTAGAACTAGGACTCGCTGTGTGTAAATAAGGGCCCTACCCAATTAAGATAGATGAAGTGAAAATTTTCTTCTGGAGGGTCTTGCGTCTTTGGAACTCCCCCAAGTCATGGTGTGAACAAGGCCTGTAATTTTTTTTTAAGGCAGAAGTAGATTGTTTATAAAGCAAAGTCAGGGCCAGGTGTGAAAGGTGACCAGAGGCGGACAGGAATATGTATCTGACGATACAATCGGACGGACCATGGTATCCGACGAAGGGTCCCGACCCAAAACGTGGGTCTAAAGACGGTTCCCGACCTGAATCGTCACCTCTCCATGTTCGCCAGAGATGCTGCCTGACCCGCTGAGTTGCTCCAGCACTTTGCGTCCTCTTGGTGTTAACAAGTGTGAACTCAACAAGGGGCCACGTGGTCTATTCTCGTTCTGAATTGGCATGCAAGATCACACCTATCAATAACCAAGCTCCATGCATCGATATTATTAAAGCAAGCTTATTTATTCACAACTTGTGAGGGATGATGTCACTAAACAGCCACAGTAATGCTGGCTTTAGACACCTCATATATGGGACTATTGGGCAAGGGAGGCCTGGCCAATATCACACGCTGAATGAGGGAAAGTGCTTGCATTGACGACACCAAACCTGCTCAGCACAAACCCAGGTCGCGTGGCACACAGCCTCAGTGTCATTGAAGGAGATCAAAAGATCAAATAAATTTGGGCAGAACAATGATGCAGCTAAAGAACCGCTGCCTAACAGCTCCAGTGACACGGGTTCAATCCTGACCTCCAGTGCTGACCGTGTGGAGTTTGCATGTTCTCCCTGTGACAATACGTCGGTTTGCTCCCACATGCTATTGACGTGCACGTCAGTAGGCAAATTGGTTTCTGTAAATTGACTCTAATCGGTGAAGTGAGCTGCAGAATCTGATTGAGTTGATGGGTATGTAAGGAGAATTAAATGGGATTAGTGTAATTGAGTGATTGATGATCGGCATGGAGTCGGTGGCCAAAGGGCCTTACTCCATACTGTATTGTTTTATGACACTGACTCTATAATCCCTTTTGCTGAAGTCTGGACCTTGTGTGTTCTTGATTGCGTGAATGCATAGCTGCAGCATTGAGCGTCGCATGGAGATCTGATCACATCGCATTTGATTCCTGTCCTTAGTTGTGTTAGGTGACCCTAGCTCGTCACCGTTAGGGCAATTGTCCTCTGCGTCTGATATCATCCAAACTTTCCATCCACATGTGAATCGGCTTACAAAAGTTAATTCGCTCCAATAACTAAAAATCGCATTGATTAGAGTCTAAAAGGGGAGAGGATTCAGAAATCGGAGTTGCAAAGGGAATTTTTGAGTGCTGGTGTAGGATTCCCAAAAAGTTAATTTGCAAGTTGAATCGGTAGTAGGGAAGGCAAGTGCAATGTTTGCATTTATTTCATGTGAACTAGAATATAAAGACAGGGATGTAATACTGAGGTTTAAGAAAGCACTGGTCACATGGCATTTGGAGAATTTTGAGCCGATTTGGGCCCCGTATCTGAGGAAGGATGTGCTGGGGTTGGGGAGGATCCAGAGGAGGTTTACGAGAATGATCCCAGGGATGATTTGGATAACATATGATGAACATTTGATGGCACTGGGCCTGTACTCGCTAGAGTTTAGAAGGATGAGGGGGGATTCATTGAAACTTACCAAGTGGTGTAAGGCCTGGGTAAAGTGAATGTGGAGAGGATATTTATTTTCCACTAGTGGGGGAGTCTAGGACCAGAGAGCATAGTCACCAAATAAAAGGAGATGAGGAGCAACTTCTTTAGTCAGAGGGTGGTGAATGTGTGGAATTAATTGGCTGTTGAAGCCAAGTCAATGGATATTTTTAATCAGGTTTGGCAGATTCTTGATTAGTACGGGTGTCCTATGAGAATGCAGGATAATGGGGTTGAGAGTGAAAGAGATCAGCCATGATTAAATGGCGGAGTAGACTCGATGGGCTGAATGGCCTAATTCTGCACCCATGACTTATGTACTTATGAACTAACTTATAAAAGAGCCTTTGCATGCAGTGGGATAACACAAATGTGACCCTGTGTGAGATAAAGAGATGGTTGATCACAGCTTTGCAGATGCCTTGTGTTATATGCAGCAGGGTAATGTTTCCGCGATCTCTTGTTCACAGGACAGCAAGTCCTTGGCTTGGTGGAGAACCAGAGCGACTGGTACCTTGGGAACCTGTGGAAGAATCACAGACCTTGGCCGGCGTTGAGTCGAGGCTACAACACAGGTACATATCGCATCAGCTTCTAAATCAGTTAATGCTTGCTCCCTTTGTTGTAAGGTGCTTGGCATCTTCCCAACCCTTCTCCAACTGAAGCTAATGACACATCTCATGTGTGTGGATGTATTTATTTTGCAGGATTTTTAGCAGCAGAAGCTGCCATCGCAGTTTTAACTAATCTACCTCCCCCCCCCACACTTTTAATCCAATACGTTATCGAGGGTAGAACACAAAGTGCTGGAGTAACTCAGTGGGTCAGGCAGCATCTCTGGAGGGTTTGGAGCGACGGCGTTTTGTGTTGGGAACCTTCTTCAGACTGATTGTAGTAGGGGAGAGAGAAAACTGGAAAAGAGAGGTGGGGTGAGACAAAGACTGGCAAATGATAGGTGGATACAGGTGATGGTGGGGAAGACGGGGGGGGTTGGCAGATGGGTGGACAAAGTCTAGAGATGAAATGGAGACAAAAGGGGACTAAAGGAGACAAACGGGGACTAAAGGAGACAAAAAGACAAGGATCGAAATAGCATTGATAAAGAGAGAAGAGTGAAATGTAAAGCCAGAGGGAGGCACCTATATCCCTCCCCTCTGGCTCTTCATTTCACTCTTCCTTGTATCAACACCCTTTTTTTTCTCTTTGTCTCCTTTAGTTACTTTTCATCACCCTTTTGTCTCCTTTTCGTCTCTAGCTTTTGAACACATATCTGCCAATTGAATGCCCCCCCATCACCTGTATCCACCTATCACTGTGCTGGTCTATACCGAAGATAGACACAAAGTGCTGGAGTAACTCAGCGGGCCAGGCATTATCTCTGGAGTAAAAGGATGGGCGACGTTTCGGGTTGGTCTGAAGAAGGGTCCCGACCTGAAACAACACCCAACCCTTTTTCACCCAGCCAGAGATGCTGGCTGACCCGTCTAGTTACTCTAGCACTTTGTGACTATCCACCTATCACTTACCAGACTTTGTACTGCTTCCACTTCTTTCCCATCATTTTCTGCCCCATTACAGTATGTCTGAAGAAGGGTCCCGACTCGAAACCTCACCTATCCATGTCCTCCAGAGATGCTGCCTGACCCACTGACTTACTCCAGCACTTTGTTCTATGCAAGATTCCAGCATTACCTTATCAAAGGCAGCCTGCTGAACGGTTCCTAAATTTGTAACCAGTGGTCTTAAAATGAGGAATACCAATGATTGCCATTAGCAAGAGGGAGCCACTTCCCATTGAATTAATGAACTTGAAATTAATTTATGTATTTGAGGGAACTGTTTCTTTAACATTAACTGGAAATCTAGTTCAAACTTCAGACTGTGCTAATTTTAGAAAATCAATATTGGACTTAATAATTATTATCCTAGTTTCCTCTTTGGCAGTTTAAAAGAACAAATGAAAAATGGCTTGTTGATGAATAGCTTATAAGCCTATAATCAGAAGCGGGGAAGTAAATGCAAGCAGTGAACTCCCACAAGATGCAACGTGATAAATTGCTGGATAATGTGCTCTGTGGTAATGTTGCTTAGTACTTTCCAGGACACTGTAGTGAGCGAGCTCTCTCTGCCGTTATTAACAAAAGTGCCCTGGACTCTTTTGTGTTCACCTGGTAAGCAAGAGGGAGTTCCATTTTAAGTCTGATCGGAATGGTGTGTGTGAAACACTGAAGCCAGCATCGCCCTGCAACAGCTGAAATTTATGCGGCCTTTCTGACACAAAAGTGTCCAAGGATGGTCGCCACTTAGCGTTATATGGAATGCTTTTGGCAGGAGATGCATTTTGCGAAGGTTGTTGAATGAAAAGTAAAAAGGTCAAGGAAAAGAGTTTAAGAATAAACTCAATCTGACTAAAGGTTCTGACAGCCACAGTGGTCAGAAGGGAGTGAATAAAAGAAAGAATTGGCAGAGCAGAAAATGTGTGGTTATGAGACCCGGAGGGAGAAACTCGCAGAGGCAATTAATTGAGACCACTGTGCATTAAATGAAATGCATTGAGAGAGCACTCATGCACAACCAACCAACTCTGCCAGCGTCAAGCAAGGCCCTCCAACACGAACAGTAAAAGGCCTGTCTCACGAGTCTGCGGTCATTGGCGGCGAAACGGGAAGAATCTGCCGCCATAGACCGCCCACTCGTGAGAACGCACAATTCCGGGGCCGTGCGGCGGTGTTCCCAACACCGCACAGTGCTAAAATAAAACCTACACTGTTTAAAACTATATTCTTACCGCACAACCTCCACCAGTGATGCACGAGTGCGGCACGGCCGCCCGCACGGGCCGCCGCCAGTGTGGCTCGAGCGCCGTGCGTCAAACCTCCACTGCCACAGCCTCCGCCAGTGAGGCACGTGCCTCCGCCAGTGAAGCACGTGTGCGGCACGGCCGCAGGCACAGCCACCGCTACAGCGCCGCGATCAAGATGGCCGCCGCTAGTGAGTTACGTGCGGCGGGCCGACATCGCAGTCGGCCCGCCCTTTTTTTTACTTACCGCAAGCACGTGGGACCAGCCATATTTGAATTACTCGGCCCCCGCGCAGCATCCGTGCGGCGCTCCAGTGGATAGGCTCGGCGCTCTCGCCGTTGCCGTGCGGTCCCCGCTACCGGCGACGCCGCGCTTCACCGCTGATGACCGCAAACAGGTAAGACAGAGCCTTAAGTCACACATTTAAATGACGTGCCCATAAGCCATATCCACACCAAACTACACTTGTCAAGACGTGAGTCCATTTCAACCCTTCTGAAGAGGCAGTGGGATGCAACAGCTTTTCAAGGGTGGTTTTCAGCACATCCCGAATCTCTTCCTCTGTCCACTTGATCTCTCCACTCAACAACATTTGGAATAGTGTCGGAAGGAACTGCAGATGCTGGTTTATACCGAAGATAGACAGAAAAAGCTGGAGTAACTCAGCAGGAAAGACAGCATCTCTGGAGAAAAGGAATAGGTGCGGTTTTGGGTCGAGGCCCTTCTTCAGACACAATCCTTCAAGATGTTGATTTTACCCATACAATGGTAAACTCAGTGTGTACTTCTTTCTGGCATTGTTATTGTGGAACAAGCTAGCTGCCTTCATATGTAGAATCAAGGGACTGTGCAGATGGTGGTTTATACCAAAAAATAGACACAAAGTGCTGGAGTAACTCAGCGGGTTAGGAAGCATCGCTGGAGAAAAAGGATAGGTGACGTTTCGGGTCGAGGCTCTTCTTCAGACTGAGGTTCAGGGGGTTGGGGGGGAAGGCTGGTGCCGAGTAAAGACCAGGACAAATCAGGGCCAGCACCAAATGACTGTCAGGCAGGGTGGTGCCCTGGTAGGCCAATTGTGAATCTCAATTGGTGTGATCTCAAGAGGAATACAATGTGGTGAACTGTGGAACTGGTTAAATCACTAGGGTGGAGGAAGGGACAAGTGGGAAGGGATGGGAGTGTTAGCAGAAGTTACTTAAAAGTAGAGAACTCAACGTTCATACCGCTGGGTTGTAAGCTACCCAAGCAAAATATGAGGTGCTGCTCCTCCAATTTGCATGTGGCCTCACCCTGGCAATGGTGGGCAGAAGTGGGCAGAAGATCAGTGTGGGAATGGGAATGGGAATGAGAATGGGAAGGAGAATTGAAATGGTTAGCAACTAGGAGATCCCGTAGGCCTCAGTAGACCAAGTGAAAGTGCTGAGTCTGAAGAAGGGCCTCAAGGTAGCAATGTTACACAATTTTGAGATTTTAAAAATCAAGTCTGTAATTTATCCCATCAGATAAAGCATAAAAAGACATTTAATTTGACACCTAATTCATTTTCATATCTTCAGTATTAAAAATGTTATGGCCATTTTCATACTCGGAAATTAGCATCTTGTTCCCTATTGCTTTTCCATTGACTTAACACAAAAGCTGTGATCGAGGACAGTCAAAAGCCCATAACTTTCTTAAAAATTAAGAGAACTGAAAGAAATTTTCAGTTATTATAGATTGAAGCATTCTGAAACAAATGTGAAACAATCTTACTTAGATGACATGAAATTAAAGCATATAATTAGTTAGTTACCTAATTGTAGCTAATTACAAAATTCAATTACTAGATCTAAACATCTATCAATTTCTTAAGAATAGATTAACATTTTTAAATAGCCTAAGTGTCCAAATAACATTCACACAAGAATTCACAATATAACATAATTTTAAAATCTCATTGTCATGGATTTACAGGCCAAATGGAAGAAATTTATTGTTTAATACCTGTAAATTAATGGGCATTTAAATCATCTTGCAAGTGGGAATTTCTGGAACGCGATCATTTGGAACGTTGATTTGCAGTGAATTTAACCCCGTATCAGCATGAAAAGTTCTGCCGTTAGTTCGGGGAAAAGAATTTAAAAAATGTGAATTAAAGGCCTCTTAAGAAGCACTTTTATACATTAAAATAAACTGCTTTCGTTTACCTGTCCCGTGCGTGAAATCCGTCCCCGTTGTCGGCGTTGACGGCTTTCGAAGCTGATTTTAAAATTGCTCCAGCGCTGAACTTGTCGATCGAATAAAAATAAAAAAAACACAAAACTCCCGTCGGAACGATTTTTCAGCAAAAGCTGGCACTCCAACGAAATATAATACAGGACAAGGTAGGAGAAACCCGCGTTTTAACCCCGCCCCCCCCCCTCAAAGGCGCCAAAATCGCGCACACGGCCAGTGGCAGAATTGCAGCGCCGCTGAAGGTAAGTATTGTAACATACCTACTCAAGGGATGCTGTTTTACTCACTGAGGTATGAAAGAATGAATGAATGATACTTTATTATCACGTGTGACAAGCCACAGTGATATTCTTTGTCGCCACATAAAGAGCTCCCACAAAGTTCCATGTATTCCATTTTAACACAAACCATTTTTAACACTCCATTTGTGGTCTCCCTTAGTTCTCAGTGGTTCCCCCTTTGTTCTCCCAATCAGCATTTCCCCTTCGCCAGGTCCTCCTTTGTTCTCGGCGGCACGTCCGACCTCCGGCACCCACCGCCTACCCGCCCTCAACAAGTTACTCCAGATCTTTGTGGGGTTTTCTTTGTAAACCAGCATCTGCAGTTAGTTATATCTCCACGTTATCAGGGCATAAGCCACAGGGAAAAGAGTGGAGGAATGGAAATGATGGGATTGCCCTGCTGGGAGCCGGCAAGCTCCCAATGGGCTGAATGGCCTCAGCGTGTGCCATAACCAGTGTGATGGAAATGGCAAAAGGAGATTAATTGGCGTTTAAGAGCTGCTGCAACTGCAGAGACTGTTGCTGATACGTATTGTCATCAGGCTGCTGTTTTTAGTTTACAGGAAGGGGAAGAGTACAAAAAATAAAATAACTGCGATTTCTATTCACCAGATGCAACAACAGGCAGTAAACAATGAGATGCACATCAAGCATTGAGCCAATAGATCATTCCTGATAGATGGTTATGTACCTGCAACATCATGAAAGTCTAAGTCGGAGAGTGGATGGCTTTGGAAAGATGAGGATTTGTTTGTTTTTCTTCCGAATGTCTTGTTTCTGTCTTTTTCATAAAGGGCCATTAGTGGGTGTTTTTTTTGTTGAGATCTAGGGATGTTGTTAGGTTGGAAAGAGGGCACGTTATCCTGCGCAGACAGAGTTCCAGCGAAGCTAGGGGAAAATAAAGCGGATGAGCAACATCGGATAGACTTTCTTAATCAAAGGAAGGATCAGTAAATGGAAAGAGCAGAGGTGAATGAAGGAAACGAGGTCTTTACGTGGGTGGATTAATGTGTGGGAAAAGAAAGGGAGAATAATTAGCAGGCCGCTGGAGTAGCCAGTGAATCATCTCACCGTGACTTTGTTCGTTAAGGGGATCAAAGGATAAAGAATAAAGCCTTAAATAGAACAAGACATCCAATCATTGCTGTTTTCTTACTCTTTGAAGATTTATTTTTCAGGAGGGGAAGAATTCCCTTTGAGTTTCCTCTAAAACTAAAATCCCCCATTCCAGTTCTGTCGAGGGTGGCGTGACTTTAATTTTTTCCCCATACAATTCCAATGAGAGGAATAGATCGGGTAGACGAATCGAGGACTTGAGGACATAGGTTTAAGGTGAAGGGGAAAAGATTTAATAGGAATCTGAGGGGTAACTTTTTCACACAAAGGGGTGGTGGGTGTATGGAACAAGCTGCCAGAGGAGGTAGTTGAGGCAGGGGCTATCCCAACATTTAAGAAACAGTTAGACAGGTACATGGCTCGGACAGGTTTGGAGGGATATGGAGCAAACCCGGGCAGGTGGGACTAGTGTAGCTGGGACATGTTGGCAGTGTGGACAAGTTGGGCCGAAGGGCCTGTTTCCACACTGTATCACTCTATGACTATGACAATATTGTAAGTGGCAAAGTGGCACTGAAGGTGGGGCAGCAGGCCTCACAGCTCCAGGATCCTGGGTTCGATTCGGGCATCCAGCAATGTCAGTGTGTGGTTTGCACATTCTCCTTGTCACTGGGTGGGAGAGGTGGTTCCCCCGTCATGTATTAAAATTGGTCACTGTAAGTTAATGCTAATGTATATGAGTGGTCAGGATAATTGTTGGGGTAGAGGGTGGTGTAGTACTTACAGCATCTCAGAGAAAATATGTCACGGTAAATTAAGTGGTGGAATGAAATATTCTT
This sequence comes from Malacoraja senta, assembly GCA_038087875.1. Taxonomy (NCBI): domain Eukaryota; kingdom Metazoa; phylum Chordata; class Chondrichthyes; order Rajiformes; family Rajidae; genus Malacoraja; species Malacoraja senta. The sequence continues at coordinate 77,519,575 of CM075979.1, forward strand.
CCTCTTGCACCAGATCCTGGTTGATTTGCGGGGTATAGTTCACATGTTTCCATTTGCACAATGGTGTGGTGTAGTCAGAGTGCCCAGTAACCATGTGCAACTGATCTTCCTGCCGCTCTGTGCAAGTGGAGAACCAGCTCATCGGCACTTTAATTCACAATCACCACAGCGCCCTTTCTTATGCCAGCTATCTCCGTCGATAGGGCTTTTGTCTCAGAGTTAGAAGGTGTTGATCCAAACTTAATTGGATATGTCAGTAAGTCGGTGAAGATAGCTTTCGACAGAGAAGGTGGTATCGAGAATTCCAGCGGGATCTTGATCGGCTGGGCAAATGGGCGGAGGAATGACAAATGGAGTTTAATTCTGATAAGACTGAGGTGCTACATTTTGGGAAGTCAAACCAGGGCAGGACCTTCACACTGAACAGTAGGGCCCTGGGGAGTTTGGTGGAGCAGAGAGATTTAGATGTTACTAGTACACAGTTCCCTGAAAATGGAGTCGCAGGTAGATGGGGGGTAGTGAAGAAGGCTTTTGGCAAGTTGGCCTTCTTCAGTCAGGGAATTGGAGTGTGAATGTTGGGACATAATGCCACCGATGAACAAGATGTTGGTGAGGCTGCATTTGGAGTATTGTTTTTAGTTATGGTCATCGTCCTATTAGAAAGATGCCATTAAGCTGGAAAGAGTACAAAAAAGATTACTGAGCATGTTGCCAACTTGACCTATAGGGAGAGACTGGACAGGCTAGGACTTATCTGGTGGATATTTTTTATCAGTGGATATTTTTACGGCAGAGATAGACAGATTCATGATTAGTATAGGTGCAGAGGTTATGGGGAGGAGGCAGGAGAATGGGGTTAGGAGGGAGAGATAGATCAGCCATGATTGAATGGCAGAGTAGATGATGGGCCGAATGGCCTAATTCTACTATTCCTTATTACCTCATGACTTTTTTCATTGGTGCAAATGAGACAGAGGGTTGCATTGGAGGTGCATAAAATCATGAAGGGAATAGATAGCTACGCAAGTGGAATATGAGGTGCTGTTCCTCCAGTTTGTGTGTGGCCTCAGGCTGACGAGGGAGGAGGCCCAGAACAGAAAGTGCAGTATTGGAAAGGAAAGGGGAGTTAAAATGGTTAGCAACTGGACGATCCAGAAAGCCATGGCAAGTGTTCGGATAACGGTCGCCTGGTCTACACTTAGTCTCGCTGATGTAAAGGAGGTCACATTGGGAGTACTGAATGCCAGAGGTGAGGTTAAAGGGCGTGCACGTGAAATTCTGTCTCCTGGATGGGCTGCTGGGGTCCCACGATGGATGTGAGGGAGGGGGTACAGGGATCGCTGTTACATCTGCACGTCCAGGGGAAAGTACATGGAGAGGGGGTGGTTTCAGTGGGAAGGGGTGAGCGAACCAAAGAGTTGCAGAAGGGAGCGGTCTCTGCGGAAAGGTGTGAGGATGATGAGATGCCACGAGTGGCGGGATCACGTTGGAGCGACGGAAGTGTCAGAGAATACTGTGCAGGATTTGGAACCTGGTGGGGTGAAAGGTAGGACCAGATGAGCTCTGGCCTCGTTCAGTCTGAGGGCACGGGAGTGAGCGTGGAACTACGGGGCACAGAGAAGATGAGGCTGAGTGCATATGCTTTCGCCAAAGCCCACTGGATCTCCTGGTTGCCAACCATTTTACCTCCCCTTCCCATTCTCCCACTGACCATTCTGTCCTGGGCCTCCTCCATTGCCAGAGTGAGGCCACGTGCAAACTGGAGGGACCATACTCCATGTTCCGCTTGAGACGTTTACAACCCAAAGGTATAAACAATGAGTTCTTCAATTTTAGGCAATTAACCTGCAAACTTCCTCCCGCCCTGTTTTTACCTCCCCTCCTTTTTCCCTGCTCCCTTCCACCTATATTCCTTCCTCATCTATTTGTCTTTTCATCTCTGCCTTTTGTCCAACTATCTGCCAAGAAAGAAACCATCATCTGTATCTACTTATCGCTTGCCAGTTTGTTCTGACAAGTCCCCACCTATTTTCCAGCTTTCTCCACCCCGGACAGATCCCCACCGGAAAGGTTGCCCATCCATGTTCTCCAGAATTGCTGCCTGAGCCTCTGAGTTACTCCTATACACCGAATCAGCGGTCCCCACACACCAGCACTAGCCTACGCACACTAGGGACAATTTACAATTTTAATCAAGCCAATTACCTGCAAACCTTTACGGCTTTGGAGTGTGGGAGAAAACCGGAGCACCCGGAGAAAGGTCTGAAGTTGATCAGTCTTTCTCTCCAGGGATGCTGCCTGGTCTCCCTGGAGTTACTTGGCTAGATTAAATGTGTCTATCTGCACCTGTGGGAAAACCCAGGCGATGGGTTGGCACGGACTCAGTGGCCGAAGGGCTTTTCTGTATCCTAAAAACTCCATACAGACAGCACCCGCAGTCAGAATCGAAAATTGTGAAGATCGGACTTTGTGCCTTCATTTGTAAACCAGTATCTGCATTTCCTTGTGTCAGCAGTTGAAAGACATTCGGACAGGTACATGGACAGGAAATGTTTAGAGGGATATGGGTCAGGTGCAGGCATGTGGGGCTAACTTAGATGGGTTATCAGGGTCACCATGATCAAACTGAGCCAAAGGGTCTGCCTGTGTAACTCTGTGACTCTATGCAATCAAGGCTGAATCTTCACTTGAGGCGAGGGAGTCAATTCCAGTATCCTCTCAAAAACCCTCTCCAACAAAGTTACCAGAATGGCTTATCTAATCTCAAACAAGTTCCTGCTTGCGGAAGCTTGCTGTGTGCATATTGGTTGTTGCATATCTACACATCGCAGAGAGGCTTCACACCTCAACATACTGGAGGGGTTGTAATAGTTTGGAATGATTTGAGGACATCGTGACACTGGAATCTCTTGAAATCGCTCCATCACTCTCACACTTTTCCTTCTTTTAAGACCTATCCCTACACCCGAGGGTGGCGCAGCGGTAGAGTTGCTGCCTTACAGCGCCAGAGATCCGGGTTTGACCCTGACTACGGGTGCTGTCTATCCGGAGTTTGTACGTACATTCTCTCCGTGACCGCTTGGGTTTTCTCCGGGTGCTCCGGTTTCCTCCCACACTCCAGAGACGTACAAGTTTGTAGGTTAATTGGCTTCTGTAAATAGCCCCCAGTGTGCAGGATAGAACTGGTGTACGGGTGCAGACTTGGTGGGCCGAAGGGCCTTTTTCCACACTGTATCTCTAAACTAAACCCACACCTTTGCCCACGCTTCTGCTTTACCCCTCGGATCAATGTGGGGTTATTTTCCTTTAAGTCAAAAGGCACCTGGCAGAAGAAGGGCCTCAACCCGAAACACCACCCATTCCCTCTCTCCAGTGATGCTGCCTGAGTTACTCCAGCATTTTGTTTCCTATCTTCGGTTTAAACCAGCATCAGCATGTCCTTCCTACACAATTGCAGCCCTTTGCTGCCGAAGCCAAACTCCGTCACTATCACCATAAAGTCTCGCCCTTTCTCCTGACTTGTGCATCAGCCGAGGCCCTGCCTTGCTCGCTGAAGCCTGGATAAGCTTCTGCTATTTTCAGCAAGCGCCTTGGAGTGGTGCTGGCTGTAATTTGGGGACAATCTAAAGGCCGAGTTTTCACAGCTGCCTGCAGCCCTGCCTTGAGCTCACGAGTTTAGTCAGTTGCAGTCGAGTCACAGATCAAACGATTTTTTTGCAATCGGAGTTCTCCGGGAGTAGCTCGGAGAGCTTCAAAGGTGTAAAATGTTAAACGAGAGCACAATCAATCAAATCCACCCTCTCAGCTGCACGTTAAAGAAGATGTTTGAATGCAGAATCCAAAGTCTTTGGTTCGGAGACACAACACGGAAACAGGCCCTTCAGAACACCGGGGTCCACGCCGAGCACTGAACACACATTCACACTAGTTAAGGTCATAAGGTCATTCACACTAGATAAGTCATAAGGAACAGGAGTAGAATTAGGCCCATCGAGTCTACTCTGTCATTCAATCATGGCTGATCTATCTCTCCATCCTAAACCCATTCTCCTGCCTTCTCCCCATAACCTCTGACACCTGTACCAATCAAGAATCGATCTATGCGTTAAAAATATCCACTGACAGCATTCAGTGGCAACAAATTCCGCAGATTCACCACCCTCTGACTAAAGACATTTCTCCCCATCTCCTTCCTAAAAGAACGTCCTTTAATTCGGAGGCTATGACCTCTAGTCCTAGACTGTCCAGCTAGTGGAAACATCCTCTCCACATCCACTCTATCTAAGCCTTTCACTATTCTGAATGTTTCAATGAGGTCCCCCCCCTCATTCTTCTAAACTCCAGCGAGTACAGACCCTGTGCTGACAAACGCTCATTATAGGTTAACCTGCTCATTCCTGGGATCATTCTTGTAAACCTCCTCTGGACCCTCTCCAGAGCCAGCACATCCTTCCTCAGATATAGTTCCCAAAATTGCTCACAATATTCCAAATACAGCCTTAGCAGCGCCTTATAGAGCCTCAGCATTACAACATACAACATTAAGTTGTAGGTTATCCCGCTTTCTTATCCACTCCCTACACACCAAGGGCAATTTTTACACAGGCCAGTTAGCTTACAAACCCGCACGTCTTTGGAATGTGGGAGGAAACCAGAGCACCCAGAGGCTTGTATACTCTGGAATTTAGAAGGATGAGAGTGGATCTTATTGATACATGTAAGATTATTAAGGATTTGGACACGCTAGAGGCAGGAAACACGTTCCCGATGTTGGGGGAGTCCAGAACCAGGGGCCACAGTTTACGAATAAGGGGTAAACCATTTAGAACGGAGACGTGGAAACACTTTTTCACAGAGAGAGTTGTGTGTGGAATTCTCTGCCTCAGAGGGCGGTGGAGGCCGGTTCTCTGGATACTTTCAAGAGAGAGTTAGATAGGGCTCTTAAAGATAGCGGAGTCAGGAGATATGGGGAGAAGGCAGGAACGGAGTACTGATTGGGGATGATCAGCCATGATCACATTGAATGGCGGTGCTGGCTCGAAGGGCCGAATGGCCTACTCCTGCACCTATTGGCTATTACATAGAAACATAGAAAATAGGTGCAGGAGTAGGCCATTCGGCCCTTCGAGCCTGCACCGCCATTCAATATGATCATGGCTGATCATCCAACTCAGTATCCTGTACCTGCTTTCTCTCCATACCCCCTGATCCCTTTAGCCACAAGGGCCACATCTAACTCCATCTTAAATATAGCCAATGAACTGGCCTCAACTACCTTCTGTGGCAGAGAATTCCAAAGATTCACCACTCTCTGTGTGAAAAATGTTTTCCTCATCTCGGTCCTAAAAGATTTCCCCCTTATCCTTAAACTGTGACCCCTTGTTCTGGACTTCCCCAACATCGAGAACAATCTTCCTGCATCTAGCCTGTCCAAGCCCTTAAGAATTTTGTACGTTGTACTATATTGTCTATTGTCACCCGGAGGAAATTTACACGGTCACAGGGGGGACGTGCAAACTTCACACGGACAGCACCTGAGGTCAAGATCGAACCAGGGTCACTGACATAGTGAGGCATCAGCTGTACCAGCTGCACCACTGTGCTACGGGAGCTTTAACAGTGTAAACAACACCTGCTTTGGTTAACCAGGCAGTCCCTCCGCATTCAAAAGAACGATGCAACAAGGAATGACCTATTGAAGCTCCACCAGTTTAGCCACGGATGGGATGTGTGGTGAGCCAAAGGGATTGTATACTGGAGACTGGAACTGGGCCAGGGCGCGAAGAATACAAGAACACGGTTTTGGAGAGACAGGGTGGGAGATACTGGATCTTTCACTATTGGCAAGCAATGGCAACACAAGGGTTAGCTCCTTTAATAGACACAAAAAGCTAGAGTAACTCAACGGTACATGCAGCATCTCGGGAAAGAAGGAATGGGGGGCGTTTCGGGTCGAGACCCTTCTCCAGTCTGAAAAAGGAGTCTTGACTCAAAACGTCACCCGTTCCATCAGTCCAGAGATGCTGCATGACCTGGTGAGTTACTCCAGCTTTTTGTGTCTTATCTTGAGTTTAAACCAGCATCTGCAGTTCCTTCCTACACTGGTAGCTCCTTTAATCTGCAGCACACACTGACGGAAGGCATATGTGTTTAAAGCGCTGCTTTCATGTTTCTCCTCTGGTCCTCCCAGGAGATGTAAAGGTTAACATCCCCGCTCATTCCCGCTTCTGTTGGCTGTCAGTTTGAATAGACTCGGGTGTAGAAGAGGCCCCATTGTCACGGTGATGTCCAGAGCTCTCCACTCCAGCACCCAAGGTGCCTGCCGCTGGCCCTTCACCAGCCAGTCGGCTGCAGAGCCCTCTGGGGAAGGCAGCCTTCTGTCTTCAGTTTGACAGGCGGGAGTTTTACATGGGCTCTGTTCAATGGTGGCGGACCATGCTGTCCAATCGGTCTTACCAGCTGTCGGACCTGCATACAACCCCCCCCCCCACCCCCAAGTGTAGATGTGTCAGGGGTTATGGGGCAAAGGCAGGAGAATGTGGCCGAGAGGGAAAGATTGGTCAGCCATGATTAAATGGCGTAGACTTGATGGGCCGAATGGTCTAATTCTGCTTCTATAACTTATAGAGATTCTATGAGAAGTATGTCTGTCCCTCAGTTTTAAATGGCCAGGCTTCCTTGAATCAGAGAGTGTTTCATAAACAGTTTGTAATACGGACTGGTCTCCTTGAACACAGAGCCCAGTAGATCTCCCTTACGCAGCAGCATATGACATCCTTCAGCTCTATCCTTCGCGTTTTGGCGGCATTTCCAAAGTCAGGTCTGCCCGCGCGCACCTTCTACTGGAGCGGCTCCCGATCCTGGTAAGCCCCGGGCTCCTGCAGGGCCTCCCTCTGCTGCCTTCGACTTAATCGACCCGTGAACAGACGTCCCGCTCCTTGCCTGGCCACCTTTGTGACCCGGGGCTGTCTCCTGCAGGCGACATTGGAGGCATTAGCCCCGTTCACTCACCAACCGGCCCTAGCGTCTGTCTATCCGGAGGCTCCCTCCCGGGCCTCGGGTCGGGCCTTCCAGCGGTTTCCCAGTTCCGTAGCCGCGTCACCTCTGGAAGGCCTATAAGGTCACTCCAGCACGTTGAACTTTGCTCAAGATTCTAGCACCTGCAATTCCTTGTGTCTCATCCTGCCTGTCTGCTGCTCATTGATTCAGGCATGGCGCACCACCCCGAGGTCAAGGAGCAAAGAAAATGTGCAGGAAGGAACTACAGATGCTGCTTTACACCGAAGATAGACACAAAATGCTGGAGTAACTCAGCGGGTCAGGCAGCATCTCTGGAGTAAAGGAATAGGTGACGTTTCTGATCGAGACCCTTCTTCAGAGCGAGGGAAGGCTTGAAGGCAGGAAAGGTCCAGCAGTCCAACATTATCTTTCGGTAATTGCAACTTGAAACATGTTTGGAAAGGTTCAAGTACGGAGCGTTTCGACAAGTAGATAGGCAGTATTAGTGGGTAATCATTATAAGTTATGATTGGTGAGGTTTCTTCCTGCTGGTCAAATAGTCGTCTTCTGTAGCAAGTTAAATTTCAGTGGCAATGCTAAAGTTTAGTTACATCAATCTCGATGTTCACAGCATGCATTCACTGGCCAGACAGTAACACCCTCCTATTAAAGCCCTGCTGCCTTCAAATGTGTGCAATTTGTGCTTAGTTTAGGTTAGAGACACAGCGTGGAAACAGGTCCTTCGGCCCACCAAGTCCGCGCCGACCAGTGATCCCCATCCAATAGCACTATCCTACACACTAGGAGCAATTCACAATCTTTACCAAAGCCAATTAACCTACAAACCCGTACGTCTTTCGAGTGTGGGAGGAAACCGAAGCACCCGGAGAAAACGCAGGATCGAACCCAGGCTGCGCCACCGTTCCGCCCGAAGGGTGACCACAGTCTCAACAACCGCTCCAACTAGACCGGTTGAGGTGGTTCCTGCACCTAAGTGGAGGTTTTGAGTCGGCAGGTACTTTGAAGACAGTTTGATGCTATTCTACACACTGCCACGTTCGTGTTGGAGATTCTGCTGTCGTGATCTGGAACTGAAGACTTGCCTTATCCTCCAGGCAAAACCTTAGAAGTTCTGACGTTTATTGTAGTCTACTCATAGCAGAACAGTGATCAGGCACAATTTGCACTGACACCTTTGGTAACAAGATAATTTGAATGGGTCATTGGGGAAGCTTTTAAATGTACCTTGTGCCCTTCAACTGCAGGTAATACCAAGTTTGAGATTGCAATCAAAAGGAACTGCAGATGCTGGTTTATACCAAAGATAGATGCATAACGCTGGAGTATTCAGCGAAACAGGCAGCATCACTGGAGAAAATGGATAGGTGACTTTTCGGGTCAAGAACCTTCTTCAGACCGAGAGTCAGGGGAGAGGGAAATTAGAAGTATTCAGTCTGAATTAAGGTCCTGACCCAAAACGTCACCTACCCATTTTCACCAGAGATGCCACCTGACCCGCTGAGTTGCTCCATCCTTTTGTGTCTATCCGCATTTAAAATTGTTGTTGTTTTATTGCTCATGTTTCCTTACACTTGACCAATTGGCCTATCAACGTACGAGTATTTAGGATGAGGGAGGAGACCAGACCAAATGCAGGAAATGGGACTAGCTTAGATGGGGCATCTTAATCTGCATGGCCGAGTTGGGTCGAAGGGCCTGCTTCCGTGCTGATGGTCTCGAAAACCACAGAAAATCATATGGCAACGGGAAAATCATATGGCAAACTCCAAGCAGGCAACATGGGAGGTCAGGATCAAACCTGGGTTGCTGGAGATGTGAGGCAGCGGCATTATTTGCTGCCCCACCTGGCTCACTTTCCGATTTTAATGAAATATTGCAATTCACAAAAGTACTATAAATGGAGGGGCTCACCCTTCTCCCCCTCCATCTTTGCCCGTCCATTAATTGGTACATCAAGCATGGCATTTGGAGACACAAAGAACTGCAGGTGCTGAAATCTTGTGCGGCACGGTGGCACGGCAGTAGCGTTGTTGCCTTGCAGCGCTTACAGCGGCAGAGACCCGGGTTCGATCCCGACCACAGTTGCTGTCTGTACGGAGTTTGTACGATCTCCCCGTGACCTGCATGGGAGATCTTCCCTTTCCTCCCACACTCCAAAGACGTACAGGTTTGTAGGTTAGCTGGCTTGGTATCAATGTAAATTGTCCCTAGTGTGTGTAGGATGGTGTGAATGTGCGGGCATCACTGGTCGGTGCGGACCCGGTGGGCCGATGGGCCTGTTTCCGCGCCGTATCTCTAAAACTAAAACTAAAAACACAAAGCGCTGGAGTAACTGATCGGGTCAGGCAGCATCTCTGGAGGACATGGAGCACTCTTGGTGTATTAACTCGACTTTCAGTTCTAATAAAAACAGCAGAACACGAGAGATAAAAGAAGTGATTGTAAAACAATAGTGGCCTTAAATTACAGCAAAGCAGTGATTATTTGAAGTGTCGTGCCCTCATTCACTCGAAGGAAAGCAATAAAGCATGAAGCCTTGTACTTGAAGATTGTAAACAGGATTATATCAGGTGCAAATATGAGGAATAAGTAATGTTGTAAAACTGCATGTGTTCTTTAGATATATTGATCAAATTAAAATTTTATCTGACATACGTAAAAAGGCTTACATCCTGAAGGGGATCCAGGGAACTAGGGAATCAAGAACCAAAGGAGTAAGAGGGGAAAGATTTGATAGGAACCTGAGGGGCAACCTATCCCCTCAGAGATCGTAAAGGGTGCCAAAATATGGCATGTTTTGCAAGCTATGCAAAAAGAATTTCACTGTGCAGTGCATATGTGACAATAAAGAACCTTCGAACCATTGATATATGGAATAAGCTGCCAGAGAAGGTATTTGAGGCAGGTGCAATAACAATATTTAAAATACACTTGGACAGGTACATGGATAGGAAAGGTTTAGAGGGATATGGACTAGATGTGGGGAGGTGGGACTTGCTTAGATGGGGCATCTAATCCAGATGGGGCAAAAACAAAAGCTTTTCACTACCTCGGTACTCTTGACAATAAACTAAACCAATCTTGGTCTCATGGACAAGTTGGGCCGAAGGGCCAGTTTCCATGCTGTATGACTATGACTCTAAATTCTTTCACTGATCACTCTGGGTGGTTGAAATGAATAGATTGGTTTGGATTCATTGTTGGCCTGTACCGTGATGCAGGTTATTATCAGGATTAGAGAAATATTTGTGATTTGCAGCATGCTCTTCTCTCAGCTCAAATGTCCAATCCAAGTTTAAAATGTTACTGTCGCAATGCTCTTTTGGAAAGCTTTTCCATAATGAGGAACCATTAGTGTAGTTTAGTTTCGAGGTACAGCGCAGAAACAGGCCCATCGGCCCACCCACCGAGTCCGCGCCAGCCAGCAATCTCCGCACATTAACACTATCCGACACAGACTAGGGACAATTTTACGTTTATACCAAGCCAATTAACCTACAAATCTGTATATCTTTTGGAGTGTTGGAGGAAACCGAAGACCTCGGAGAAAAGTCATGCTGGCACGGGGAGAACATACAACCTCCATCCAGACAGCACCCATAGTCGGGGTTGAACCAGGGTCTCTGGTGCTGTAAGCAGCACCACTGTGCCACCCCTACCGCTGCGCCACTGTGCAACCCTGCACACTCTGGCTGTGGGACACGTACATTGTCAGAAGCATTTGTCCTTGCATTGGATAAGCTGGCTAAATTCCCCATTCTCTTAAGTGAATCGTAAGGGACTTTACAAAGAAGTCTCCCAAACTATTTTGCCCCCATCCACAATCACTAGCGATAGGTTTTCAGTTTAGTGTAGAGATACAGCTTGCAAACAGGCCACTCAGCCCACCGAGTCCACCCTGGCCCATTCACACTAGTCCTATGTTATCCTACTTTCTCATCCACACCAGATGCAATTTACAGAGATCAGTTAACCTACTGACCTGCACATCGCGTGGATGTGGGAGGAAGCTGAAGCAGCCAGAGGCAACAGATGTGGTCACAGGAAGAACATGCAAACTCCATTCAGATACCACCTGAGGTCAGGATCGAACCTGGGTCTCTGGCGCTGTGAGGCAGCAGCTCTACCAGCTGCGCCACTGTGCCAAGGTTTTCCTGGTAATGATTCCACAGTCATTATTGCTGTGTACACACCAGCTTACAAATTCCGTGCATTAGAGCAAACACAGCTGAGATGCCGTGAGGTTGTGCATGGTGGCGCAGCGGTAGAGTTGCTGCCTTACAGCGCAGAGACCCGGGTTCAATCCTGACTGCGGGTGCTGTCTGTACAGAGTTTGGATGTTCTCCCCGTGACCTGCGTGGGGTCCTCCGGTTTCCTCCCACACTCCAAAGACATACAGGTTTGTAGGCTAATTGGCTTGGTATAAATGTAAACTGTTCCTGGTGTATGCAGGATAGTATTAGTGTGCGGGGATTGGTGGTCGGCACAGATTCAATGGACTGAATGGCCTATTTCTGTGCAGTATCTCTAAACTATAGGAACTCAAGGTCTTTCCATCTTCCAATGCTGAAATTCATCCTGATATGCTTTAGTTCATCGACCTGATGGTCTGAGTTTCTGAGGTCTCAACTCTGCCTAGGGTACAAGCATGCAATGGAACACCACCAGCCTCATAAGGTCTTAAGTGATAGGAGCAGAGTTAGGCCATTCAGCCCATCAAGTCTACTCTGCCATTCAATCATGGCTGATCTATCTCTCCCTCCTAACCCCATTTTCCTGCCTTCTCCCCGTACCCCATGACACCTGTACTAATCAAGAATCTATCTATCTCTGCCTCAAAAATATCCATTGACTTGCCCTCCACAGCCTTCTGTGGCAAAGAATTCCACAGATTCACCACCCTCTGACTAAATAAATTCCTCCTCGTCTCCTTCCTAAAGGGATGTCCTTTAATTCTGAGGCTATGACCTCTAGTCCTAGACTCTCCCATTAGTGGAAACATCCTCTCCACATCCACTCTATCCAGGCCTTTCACTATTCAGCATCTTCACCTCCCTTGCTACTTTCCTGATGAGGGCCCGACCCATTCTGTAATGGGATTGAATCTGATTTAGATACAGTACAATGGGACTGAGTAGATATTGGTTTGGTGCATTGGAAATTTGTGCAGCACAATGGAAACTAATTTAATCTGAAGGAATTTTATTGAAAAGGGGCTAATAGGAACTGACAGGCTATATTGAAATTCAATAAGCTGAAACATGATTTGGTTCCTTTGAATCAGGAGGACAAATTTAAGACCAAAGTCGAGATTAATTGGCATATTTTTATTTGATTGCCCTCAATGAGCAATAAGAAATCACAGTTTTGGCTGTCAGGATAACTTGTTTGTGGCTATCTGGTTCAATGGGGCACTTTAGTGAGAGACAAATGAAAAAGAATTTGCATTAAAGGTCTAATCAGTGGCATGTTGGGAGGTAAGGAGGTTGCCACTGGGATTGCAAACCAAAGAACTGCAGAGACTGGATATAAACAGTAAACGCTCAGCAGGTCAGGCAGTGTCTGTTAGAGGTAGGAAAGACACTCTCAGTGGAAATACAATACACGATCACAATGGCTCGATTGTAATCATGTATTGTCTTTCCGCTGACTGGATAGCACGCAACAAAAGCTTTTCAGTGTACCTCGGTACACGTGACAATAAACAAACCTGTAAACTGAAGAGTTAACACTCCAGGCCCCTTTGCAGATGAATAAGGGAAGTGAAATTATCCTGTAAACGGCTGTGATGGGTGAATTGGGATGATCTTATGGAGGTGTTATAGAGGATCACGAGAGGAATAGATCGGGTAGATTCGCAAAGTCTCTTGCCCAGAGTAGGTGAATTGAGGACCACAGGACATAGGTTTAAGGTCAAGGGGAAAAGATTTCATAGGAATCTGAGGGGTAACATTTTCGGACAAAGGGTGGTGGGGTATGGAACAAGCTATCAGAGGAGGTACACAAAAATGCTGGAGAAACTCAGCGGGTGCAGCAGCATCTATGGAGCGAAGGAAATAGGCAACGTTTCGGGCCGAAACCCTTCTTCTATCAGAGGAGGTAGTTGAGGCAGGGACTATCATTTAAGAAACAGAGGCAGTTAGACGGGTACATGGATAGGACAAGTTTGGATGGATGTGAACCAAATGCGGGCAGGTGGGGCCAGTGTAGCTGGGACATGTTGGCTGGTCTGGGCAAGTTGGGCCGAAGGGTGTTGTTTCCACACTGTATGATTCAGAGACTGTGGAAGGCTGGCAGCAGGGTATCATGTCCAACCGGCCCTATCCTGTGAAATCCAGGTCAAAACACACAGTCCATTCCCTCTGTAGATGCAGCCTGACCCACTGGGCTCCTCCAGCACCTTGTGCTGTGCTGAAGATTCCAACATCCGCCATTCTTTGTGTCTCTGTGAATTCAGATCCCAGGCTGATGACTTTAGTGAGCGTGTGTGTGGAATTGATGGTTGTTTGCAAGCTTTGTGTATTGGGTTCTTCACAACATTTCCTTTCCCTCTGCTAGGTGTTATCCTGCTACTGTTGGACAAGCTGAGGAAGATGAAGTGGGAGCAGATGTGGCGTCTGACGGCAGAGCGCGAATTGATGAACATGTTGTCCACTTCACTTGCTGATCAGGTACCTGCCCTTGCCCTAGTATTGGCTTAGTCTCGGATGCATAGTTTTTATATGTAACTGTGGAAACTTGGCTGCAGAATTGTCTATTCCTGCTCATGCTTCTCTCCTTTGAAGTTATTAATGTTTTACCTCCTTGCAGCATGGTCATACAGTCAGGGTGGAAACTGACCCTTGGGCCCAACTTGCCTACACTGTGAAGTACAGAGTTTTGCTCTATATAACACTATAATGGACAGAACAGATTTTTTTCAGCTCATTGTTTTAAAAGCTGCTAACATTCAGACATTTGGTGATGAACCATTTTGGGGAACCATTTGCTTCGTGAATTTATACATGTACTACGCACCTTTTATGTGACAGAAGGTAGTGGAGGTTATTGAAACCTGATTGCCTCATTGAGAATGGCCATGGAATGGATGGTGTCCATTCTTATCTAACGCAAGAAAATAGGAGCAGGAGGAAGCCACTCAGCCCCTCAAGCATGTCCCGCCATTCAGTCGGTTCATGGCTGATCTATCCCCGGCCTGGATTTCCCCCTTTCTGCCAGCTCTCCTCGTCTTCTCTCATCTTTTAAACGTTTAGTTTCTTCATCCTCAACCACCACCAATGATTCAGCCTCCACAACCCTCTCTTTAGTTAGATCTGTGGAATTCATTGTCGCAGATGGCTGTGGTGGCCGCGTCAATGGATGCTATTAAGGCAGGGATTGACAGATCCTTGATTAGTAAGGGTGTCCGGGATTGTGGAGAGAAAGCAGGAGAATGGGGTTGAGAGGTAAAAAAATAGACCAGCCATGATTGAATGGCAAAGTAGACTTGATGGGCCGATTGGCCTAATTCTGCTCCTATACCTTAGGAACTCATGGATAGAGCATTCCAGAGATTCTGTTTGTCTGCCCCTCAGTTTTAAATGACTAGCCCTAACGATGGTCCTGCTTCAAGGTTCTACGAGTAGAAAATTGTGGAATGTAAAATTTACATAAATATACTGAAGAAAATATTGGGGTAAGGAAAAAAAAATCCAGCATCCAATACAAACCAGTCAGTTGCAAAGGAGACCATCTGATTACAAAGCTAGTGATATGGAGCCCTAGGCCTAGACTAGTCGATACCGATTCAACAATACAAAATTGTCCTTGGAAAAACCTGTGGGCGGCACAGTGGCGCAGCGGTAGAGTTGCCGTTTTGCAGCACCGGAGACCCGGGTTCGATCCTGGCTACGGGTGCTGTCTGTGCAGAGTTTGTACGTTTTCCCCGTGAGCACGTGTGTTTTCTCTGAGATCTTCGGTTTCCTTACACACTCCAAAGACGTACAGGTTTGTAGGTAAATTGGCTTGGTGTAAGTGTAAATTGTCCTCAGTGTGTGTAGGATAGTGTTAGTGTGCGGGGATCGCTGGTCGTTGTGGATTTGCTGGGCCGAAGGGCCTGTTTCCGCGCTGTGTCTCAAAAATAAACAAAACTAAAACCCAATGGCCCCTGAATGTCCATCAGCAAAGGAAGTCTGTGTCTTTATCCAGTCAAGCCTTAACTACCTGGTGGAATCACCTAGAAAGTTTAGACTTTTCAAACTTTAGACTTTAGAGAAACATGCCCTTCAGGCCACTGAGTCAGCGCCGACCAGCGATCACCCCGTACACGAGCATCATCCTACATGCTTGGGACGATTTACAATTTTACCCTACAAATCTGTACATATTTGGAGCATGGGAGGTACCGAGATCCCGGAGAAAACCTACATGGTCACAGGGGGAACGTACAAACTCCATACAGGCAGCACCCATGGTCAGGATCGAACCTGGGTCTCTGGCGCTGTGAAGCTGCAATTCCACTGCTGGAACGTGTTTCCAGCTTCAGGTTCCTGGGGGTCAATATCTCCGATGACCTCTCTTGGACCCACAATACCTCAACTCTGGTCAAGAAGGCTCACCAGCGTCTCTTCTTCCTGAGGAGACAAAAGAAGGTCCATCTGTCTCCTCAGATTCTGGTGAACTTCTACCGCTGCACCATTGAGAGCATCCTTACCAACTGTATCACAGTATGGTATGGCAACTGCTCTGTCTCCGACCGGGAAGCACTGCAGAGGGTGGTGAAAATTGCCCAACGCATCACCGGTTCCTCACTCCCCACCATTGAGTCTGTCCAAAGCAAGCGTTGTCTGCGAAGGGCGCTCAGCATCGCCAAGGACTGCTCTCACCCCAACCACAGACTGTTTACCCTCCTACCATCCGGGAGGCGCTACGGGTCTCTCCGTTGCCGGACCAGCAGTTCCAAGAACAGCTTCTTCCCTGCGGCTGTTACACTACTCAACACTGTACCTCGGTGACTGCCAATCACCCCTCCACCCCCCCCGGACACTCCTCCCACCAGGATTTATTAGATTTATTTACTGCTCATATTTATGTCGTTCTTCTAGGGAGATGCTAACTGCATTTCGTTGTCTCTGTACTGTACACTGCACAATGACAATAAAGTTGAATCTGAATCTGAATCAGGGACTATCCCAACATTTAAGAAACAGTCAGACAGGTTCTTGGACAGGACAGGTTTGGAGGGATATGGGCCAAACGCGGGCAGTTGGGCCTAGTGTTGCTGGGACAGGTTGGCACGGTATGGGCAAGTTGGGCCGAAGGGCCTGTTTCCACGCTGTATGACTCCATGTGGAATGAATGCCAATCCTGACATATTAGACTAAACAGCGCCACCAACATCACATAAATGAGATGGATGCAAGAATTCTGTTTGATCCAGGAAACTAAACACAGGTGTACTTGTGGCTGAATTACAGTGCACGCTCTTCACCAGCCATGGAACAAGGGTGATTGGGAAGCAACACGGTGAAGTGATTTACTGAGGCAGAGAGAGAAATCACTGCAGCGACACTGAAGTTGAGCTGTCCCATGGCACAAGTGCAGAGGGATAACGAGAAATCGTAGCTTATTCACACATGGGCAGTTTGACAGGAAGACACTGAAGTGGGAGAGTGGCTCGGCAGCGGCTCAGATTTATTACCGCAGTAAAGTGACGCGCTGGGAGCGAGCCGCTGTTTGCGCTGTGTCAGACTGTAGGAGGACATGGCCATTATTAGCAGTTGCATTATTGAAAAGCTGCTCATTCGCCCTGAAAATAAGAAGGTGTCCAGGTGTCACAAATCACAACCAGCCAGTGCACTGGTACAAAAGGTAATTGTGTAAACATAGAAAATAGGTGCAGGAGGAGGCCATTTGGCCCTTCGAGCCTGCACCGCTGCTTTATTCATAGATCCGTGAAATATCTTTCAGCTGGAACGGCCGAATCATCTGGGAGGCTTATCTTTAATTATAGTGAATCAAAGATGCTTTGTTTTTCTGGAAGATGGAAAGAGTGGACATTGCAGGTTTCATAAACCGCTGTTACTTTGGGGGCATTTCATGATTCTTGTGCTTAAAACATTTCATTGCTCTGGTCATCAGCCATGTTAATGCACTCCTGTGTTGGCTTAATATGAATATGAATACCAGTGTCCGTGCAAACACAATGTGACCGATTTGTTTTGTCCGCGCACATTGGCCATCGGGGACAAACAATAAGACACAAGACGGTAATATATCACTTTTTAGTCGGTTTATTTTTTAGTTTCAAACTGACTGACGTTATAAATGTACCAAGTGTAAATAATACAAACAAAATGCAATTCATTTGAGTGCAGGAAATACAGGAGTTGCTGCCTCAAAAACAGCAGCCAGCATCATCAGAGACCCACACCACCCTGGCCATTTCACTCCTGCCATCGGGACAAAGGTATAGGAGCCTGAAAACTGTAATGTCCAGGTGCAGGAACAGCTTCTTCTCTACAACCATCAGGCTATTAAACGCGACAACCTCCAAATAAGCCCTGAACTGTCCCTGAATCTGGAGGTGTGCATTTTCACACTTCTATACCTTTTGCCTGATGGGAGAGGGGAGAAGAGGGAGTGGCCAGGGTGCGACTCGTCCTTGATTATGCTGCTGGCCTTGCCGAGTTTTTTTATATAGATACTTTATATAGAAGTAAGAATTTGATTGTTCTGTATGGTACATATGACAATAAAACACACTCAACTCTTGAGGCAGTGTGTCCAGATTCCAACCACCCTCTGGGTGGTAACATACCTCCTTTAGGTCCACTCCAAACTTCTTGCCCTTTGAGCTAAACCAACATCTTCAAGCATTTGACTCCTCTGCTGTGTGGAGAAGATTCCTGCCATTCAACCTACCAATGCCCCTCATTCTCTGTCCCAGCTAAACCTGTCCACCTGAATGCTGTGGACTTGGTAGGAAAGGAAAGAGCAGTCATTGAAGCATAGAAAATAGGTACAGGAATAGGCCATTCGGCCCTTTGAGCCAGCACCACCATTCAATATAATCATAGCCAATCATTCAAAATCAGTACCCCGTTCCTGCTTTCTCCCCATATCCCTTGATTGCGTTAGCCCTAAGAGCTACATCTAACTCTGTCTTGAATGCATCAACACAGTCCCCTGACTTACACTTCATTTTTCAGAAGCTCGGTACATACCAACATGCCCACCACCTGATGCAGTGACGCTTGCATTACTGAATAAGTTGTAGGTTTCTGCCAAGCGCTGAATTACTTTTGGTGGCGATCAAATCAAATCCCACAGTCGCTGCTCCTTCACTAACCATCTCCCGCACCAAAGATAGATTCTCCACAGCCACAGGGAGGAGAGAGATGAGGCTGCAAGGCTTGCAGCGGTTCATTAAATTTGCATGTATGCGCTCCTAATGGCGTGGACCTGGGAAAAGAACAGGCTCCAGGCACTGCTGACTCAGGAGATATGAATCATCCCCCTCCCAGTAGGCCATCGATTGGGGGGAAGATGAAGGGAAATGGTTCCCTGTGTTCTGAGTGGAGTTAAGGTAAAAAATTCTAACATTTTATTCTTGTGGCACCAGTCAGTGAATTGAAATCTCCCTGAGGGAGATACACCGACTCGCCAATCAGAGAGCACAGGTCTTGAAGGCTGGGCACCAGGAACTGTATGCTTGCTAACAGTGGAGTGTTGAAAGAAGCCAGTGTACTGATACTCCCTGAGAGGGGAGCTGTAGAGTGCTGTCTCCAAGGGAATGAGATAAGACTAGTGCCATTTTGACATCGAAACATAGAAAATAGATGCAGGAGTAGGCCATTCGGCCCTTTAAGCCAGCACCGCCATTCAATATGATCATGGCTGATCATCCAGAATCAGTACCCTATTCCTGCTTTCTCCCCATATCCCTTGATTCCATTAGCCCCAAGAGATATATATAACTCTCTCTTGAATACATCCAGTGAATTGGCCTCCACTGCCTTCTGTGGCAGAGAATTCTACAGATTCACAACACTCTGGCTAAAAAAAGATTTTCCTCATCGCAGTCCTAAATGGCCTACCCCTTATTCTTAAACTACGACCCCTGGTTCTGGACTCCCCCAACATCGGGAACATTTTTCCTGCAACTAGTCTATCCAATCCCTTGAGAATTTTATATGTTTTGTATAAGATACCCTCTCATCCTTCTAAATTCCAATGAATATAAGCCCAGTCGACCCATTTTGACATGCTTCCCCTTCAATGACAAATCAGCCCAGTCGACCCATTTTGACATGCTTCCCCTTCAATGACAAATAAGCCCAGTCGACCCATTTTGACATGCTTCCCCTTCAATGACAAATAAGCCCAGTCGACCCATTTTGACATGCTTCCCCTTCAATGACTAATAAGAGGTGGCGACATTTAGTTCAGTTTAGAGATACAGCGCGGAAACAGAGCCTTCGGCCCACCAGTCCGTGTCGACCAGCGATCCCTGCAAGCTTACACTATCCCGCACACTCTAGGGACTATTTACAATTCTACCAAAGCCAATTACAAACCTACAAACTTGTGTATCTTTGGAATGTGGGAGGAAACTGGAAAAATCCCATGCAGGTCACAGGGAGAACGTTCAAACTCCGCGCAGACAGCACCTGTAATAATAATAATAATAGATTTTATTTATATAGCGCTTTTCAGGACTCAAAGTCGCTTTAGTCAGGATCGAACCCGGGTCTCTGGCGCTGTAAGGCAGCAACTCTACCGCTGCGTCATCATGCCACCTGACTTGAAGGAACCACGCAGCCAAGTGAAGTTGATAAGTTTATAACTGATAGGAGTAGAATCTATTTTCCCATTCAAACATGGCTGATCCATCTCTCCCTCTCGACCCCATTCTCCTGCCTTCGCCCCATAACCTCTGGCACCCGTACTAATTAAGAATCTATCTATCTCTGCCTTAAAAATATCCATTGACGACCTCCACTGCCTTCTGTGGCAATGAATTCAATAGATTCACCACCCTCTGACCAAAGAAATTCCTCCTCATCTTTTTCTTAAAGGAACGCCCTTTTATTCTGAGGCTATGACCTCTGGTCCTAGACTCTCCCACTAATGGAAACATCCTCTCCATATCCACTCTATCCAAGCCTTTCACTATTCTGTAAGTTTAAATGAAGTGACCCCTCATCCTTCTAAACTCCAGCGGGTAGAGGCCCAGCGGCGTCAAACGTTCATCATTGGTTAACCCACTCATTCCTGGGATCATTCGCGTAAACCCCTTCTGGACCCTGTCCAGCGGCAGCTCATCCTTCCTCAGATATGGGGCCCAAAGTAATGTTAGGCATTCAGATTTCATGGTGGATGGATTGGTGGTAGGTAGAACTGATGCAGGGAGCAGTGGAGGAGAGATACAGGTCTCCAGACATTGAGTAACTGAGCAGTCATAGACAAACAGCTCTGAACTATGTCGTGCTGCTGTTATCACAGAATATAATCATAGCTTGTACTGATGCTGGTCATGGCCCACTGCCCATCTGTACTGTCCGGGTTGACTCATGACAGGAAGGATATCATTGATCTCGAGGGAGAAGGATTAAAGATTATTCCAAGTATCAGCAATTACACTTACATGGAAAGGTTTAGGAAGTTGGCCGTAATATTTACTTGCATCATAGCAGTAGTTGAACATCAAGAGGTAATTTATTGGCTTTGAAGCTCATTCTACATGAGTGGTAAAGGAGCAAAGTAATACCTTACTGTCGTCTGGCAGTTCTCCCATGCAGTACTGCAGTTTCTGTCTCTTTGTCTCACACTTTCACTGGGTCCCTCGTCCACACGCCCTGGCACATACCCCTCCCTCACTCCCCCTCGTATTCCCACTCACACACCTGTCTCTCCCGCACAGAACCTCTCCCGCACAGAACCTCTCCCGCACAGAACCTCTCCCACACAGAACCTCTCCCGCACAGAACCTCTCCCACACAGAACCTCTTCCACACCCCCATCGTCCACACATCCACTGTCACACACAATCCCCTCCCTCACATCCCCACCCTCACACACCCACCCTGTCTCAAACACGGTTCTCTCACACTCTCTCTCGCCCACGCAGCCTCGCCCGCGCATCTCCTTACACATGCATCCCCTACCGCGCCCCCCCACCCTGCAGCCCCCCTCTTGCCTGCGGCCCCCCCTCTTGCCCGCGACCCCACCCCCCCTCTTGTATGCAGCCACCCCTTACGCGCAGTGACTTGTAGTCTTAAATTAGACACTACCTTAAACTGTGCACAGTAATCCAGATGCAATCTCTGTAAAATTGCAATGAACAAAATCGCTATTTTACGCTCTGTACATTAAAGGCCTTGATTCCTGTAACCTTCCTAATGTCTGCTTACCCGCATACTGATTTTTGAGGAGCGGTAATTTGTACTGTTTTAATAAATTGAAGGTAAACAATTGCGGCTTTTATTGGAGACGTTGAGTTTCTGCATGTTAACAGTACGCTGGATGGCCTCTGTTCAAGTTCTTTCAGCCTCTCCATAACTCCTTCACTAATCCCACTTTCTTCCCTTTCTCCTGCTCAGGACATCTTCAATGCCGTCATCAAGCAGAACCCTTTCCTGGTGTACCAGCTTCCATGCTTCTGGAACGTTCAGCTGTCCGATCACACGCGCTCCGAGCAGTGCTACAAGGACGTGTCAGATCTCAAGGTAAGGTCCATGGTTGAGGAGGTTTGTGTCAGGTGGTGGAGTGAGCCTCTGACAGCCTCCCAAAGTCAGATTTGAACATCAGAAGATCAAGACCTTGTTGAATGCTGTCCTAACTCATTACGTACAGAATGCAATTGTCAGGTCAAAATGTGAAGTGGATGTGGATGACTCTAAAACCATTTTAAGAGTGTGGAATTTTTCTTTCTGAGATAAGACCGTCTCTTTCTATGCCTTCTGCATTACTGAAGCCTAGCGTGACTGCTCCACAAAGTCTCCAGAGCCTTTTTTCAGTAGAACAGTACAGGACAAGAACAGGCCCTCAGGTCCACAATGTTTGTGCCGAACATTTTAGTTTAGTTCAGAGATACAGCATGGAAACAAGCCCTTCGGGGCTACAGGCCCTTTAGGGACAGCATGGTGGCGCAGCGGTAGAGTTGCTGCTTTACAGCGCCAGAGTCCCGGGTTCGATGTGACTACGGATGCTGTCTGTACGGAGTTTGCACGTTCTCCAGTGATCGCGTGGGTTTTTTCCGGGTTCTCCGGTTTCCTCCCACACTCCAAAGATGTACAGGTTTGTAGGTTAATTAGCTTTGGTAAAGATGGTGATAGTGATTATGCTTGTGTACGGGGATTGCTGGTCAGTGTGGACTCGGTGGGCCGAAGGGCCTGTTTCCTTGCTGTCTCTCTAAACTGTGTAATGAGGAACGAATAGTTAGCGATCTTGTTGTGCAAAGCCCCTTGGGCAACAGGGACCATTATATGGTGGAATTCTGCATTAGGATGGAGAGTGACACAGTTAATTCAGAGACGAGGGTCCTGAACTTAAAGAAAGGAGACTTTGAAGGCTTTTCGGCACTCCCGCAACGCAACTTCTCCAGCCCGTGTCGCGGGGTTGGAACGACCCGGAGCGGGGCCGTACAACGCCCGGCGCGGCCTTAAATGGCCGTGGGACTTACCATTGCCCGCCTGGGGCTTCAACATCGGGAGAAAAATGGTGCACAGGGAAGACACACTGCCTTCCATCACAGTGAGGAGGAGATTCACTGTGATGGATGTTTGTGTGAATTGAATTGTTTGTGTGTCTTGTAGGAATTGTTTTGTTTGTATGGCTGTAGAAACGGAGTTTCGTTTGAGCCTCACTGAGGTTCAAATGACATGGAATAAATATGGTATTGTATTGTATTGTATGAGATGGAAATTGGTTAGGATAGACTGGCAAATTATACTAAAAGGGTTGACGGTGGAGATGCAATGGCAAAGATTTAAATTGTTCATCCCTGTCTGGCAAAAAAATAAAATGGGGAAGGCAGCTCAACTGTGGCTAATGAGGGAAATCAAGGATAATGTTAAAGCCAAGGAAGAGGCATATAATTTGGCCGGAGGAAGCAGCAAACCGGAGGACTGGGAGAAATTTAGAACTCAACAGAGGAGGACAAAGGGGTTAATTAAGAGGGGGGGAAAAGAGCATGAAAGAAAGTTTGCGGGGAATATTAAAACTGACTTAAAGCTTCTTTAGATATGTAAAAAGGAAAAGATTAGTGAAGACAAATGTAGGTCCCTTACAGTCAGAGACGGGTGAATTGATAATGGGAAACAAGGAAATGGCAGAACAGTTAAACAAGTACTTTAGTTCTGTCTTCACTAAGGAAGACACAAATAATCTCCCAGAAATACTAGGGGAGGGAGGAACTGAAGGGAATCCACATTAGTCAGGAAATGGTGTTAGGTAAACTGTTGGGACTGAAGGCAGATAAATTCCCAGGGCCAGATAGTCTGCATCCCAGAGTAATAATAATAATAATAATAATAGATTTTATTTATGTAGCGCTTTTCAGGACTCAAAGTCGCTTACTCAAGGAGATGGCCGTAGAAATCATGGATGAATGGGTGATCATTTTCCAATGTTCTCTCGACTCTGGATCAGTTCCTGTGGACTGGAGGGTAGCCAATGTAACTACACTTTTTATGAAAGAAGGGAGAGAGAAAGCGGGGAATTATAGACCAGTTAGCCTTCCATCGGTAGTGGGGAGGATGCTGGAGTCGATTATTAAAGATGTTATAGCAGCACATTTGGAAAGCAGTGACGGGATCGGTCAAAGTCAGCATGGATTAATGAAGGGGAAATCATGCTTGACTAATCTTCTGGAATTTTTTGAGGATGTAACAAGTAGAATGGATAAGGGAGAGCCAGTGGATGTGGTGTATCTGGACTTTCAAAAAGCCTTTGATAAGGTCACACACGAGAGATTAGTGTGCAAAATTAGAGCGCATGGTATTGGGGGTAGGGTGTTGACATGGATAGAGAACTGGTTAGCAGACAGAAAGCAAAGAGTAGGAATTAACGGGTCCTTTTCAGAATGGCAGGCAGTAACTAGTGGTGTGCCGCAAGGCTCGGTGCTGGGACCCCAGTCATTTACAATAAATATTAACGATTTAGACGAGGGAATTAAATGTGACATCTCCAAGTTTGCGGATGACACAAAGATGGGTGGCAGTGTGAGCTGCGAGGAGGATGCTATGACTGCAGGGTAACTTGGATAGGTTGGGTGAGTGGGCAGATGCATGGCAGATGCAGTATAATGTGGATAAATGTGAGGTTATCCACTTTGGTGGCAAGAACAGGAAGATAGATTATTATCTGAATGGTGTCAGATTAGGAAAACGGGAGGTGCAACAAGACCTGGGTGTTCTTGTACATCAGTCACTGAAAGTAGGCATGCAGGTACAAAAGGCAGTGAAGAAAGCTAATGGCATGTTGGCCTTCATTGCGAGAGGATTCGAGTTTCGGAGCGAGAAGGTCCTACTGGGCCCTGGTGAGACCGCACCTGGAGTATTGTGTGCAGTTTTGGTCTCCTAATTTGAGGAAGGGCATTATTGTTATTGAGGCAGTGCAGCGTAGGTTCACCAGGTTAATTCCTCGGTTGGCAGAATTGACATATGATGAAAGAATGGGGCGACTGGGCTTGTATTCACTGGAATTTGGAAGGATGAGAGGAGATCTTATATCTATCTATCTATAATATATTCAAAACACTGTGGCTGCCATCCGTCCGGCTGCCGTCCGTCCGCCTGACTTGTGCCACCCAGCCTCTTTGATACCACCCTACGCCCACACCGCACGCAGAAACGTCGATATTTTTTTCAATTTCAAAAGAGATTTTTCTTTACGAATAGCCACTCCTGATTAAATTTAGTCGTGTATATGTACACTTTTAAAAATAAAATACTTCTCTCCCCCCCCCAAATTTCAAAATGTTAAAAAAACAGCTCTCAGCCATAGAATGTTAATGAAGGTTCCGTTGTGTGATGTCACAATGCCCAATGCTCACAGATGTCCAATCGGAATGGAACCATTTACATATGCCTTTGCAGCAGCCCCAGCCCCAGCCCCTCGCCCCCACCCCCGCAGCCTGTGTCGAAGGGCGTCGTCACGTGTGTGGGAATAGAGAAAGAGGATTGGGAGTGATAGGGAATGGGGAACAGATGGACTGTCCCTACCCCTCCCCCTTCCACTCTCCCTCACCACTATTCCCCCTCTCTCCCCCCACCCCCCTCCCCCTCCCTCCCCTAACCCATCTCCCTCCTCCCCCACTCCCCCACACCTCTCTCTCCCTCCCCCATCCCTCTCTCCCCCTCCCCATCCCTCTCTCCTCCCCCTCTCCATCACCATTTCCTCACGCTCTCCCTCTCCTCCTCCCACACCCATCCCTCTCTCCTCAACCCCCCTTCCCTCTTCCCCCTTCCCTCCCCACCCCCCTTCCCTCTCCCCAACCCCCCTTCACTCCCCCACCTCCTACCCTCTCTCTCCCCCACCCCCTCCCCCACCCCCTTCCCTCCCCCACCCCCTTCCCTCTCTCCCCCACCGCCTTCCCCCCTCCCCACTCTTCCACCTCCATCCACACTCTTCCCCCTCTACTCCCTACCCCATCTCCCTCCTTGCCTCCCACCCCCCTCCCCCACACCCTCTCTCTCCCTCCCCTCTCTTCCCCACCTCTGTCCTTCATCTCCCTCCTCTCTTCCCCACCTCTGTCCCCATCTCCCTAATCTCTCTCCCTCCCCTTTGTCCTTCGTCCAACACTCCCCCTACCCCTCCCTCCACACTCTTCCACTTCTCTCCCCCTTACCCCACCCCTCTCTCTCTCCCCCTCCCTTCCCCTTCCCTCCCCTCTCTCCCCCCACCCCTTGGATGGGTTAGGGGGAGGGAGGAGATTAGGGAGATGGGGTAGGGGAGGGAGTAGGAAGAGTGTGGAGGGAGGGGGAAGAGAGTGGAGGGAGAAAGAGGAGAGACCCAAGAAGAAATAACTGAATATGTCGAGGATCAACGAGAAAGAACACAAACATGGAGCAAGAGACACAACAAAAATGAACATAACTGAATACATTTTATCTTTACCATTTAATTGTTGTATTTTAAGTTATTTACATTTTAAGATTTAATAAATCAATTTTCCACTTGCAGCGCCTGTCATCCGCTATCTCTCTGCTCTCTCTCTTTGATCTTTATCTTTTTTCTCTGCACTCTCTCTCTCTCTTCCAATCTGTCTGTGCACACTCTCTCTGCCCCCCCCCCTCTAGACGCACATGAGGGGTGAGGGCTATTCGTCAGTGGATAGGGTGGAGATGGATAAAGAAGCAAATTAAAATATTAAGAAAATATCAAGGGGTGTGATGAGTGTGTGTGTTTGTGGGTGCCAGATTCACACCCCCGCAACTGTGCTTTGGAGGTACAGACCCAACGGGTGGGTGGTTAGTGTGATGCCGCAGCCCCCCCCCCCGCAAACGCACGTTGGGGAGACAGACCCAACGGGTCTGCACTTGGTCTAGTAATATATTAAAACTCTGTGGCTGCCGTCCGTCCGCCTGCTTGACTTGTGCCAGCCAGCCCCTTTGATACTGCCCTACGACCACACCGCACCGCAGTAACGCCGATATTTTTTTCCATTTCTAAAGAGATTTCATTTTTCTTTACGAATAGCCGATCCTGATTAAATTTGGTCGTGTTTATGTACACTTTTTTAAATAAAATACTTCTCCCCCCCCCTCCCACCAAAATTTCAAAATGTAAAAAAAAACAGCTCTCAGCCATAGAATGTTAGTGAAGGTTCCGTTGTGTGATGTCACAATGCCCAATGCTCACATATGTCCAATCGGAATGGATCCATTTACATATGCCTTAGCAGCAGCCCCAGTCCCTGCCCCTCCCCCCACCCCCGCAGCCTGTGTCGAAGGGCGTCGTCATGTGTGTGGGAATAGAGAAAGAGGATTGGGGGTGATAGGGAATGGGGAACAGATGGACTGTCCCTTCCCCTCCTACTTCCACTCTCCCTCCCCACTATTTCCCCTCTCTCCCCCCACCGCTCTCCCCCCTCCCTCCACACTCTTCCCCCTCTCTCCCCTACCCCATCTCCCTCCTCCCCTCCCCTCCCCCCTCCCCCACCCCCTCTTCATCCCCATCTCCACCCCATCCCCTTCCCCTCTCTCTTGCACCACTCCCTGCTACCCCTCTCCCCCTCACTCCCCACTCTTCGTCTCTCCCTCCCCCCTCCCTCTCTCTCCCCCTCTCTTCCACCTACTCCTCTCTCTCCCCTTACCCTCATCCCCTCTCTCCACCTCTAACATCCCCTCCCCCCCTCTCTCACCCCCCTACCACTCTCCCCCTTCCTGCCCTCCCCGCTCTCCCTCCCACTCTCCACTCTCCTGCCCCTCCTTCTCCCCCACCCTGCTCTCCTCTCCCTCACCAATCTCTACCCTTTCCTCCTCCCCCCTCTCCCCTCCCTCCCCGCCCTCCACCTCTCCCCCCCTCCCCTCTTCTCTCCCCAACCCCGTCTCCCTCTCCCCCCCTCCCCCCGCCTGTGTGTTTGGGGGGTGGTTAGTGTGAGTGTGATGCCGCAGCTCCCCCCCCCCCCCAAACACACGTTGGGGAAACAGCCCGCCAACAGTCTCTCTGTCTTTAAGAAGGAACTGCAGATGCTGGAAAATCAAAGGTACACAAAAAAATGCTGTAGAAACTCAGCGGATGCAGCAGCATCTATGGATCGAAGGAAATAGGCAATGTTTCGGGACGAAACACGTCTGAAGATGGGTTTCGGCCAGAAACGTTGCCTATTTCCTTCGCTCAATAGATGCTGCTCAACCCGCTGAGTTTCTCCAGCTTTTTTTTGTGTACCAGTCTCTCTGTCTCTCCCCTCTCTCTCTCTCTCTCTCTCTGCCCTTCTCTCTTCACAGCCCGCAGCTCGACTCATGCATGCCCGCTCCAAAACCCCCCCCTTCACCTCTCTCCCCATCCTCTCCTTCCTCTCTCCACACCCTCCTCTCTCCCCCCTCCTCTTTCCCCCTTCCTCTCCACCCTCCTCCTCCCCCTCTCAAATATTTTTTTTTTCTAACATTAAATTTTCTCTCTCTGCCCCCACCCCTCTAGACGCACCTGAGAGGTGAGGGCTATTCGTCAGTAGATAGGGTGGAGATGGGATAAAAGAAGCAAATTAAAGAATTAAGATAATATCAAGGGGTGTGATGAGTGTGTGTGTTTGTGGCTGCCAGATTCCGTGCTTTGGAGGAAAGGGGGTGGTTAGTGTGACGCCACAGCCCCCCCCCCCTCCCCCCGCAAACGCACGTTCGGTGTCCAGACCCAACGGGTCTGCACTTGGTCTAGTAAACATATAAAATTCTTAAAGAATTGGACAGGCTTGATGCAGGAAAAATGTTCCCGATGTTGGGGGAGTCCAGAACCAGGGGTCTCAGTTTAAAAATAAGGGGTAGGACATTTAGGACTGAGATGAGGAAAAACATTTTCATCCAGTGAGTGGAATTCTCTGCCACAGAAGGCAGTGGAGGCCAATTCACTGGAAGTTTTTCAAGAGAGAGCTAAATATAGCTTTTCAGCCTAAAGGAATCAAGGGATATGGGGGAAAAGCAGGAATGAGGTACTGATTTTAGATGATCAGCCATGATCATACTGAATGGCGGTGCCGGCTCGAAGGCCGAATGGCCTACTCCTGCACCTATTTTTCTATGTTTCTATGTTTTCTAACTAAACTAAGAAAATTTGGGGCATCAATACCAAGCAATAGCATTTCTTGTCTACTTACAGTAACTGTCTAATAATCCACTGATTGACCATCCATAATTCCTGCAGTTCAGCTTCGGACTCACTCTCCCACTCACCAGGGCCCAGTTACTGCACTCATTTTCAACTTACTCGGTTTGCTAACAGCTTTAATAAAAAAGTTAATCGGAAGAGTGTTGAGGTAATAGTAGAAATAACACTTGAAATAATCAGATCTGTGGGTAGAAACTGGGAAATGAAACTAACAGCACAAATAATCTGTTGTGGGAACTCAGCACGTTCAGCAGCATCTGTAGGGGGAATGTTTTGGGTCAGATTCCTGCATCAGGACTGCGAGTGGAGACAGAGTTAGGGGCGGCTCAGTGGCTCAGAGTTGCTGCCTTACAGCGCCAGACACCTGGGTTCGAACCTGACCACGGGTGCTTGTCTGCACGCAAATTTGTACGTTCTCCCCGTGACCGCGTGGGTTTTTCCCCGGGTGCTCCGGTTTCCTCCCACACTCCAAAGACGTGCAGGTTTGCAGGTTGGTTGGCTTTGGTGAAATTGTCGATTGTCCCTAGTGTGCAGAATAATGATGGTGTAGGGGGGTGATCGCTGGTCGGCGCGGACTCAGTGGGTCGAACGGCCTGTTTCTGCGCTCTATCTCCATAAAGTCTAAAGTAAAGAAGATAGATAGAGTAAAGAAAGATGAGAGGGAGGGGAAGTGACGAGACATGTGTCACTTGGTGATTTGTGGACCAAGGAGAGATGATGGGTGATGGAGGTCAGTTGGCAGAGGATAATGGAGTTATTAAAGTCATAGAGTTGTGCAGCATGGAAACAGGACTTTTGGCCCAACCTGTCCATGCTGGTCAAAGATAGGCACTAAAAGCTGCAGTAACTCAGCGGGGCAGGCAGCATCACTGGAGAGAAGGAATGGGTGACGTTTTGGGTCGAGACCCTTCTTCAGATATGCTGACCGAGTTGGCATTCTGGACTCATCCGCTTTGCCTGCATTTGCCTCATATCCCTCGACACCTGCCATACTCCATATATCTGACAACTTTCGAAAGTTGTAATTGTAACCTGCTTCCAGTGGCTATGGAGTTGGGAGTCAGAGACAGCTAGATTATAGGTTGAAGCAGGCAACAATTTAAAAAAACTGATGGAACGGGTTAGGGGAGGGGAAAGTGGGGATGTGGGGGCAGCCCAGAGGGCGATGTGGGAACACTGAGGCTATTAGTGTGGAATTTGATAACCAAGGAAGTAACAAAACTAACAGTCCTTTCAATAAAAGCTAGCACGGAGCGATGGGCTGAATGGAAAGCTATTTGACCTCAGCAGTTATCAGCGACAAGCTTGTTCGTGACTTAAATCAGAAATGCACTTGAACACAAGAGGTACTCAAAAGTATGTTAAAAAAGATGAATCAGATGAATTCTGTGCTAAAAGCTTCCGTGATCTTAAGTGATTGTAATTTTATTTGTAACATTTGGTTGCTAATTGTATGAAAAACTGTGCAGATCTGGTGAGTTAACTACATGGGTTTATTCTGAAGGGCACCAGCCATTTCATCTATAATCTCAGCAAGGTCCCTAATACAAATCCAGCACTCTGAACCTGGTGGATCTGATGTGTGTCAGACTGCTCTTGACAGATAATCATAAATTTGATTATGTATGACTCGCATGTGTGAGATTAGCGATAGCGCAGACAAAAAGATTGGACTGTCATTGCGAACAACATCATCCATAATATCTGCTTTATAAACTGTATAGATTTTACAGCCCCTTCAGTCGCCAGGCATGATAGCTGTTGAGTATAAACTGATTGCTCGAGTTAACCAGTGGGAAATTAGACGAGACAATGCTTTGTTTTCTCGATGCTAATGCGGTGCAGCGGTAGAGCCACTGCCTTACAGCACCAGAGGCCCCGGTTCGATCCTGACTACGGGTGCTGTCTGTTTGGGGTTTGTACGTTCTCCCTGTGACTGCATGGGTTTTCTCCTTTTTCATCCCACACTCCATAAAAGATGTACAGGTTTGTAGGTTAATTGGCCTCGGTAAAAATTGTAAATGGGACCCTAGTATGTAGGATTGTGCTAGTGCATAGGGATCGTTGGTTGGCACGGACTCAGTAGGGCCAAAGGGTCTGTGACTATGCTGTGTCTCTAAGATAAGCTAAGCTACCAGTGCCCTTAGAACTATAGAATGGAGCCCAGGCCCGATTCATGTATTTCTATGGGCCGTGCCATAAAGGTGTAAAGGGACTGTCTCCTTACGCGACTTTTTCGGCGACTGCCTGCACCCATCATAGGTCGTTGCAGGTCGCCGAAAATTTTCAACATGTTGATAATCCAACGGCGACCAAAACAAGATACGACTCTTTGGGCAACTACTCACGACCATACAGGCTTCACCCCAGGGTGTCTCCTGTATGGCCGTGAGTCGTCTCCTCAGTCACCCAAAGAGTCGTAGCATCTTTCTGGTCGCCGCTGAATTTTCAACATGTTGAAAATTCTCGCCAATCTGCAACGACCTATGACGGGTGCCGGCAGTCGCAGTAAAAGTCGCGTAAGTGGGGACAGGCCCTTTAGTATATTCATGTGATGATCATTCTCTGGGCTCACTCAAAGCAAGTTCAGAATGCCGATCAATGTTCAATCCCAACAGGACTTCACCCCTACCATTGTGGGCCAATGCCCAACGCAACTGTGTAGGGCAGCATGAAAAAGTGTTTGGATGTCCATTGATTATTTTGTGGCTGTTTGTACGACTCCACAGCTGTTGAACATCAGTAGAGGAGCAGGCTCCGGGGATGGCGAGGCCTTGCTTTGTTCTTGTGTCTCATGGTCTTATGTTTCAGCTCCACACCACTGTTAACACCACCTTCCACAATGTTCATGAGGATTGAGACAAGGCTAGTGGGATGGTGATTGACTGGATCTAAGTTTGATCTATTTTCATTGATGGACCATATCTTGGTGTCCACCTGGGCAGCTGACAACCCAAGGGGTCTGAAGAAGGGTCTCGACCCAAAACTCCATCCATTCCTTCTCTCCAGAGATGCTGCCTGTCCTGCTGAGTTACTCCAGCTTTTTGTGTCTATCTTCATATGAATATTCACTTCACAAACTTCCAGAAACCCCAGCTCTCTCTCTCTCTCTCTCTCCATCCCTCCCCCACCCAAGTCACACCAGGTTCCCGTTATCACCAGGCGAACAGCTAACAATGGCCAGTTTCCTTCATCATTGTTACTTTTTTTGCATATCTTTTATTCATTTGTTCTATATCTCTCTACATCACTGTCTATATCTCTCGTTACCCTTTCCCCTGACTGGTCTGAAGATGGATCTCGACCCGAAACGTCGCCCATTCCTTCTCTCCAGAGATGCTGCCTGTCCCGCTGAGTTTTGTGTGTCAGGCTTGGATGAATAGCCTTGTGTGTTGTGATCATAATGCGATACTATCATCAACTTCCTGGAATAACCACGTTGTT
The DNA here is from genome assembly GCA_038087875.1 of Malacoraja senta. Lineage (NCBI taxonomy): Eukaryota > Metazoa > Chordata > Chondrichthyes > Rajiformes > Rajidae > Malacoraja > Malacoraja senta. The sequence goes on from CM075979.1 coordinate 77,551,846, forward strand.
ATACACAAGTACATCAAATAAATACAACCAGCCCATGTTTGCTCTGGCTCAAGCTGTGCTGATGTTCCTTTCGAGTCTTAACTCCGTGTACAGCTTGTTAAGAAAGACTTAGGATTTTTTATGCTCTGTTTTTCACACTCTTGTTATTAATTAATAATACAATGACTAGTGTTGTGAACAAAGCCCATCTGAAAGGATGTATTGCCTTAAAAAACAACCAGATGTTGATAGATTCCGTGCAGGAAGGAACTGCAGATGCTGTTTTTAAACCGAAGATAGACACAAAAAGCTGGAGTTACTCAGCGGGACAGGCAGCATCTCTGGAGAAAAGGAATAGGCGACGTTCTGGATCTTTCAGTCCCAGAATTAATATTCCAGATTAATTTATCTTTGAGTTACGATGCTATTTATGAAAATTGGCGGAGGGTGTTTATATGGCCATAGGAGCAGAATTAACCATTCGGTCCATCAAGCCTGCTCCGCCATTCAATCATGGCTGATCTACCGTATCTTTCCCTCTCAACCCCATTCTCCTGCCTTCTCCCCTTAACCCCTGACTCCCTTTAATGGTGTCACTCAGGAGAAGTTAGAGAATCTGCCGATTTACAAGGCGTTCTGTTGCTATGGAGGAACTGCATGCAAGCCTGAGGTAAAAACATAAGGACAAAAGGTCACCTGTTGTCAGTAAGTATAGAAACATAGAAACATGGAAACATAGAAATTAGGTGCAGGAGTAGGCCATTCGGCCCTTCGAGCCTGCACCGCCATTCAATATGATCATGGCTGATCATCCAACTCAGTATCCCGTACCTGCCTTCTCTCCATACCCTCTGATCCCTTTAGCCACAAGGGCCACATCTAACTCCCTCTTAAATATAGCCAATGAACTGGCCTCGACTACCCTCTGTGGCAGAGAGTTCCAGAGATTCACCACTCTCTGTGTGAAAAAAGTTCTTCTCATCTCGGTTTTAAAGGATTTCCCCCCTTATCCTTAAGCTGTGACCCCTTGTCCTGGACTTCCCCAACATCGGGAGCAATCTTCCTGCATCTAGCCTGTCCAACCCCGTATGTTCTGAGCCCAATCAATGGGTATTTTCTGGTGCAGTGGTGGAGGTTTCTCTGTAACCTAGAGGTCGGGATAACAGAGGCATTTCATTTCTCACGCTACTACCCTTTTTCCTTGAGCATGGAGAAAAAAGTAGAGCTTGTCTTGCTGGACTCACAGCAAAATGTCCCGGCCGCATTTCAATGATACCAGCAGCTTTCTTGTGGCAAGAGCCAGAAAACTGTGTTTTACAACATGAGGGCTGTTGCACCACACAGCGTCCTCACGGTGACACGGAGAGTTAGACACACAATGCTGGAGTAACTCAGCGGGACAGACAGCATCTCTGGAGAGAAGGAATGGGCGACATTTCGGGTCGAGACCCTTCATCTGAAGAAGGGTCTCGACCGGAAACATCACAAATTCCTTCTCTCCAGAGATGCTGTCTGTCCCGCTGAGTTACTCCAGCATTTTGTGTCTATCTTCAGTGTATACCAGCATCTGCAGTTCCTTCCTCACATTGCATGTGAGAGTTGCCAATTGCAAGGCTGAGCTGATAAATATAGAGGCTTTCTAACTGATAGGGAAGCAGCGTGATGGTGGCGCAGTGATAGATTTGCTGCTTTACAGCACCCAGTGACCCGGGTTCGATCCTGACTTCGGGTGCTTGTCCGTACGGAGTTTGGGGGCCTGTAAATAACTCTTGTTTGGGTCTTTTTACCCTTGCAATTGTTCAGCTCTACCCACAATGACTCTCCATCTGCAGATCCTATGTCACCCCTTGCGAAGGAGGTATCTGAGTCTATGCACTTGCTCTGCTGCTGCAAGCAAGATTTTCATTCTGCCTGCACCTCAGTACATGTGCGTAGGACCTTAAAACCCGACTTGACTTGGTTTGAGCGCCCGGCAGCTTGCTGACTTCTCCCAGTCAACCACAGCTATGATCCAGCAGAAATGAAGGTTTGCGCTCTGCGTTAGAGGGAAAGATCAAATGGGGTGAGGAAAATAAAATGTTAGCTTGCAGAAGATGGAGGGTTCATTGAACAGTATATACCTGCACAAAACAGACATTAAAGGCTGTTTTTTGTTGCATTGGCTTATAAAATAGAGGCAAAAAAAGATTTCTTGCCTAAATCCAAATAGGTTTGTATCATTTTTTATTACAGTCTTTGGCATCACTAAAGCAGCAGGGTTTGACACGAGAAAACGGATTCCTCCTGTCTGTGCTGGGTGCTGGAGTAATTCAGCGGTCAGTCAATGTTTGTGGAAGAAACAGATAAGTGATGTTTCTGGCCGGGGCCCTTCTTAGTCTGAAGAAATGTCCCGACTCAAAGCGTCGCCTATCCATGTCTTCCGGAGATGCTGTCTGACCTGCTGAGTTACTCCAGTACACTGTATCTTCCTTTATAAACGGTGGCACAGCAGTAGAGTTACTGCCTTACATAGATACATAGAAAATAGGTGCAAGAGTAGGCCATTCGGCCCTTCGAGCCTGCACCGCCATTCAATATGATCATGGCTGATCATCCAACTCAGTATCCCGTACCTGCCTTCTCTCCATACCCCCTGATCCCTTTAGCCACAAGGGCCACATCTAACTCCCTCTTAAATATAGCCAATGAACTGCCTCAACTACCCTCTGTGGCAGAGAGTTCCAGAGATTCACCACTCTCTGTGTGAAAAAGTTTTTCCTCATCTCGGTCTTAAAGGATTTCCCCCTTATCCTTAAGCTGTGACCCCTTGTCCTGGACTTCCCCAACA
>CM075979.1:77554851-77609851 GCA_038087875.1 Malacoraja senta
ACCCTTCTTCAGTGACCTTTCTGATTGTTGTTAGGCTCGGCCTGTGTACCGATTCCTCGTGATGTTATATCAGTACCTCCCAGTACACAATAAAAACCAGATGCAAATACCTTCTCAGAGAGACGGGTCTGATTTGGTGCATGGGATAATCATTCGAACCCATCGCTGCAACTCGTGACAAATTGGTGAGCAAACTTTAAAGCAGTTTGACTTGACAATTTCCTCGCTGTAATAAATGGATGTGACAAGGCCTGCGAAGGTTTGCCATGGCAACAGAAACAGCTGGTTCCTACAGAGACCGCAGCTTGCTTTAGGAATTGACTTTTTGTTTTGAGCAAGCATTACTTTAAATTTCGGAAGGAGAGATTGACTGAGCAGTCTCCGAAATTGAAGAGCCTGGGCTCAAATTGCACCAGCTAAAGAAATCACTCTCTCTGCTGCAGCTGATCAGCAGTCTTATTTACTCAGTAATGTACTGAGGCTATTCGCCCTCAAGATACATTTACAAAGGCTGCCACTCTTCATCTTTACATTGAGATTCGAGAAAACCCTAAGCATAAGCTTATAAGTTATATGAGCAGAATTAGGCCATTCGGCCCATCTAGTCTACCACGCCATTTAGTCATTCATGGCTGTCCATGCTAACCGCATGCCATTTGTCCACATCCCTCTAAAACGTCCCCGTTCTTGTACTTGTCCAGATAAAATCATGAGAGGAATGGATCGGGTAGATGCAGAGGACATAGGTTTAGGGTGAAGGGGAAACGATTTAATAAGAATCTGAGGGGTAACTTTTTCACACAAAGGGTGGTGGGTGTCTGGAACAAGCTGCCAGAGGAGGTAGTTTAGGCTGGGACTATCCCAACATTTAAGAAACAGTTGGACAGGTACATGAATAGGACAGGTTTAGAGGGATATAGACTAAACGTGGGCAGGTGGGACTAATGTAGCTGGGACATGTTGGCCGGTGTGGGCAAGTTGGGCCGAAGGGCTTGTTTCCACATTGTATCATCACCCTATGGCGCAATGACTCTATGTGTTTTAAATGTTATTATTGTACCTTCATGAAGAAAAATTGTCACTATTCATAGTACAGACATATCATTCCATTTATTTACAAGATGGACTGCATGAGCACATCAATTTTCTTTTGCACAAGGACATAGATTTTCCTTTATGTAAGTTCTATGAGGAAACAGTCCAAAATATTTCTGCTTGTGTTCCAGTCCCTTGATGTACAGCAGGACATTAGACTGATCTTTCAACTAGTGTTGCCAACTGTTCCGTATTAGCCGGGACATCCCGTATATAGGGCTAAATTGGTTTGTCCCATACAGGACGGCTCTTGTCCCGTATTTGACTGCTACTACGCAGGTCGAGGGGACTGTCGGGTCGGAGCGCCGCGTCCGGCCCCACCTCACCCGTCCCAACCTAGTGCAGCCCGTGGAGTTCAACAGCAGCGCCTCGCCCGTGGCTGTCTCACCTTCAGACCTCCGCTTATCCCCAACACCACCACCCCTCCTTCTCATGGCCAATCATCGGTTCATGCGTTGGATGGGGTGCCGAACTTTGCGCGCGACCTCGCCTGGGCCAAAACTCCTCAGCTGGCCCGCCGGCTGGGCTTCGTCTGTGCAGTTCAGCACCCGGGCCAACTCATCATTCACCCAGCCACGGCCGAGTCAGTCAACGAATTGCCGTCAGGAATTTGTCCCTTATTTTGATCTTTTGTCCCTTATTTGGGGAGTGAGAAAATTGGCAACCCTACACATAAACCCTTTGTTGTGTCTGCACTGGGTTTGAGTCACACAAAACAATATTCAGACTCCTTTGTACCTGGCGCCTCATGCATGTGGGCTCAGTGGACTATTTCTGTACACTTTGCTAATCGGGGATTGTGCTTAGGTGTGGCAATTCTTCACTCAACTGTCTGTACGACAATCATTTCACTGTGCATTTGCACGTCACAATAAAGCAACACTGAACATATATCAAACAAAATTCCTTTCTCTTGCAAATGCGTGCTCTGGAAATAAAATAGACGTTTCTCTTCCCAGAAGTCTGCGCCTTTGTGAGCAAAGGGAACCTGTGTATATTGAGAACATTCTCACAAGGTTATAAGTGATAGGAGCAGAATTAGGCTATTCGTGCCATCAAATCTACTCTGTCATTCAATCATGGCTGATCTATCTCCCTCCTAACCCCATTCTCCTGCCTTCTCCCCATAACTACCTGACACACCCGGTACTAATCAAGAATCTATCTATCTCGGCTGTAGCCAGGTGAAGTTCATAGGTTTATAACTGATAGGAGTAGAATTATGCCATTCGGCCCATCAAGTCTATTCCCCCATTCAAACATGGCTGATCTGTCTCTCCCTCTCGACACCATTCTCCTGCCTTCGCCCCATAACCCCTGGCAGCCCGTACTAATCAAGAATCTATCTATCTCTGCCTTAAAAAAACTCCATTGACGGCCTCCACAGCTTTCTGTGGCAAAGAATTCCAGATTCCCCACCCTCTGACTAAAGAGGGTTCTGTTTATTTTACCGAACAGGTTACTTTTAACTGGTGAGTTATTTTGTTGATTTCTGGTCCGAACCATATTGGAATTTGGTATTAGTTCCATCCACAGAAGTCTGAGAAACAAAGATTCCCCCAGGTTCCTGCCATATTTGTAACAAAATATGGCGTTGCCAAATGTAAAGCAGTGCCGATGACGTACAGGGTGTATAAACTGAGCTGGTCAGCTGTCTCAAGCCTTAGATGAATATCTAGAATAAAATCTAATGGCACAATACTGATACTTTGCAGGGTACACAGTGCTCTGTATCTGAGGGGAACTATTACTGTGGTGCTATCCCATCTTGATAATGTCGCTGACAACCTAGCTATTGGTTCATCTCCTTACATCCACACAACCCGACAAGGTCACTGGAAGGTAATCAGATGTAGAAATGAATGGTTCACAAAGTATCTTTGCCTAGATTCATGGTGGCACTGTGGCTGCCTTACAGCACCAGAGACCCAGGTTCGATCCTAACTACGGGTGCTGTCTGTATGGAGTTTGTACTTTCTCCACGCGACCTGCGTAGGTTTTCCCCGGGCGCTCCGGTTTCCTCCCACACTCCAAAGCCGTACAGGTTTGTGGATCAATTGGATTCAGTACAATTGTATATTGCCCCTAGTGTGTGTAGGATATTGTTAGTGTGCAGGGATCGCTGGTCGGTGCGGACTCAGTGGGCCGAAGGGCCTGACTATCTCTAAACTAAACTAAACTGTTGCAGCAAGCAATGGTTTTGTCCCCTCTTGCATTATCTGTCTATTAGCTCGTTAATGGCCCGTCCGTAAGATTTAATACTTACTCCTACATTACTCATTTAGTTTAGTTCAGCCTGTTTCCGCGCTGTATCTCTAAACTAAACTAAAGGTAGACACAAAATGCTGGAGTAACTCAGCGGGACAGGCAGCATCTCTGGAGAGAAGGAATGGGTGAGCCTTCTTCAGACTGAATTAAACTAAACTAAAGCTTCCTTGCCCTGCCCCACCACTTCAGATACCAGGGACATTGAGAACAGAAGCACAACATTCAGCACAACACAGCTGTGTACTGGGGTGAATGACAGGTGAACTTTTCTCACAGTCGTTCCTTGATATTCTTCAAAGTTCAATGTACATTGAAAGTTTAACTCATTTAATCGCAGTATCGCTGCTCATTCTTTTTGGAATTCACGATGTTAACCTTTCATGGCGTTTCATTCTGAGTTCAAAGATCAAGAAAGTAACAACCAATATTTCCCCTGCTTATGTAGATGGGTTGGGATTTGGATGGGTTGAGGTTGTGTGGGAGGGGTCATTCATAGAAACATAGAAAGTAGGTGCAGGAGTAGGCCATTCGCCCCTTCAAGCCAGCACCGCCATTGAATATGATCATGGCTTATCATCCAGAGTCAGTACCCTGTTCCCGCTTGTGTCCTATATCACTTGATTCCGTTAGCCTTCTGTACATAGCGGTGTAGTGTAGAATGCTATGCTTATTTGGTTGTTTTCACATACCCCTCTTACTTTGGTTTGGGAACATTACATTTGGGAACATAGCTCTTGGATTGGAATCAGCTCCATTTGGTTGGGAAACAGCTCCACCCAAGACCGCAAGAAAATGCAGCGAATAGTGGACGCAGCACAGACCATCACACAAACCAAACTCCCTACCAATGACCCCATTTATACCTCACGCTGCCTCGGCAAGGCCAGCAGCATAATCAAGGATGAGTCTCACTCTGGCCACTCACTTCTTTCCCCTCTCCCATTAGGCAGAAGGTATAGAAGTGTGAAAACGCACACCTCCAGATTCAGGGACAGTTTCTTCCCAGCTGTTACCAGGCAACTGAATCATCCTACCACAACTAGAGAGCAGTCCTGAACTACCATCTACCTCATTGGTGACCCTCGGACTATCTTTGATCATACGGTCTTTATCTTGCACTAAACGTTATTCCCTTATGTATCTGTACATTGTAAATGACTCGATTGTAATCATATATTGTCTTTCCGCTGACTGGTTAGCACCCAACAAAAGATTTTCACTGTACCTCGGTTCTCTTGACAATCAACTAAACTGAAACAGTAACTGAACTAATTTGTCACTTGAGATATTGCCTTTCAGTTGGTGTTCCCACTAGATGACTGATAACTTCATGAATTAACATATTAGGTGTGATGTATATTGCATATGACATATAATCTGCTAGATATTATAAGGCTCCTATCATCCTTACATTAAGTTGGAGCCTGTGTTATTTTATAACAGTTCTGTAATGCCTGGTTTTATTGCTTCATATATCTTTCTCAAGGTCACTAATTTACAGTGACCAATTAGGCAGATATAATTTTTAATTATTCAGAAATTTTAAGTACTCTGATAACATGGAACTGCAGATGTTGGTTTTCCAAAGAAAGAGATAAAAAGCCGTCTCTCTCTCTCCGTCCCTCCCCCACCTTAATCATCCTTCTAGTTTCACGGTTTGTATCCCTACATTATCACCTCCTCTACAGCCAACAATGGATCATTGTTGGTTCCTTGGCCATCGGTGCTGCCTCTGTTTTGTTCTGTACCTTTTCATACCTCTAGTTTCCCTCTCTCCTGACTCTCAGTCCGAAGAAGGGTCTCGACCCGAAACGTTACCTAATCCTTTTCTCCGGAGATGCTGCCTGACCCGTTGAGTTACTCCAGCATTTTGTATTTATCGCTGGAGTAACTCAGTGGGGTCAGACAGCATCTCTGGAGAACATGAATAGGTGACGTTTTAGGCATCCTGGCTTGATATTTTTGTTTGTTAAATATAATCCTTTTTTCATTTACATCTGCACACAATTTTATTTCGAGATAGATAGGGAAATTCAGAGATTACAGATCCTGCTTTCAGAAAGGTTCCTTTCATATAGTGGCACTGGAGTGAAGGGAACTCTGTACCAAATGGGGACCATATCTTTATTGCTTTCTTTAAATATAAGCTTACACATTTTGAGTTAAACCTTTCTATTTATTGCCAACCTTTTGTTCCTTTGACAGCTGCAAAAGAATCTTTAAAGCCATTAGCTGCAGGGAGAAGGCTGGTATAGAATGTCATGTACACCAGCTAGCTAGTAATAGTTTAGTTTAGAGAACAGGTCCTTCGGTCCACCAAGTCCACACTGACCAGCGATCCCCGCACATTAACACTGCCCTACACACACTGGGGACAATTTTTGTGTACATTTATACCAAGCCAATTCACCTGTAAATCAGTATGTCTTTGCAGTGTGGGAGGAAACCAAAGATCTTGGAGATAATCCACGCAGGTCACGGAAAGAATGTACAAACATGCACCTGTAGTCAGGATTGAACCCTGGTCTCTGGCGCTGTGAGACAGTAGCTCTACCGCTACGCCACCATGCCGCCCCAAAATCAGAGGAAACTAAGGCATCCATTGAACAAATAAAAGAGAAAATTCTGAAGGCATACAAATTATTTTTTATCTGGTAAAACAAATAATATTACACTCTCGAAAATATTCCATAGAGAGCCATTTCTTTGGATTCATGAGACCCAAGGGACTGGATTCTGATGCTGGGAAAAAAAAAACCTGCTGGAGGAACTCAGCGGGACGGAGTGCATCTGTGGATGCAAAGAGATAGTCAACATTTTGGGTGGAGACATTGCATCAGTCTTGCGTTGATCCGAAACATCGACTATCCATTTCCCTCCACAGTTGCTGTCTGACCTGCCGCGTTCCTCCAGCAGTTTGTTTTTTTGTATGCTCGGGTTCGTGGATCGCATTAGTCACTCTGCCTTTGTTCTTTGCTTTACGATACGATAAACTTTATTCATCCCCAGAGGGAAATTAGTCTGCAAACAGTCACAATACACAACAAGGTACACTAAAACTGGAAAATAAAAGTGCAAAAAAAAGAAAAGGACAATGGACAGTTGGCTGGCTGCCGTGTGCTCAGCGCCTAAACCGGTACGAAGTCTGTGTCCTTGAAGTAAAATTAATCAGCTCATAATCGGTTTAAGTGCTTCATAATCCTGTAACTGTTGGCTTAGCTGTAGAAAAATGGCAATAATTCTTCTGCGGTTTGTTTTCGAGTCGTTTTGTGGGAACAAAAGGCCGCTGATGCTGTTAAACTGTGACATTGGACAGCTGAGGAAGGAAGCGGGATGTCCAAAGCAACCTTCTGGCAAATCTGAAGGGTCTCAGCCTCTGCCATCCCTTGAAAGCAGAGGCTCTCCATTAGAAGCGTAGGCCATTTACGGTGCTGTGGACATCAGGCAAAACTAACCAAAAATGCAAAAGGGTCATAACCAGAACATCTACGAGGCGGCGATCCTCCACCAACCTGCCTCCATTGGACAGAATCATCAATAATAAGGTCCACCATGAGACTCAGGCAACCATGGACCACTTCCCATATATAAGGCGCCATCTCATAAGTTCATGTTCATAAGTGATAGGAGCAGAATTAGGCCATTTGGCCCATCAAGTCTACATCACCATTCCATCATGGCTGATCTATCTTTCCATCTCAACCCCATTCTCCTGCCTTCTCCCCATAACCCCTGACACCCGTACTAATCAAGAATCTATCCATCTCTGCCTTAAAAAAATATCCATTGGCTTGACCTCCACAACCTTCTGTGGCAATGAACTCCACAGGTTCACCACCTGTTGACTAAAGAAATTCCTCCTCATCTCTTTCCTAAAGGAATGTCCTTTTTTTCTGAGGCTATGACCTCTGGCCCTGGACTCTCCGACCAGTGGAAACATCCTCTCTACCCAGGCCACCTCTCAGTGAGGGTGAACGTTAATGTTGAAAGTAACTATCATTTTCAATCATGGAGGGATACAGCACAGAAACATGCTGCTCGGCCCCCAGAGTCTGGTGTGCCAGCCATCAGCCACCCGTTTACACTGATCCTACATTAATCTCAATTTTTTAATATTGTTCCTCTCATTTCACCATTCTCACTACTGGCGACCAACAGTGGTCATTCAACCCACCAACCCATATCTGAGGAAGAGAATTTACAGAAGACAGCAGACTTGGCACAACTGGGTAGCATTCCTACCATTCTCTTTTTGAGTCTTGGACTACTAACACTAGAGATTTCAAGGCATTGGATAAACACTGCCAATTCCTTCCCTGCAAAATCCTCCACTTTAACTGTGAGGACAAGTGTGTGTTCCGTGGTCTCCCCCAGCCAAATTCTTACAACATTTAGATCTCACTTGCACTGTGTTTAAGAAAAAACTGCAGATGCTGGAAAATCGAAGGTAGACAAAAGTGCTGGAGAAACTCAGCGGGTGCGGCAGCATCTATGGAGCGAAGGAAATAGGCAACGTTTCGGGCCGAAACCCTTCTTCAAGGGTTCACCAGCACTTTTGTCTACCTTACTTACACTGTGTTGTGTAGGCCATGTCTACACTCACATTCACATACCTGACACCACACCCCTGAAAAAGGCACTCTACACCAATCTTTGGTGAAAAGGAATAGGCGACATCTCTGGTCCGAACCCTTCTTCAGGATGAAAGGTAGAGGTAGGTGGGGTGGGGGGGGGAGGGGGGGAGGGGCCAGAACAAAACAGGGCCGGCAACAAATGACCTCAAACAGATGACCTCAGGGAGGGTGGAGCCCATAACGGCCCATTGTTGGCTGGGGAAGATGAGCTAACGAGAGGTATACAGGGATGCGAACAGCGGATGTTGTAGAATGGTAGGGGAGAGGGGGGATGCAGGAGTTAATTGAAATGAGACTGATCAACGTTCATAGCACTGCTTTGTAAGCTGCCCATGAGAAATATGAGGAAATATGTGTTGTAAGCTTGGGCAGCTTACAATGCAACGGAGCGAACATTGATCCTTCTAATTTCAAGTAACTCAAACATTTGTAGGTTAATTGGCTTCGTGTAGGATAGAACTAGTGTACGGGTGATCGCTGGTCAGCGCGGACTCGGGGGGCCGAAGGGCATGTTTCCACGCTGTATATCTAAACTAAACCTATGACAATAAATCCTGGCGAGTGTTCTGCAGTAGACAACAACTTTAAATGCATGGTTGTTCATCACAGTTGTAAAGCAGGGAATTGTTTATGTTTGGACGGATTTATGTGCGTGGTGGAAACGTAGAGTCGCCTTCATTCAGCAGAAATTTAATGAGAGGAATGACGGCGAACACAGTGTGTCATAAAGTGCAGTCCCAGTGGGGACTGCTTCTTGAGCTGCAGATGTGCTGGGGTTATTTCAGCACTGTCTGTGTTTGTAGGCTGGGATAAATGAACCGTATAGGGATTTTCATGTTTGTATTCACGATAAAAGCAGCAGCAGGATGAATCTTTCCTTACCGTCTTTCACCCTTGCTGTTTGGAAAGGACCGTTATTCCCTTCCTAACAGCCCAACTCCCTGTCCTCCCTGCACACCTTCAGACTGGGATGAGGCTTTTTCTCTTCATTTGTCTCTCTGGGGGCCGATTATTCATTGATATTCGCTGGAAGTATCAGTGAGTTCTGGTCACTGTCTTCTGCCAGAACAACATCTCCAGCACTGAGGTATTAACTACACTCAGATGGCTATATTGGACAGATTGTGTTGGCTGTATGCCCGACATCATAACAGGTCACCGAGTCCCTAGCGCTATACGCCAAGCAGTTTCCCGGAAGGCGGTGGTAATGTTTCCAGCATGTGCTCAAACCTCCCTGAAGAAATGTGTGGTAGACACAAAAAGCTGGAGTAACTCAGCGGGTCTGACAGCATCTCTGGAGAAAAGGAATAGGTGACGTTTCAGAAAGGGAAAAGAGAGATATAGACGGTGATGTAGAGAGATATAGAACAACTTTCATATGAAGAAAGACTGGATAGACTTGGCTTATACTCGCTAGAATTTAGGAGATTGAGAGGGGATCTTATAGAAACGTACAAAATTCTTATGGGGTTGGACAGGCTAGATGCAGGAAGATTGTTCCCGATGTTGGGGAAGTCCAGGACAAGGGGTCACAGCTTAAGGATAAGGGGGAAATCCTTTAAGACCGAGATGAGGAAAAACGTTTTCACACAGAGAGTGGTGAATCTCTGGAACTCTCTGCCACAGAGGGTAGTTGAGGCCAGTTCATTGGCTATATTTAAGAGGGAGTTAGATGTAGCCCTTGTGGCTAAAGGGATCAGGGGGTATGGAGAGAAGGCAGGTACGGGATACTGAGTTGGATGATCAGCCATGATCATATTGAATGGCGGTGCAGGCTCGAAGGGCCGAATGGCCTACTCCTGCACCTGTTTTCTATGTATCTATGTAACTTAATGAAAGATATGCAAAAAAAGTAATAATGATAAAGGAATCAGACCTTTGTTAGCTGTGTGCTGGGTGAAAACGAGTTGCAGACAATGAGACTCAACAAGATGACTTTGAAGCAACTATAACGACTTGGGAGGGGTAGAGACAGAGAGAGAGGGGATGCAAGGGATACTTGAACTTAAATAAATCAATATTTATACCCCTGGGTTGTAAGCTGCCGAAGCAAAATATGCATACACATAAAGGGTGGTGGGTGTATGGAACAAGCTGCCAGAGGAGGTAGTTGAGGCTGGGACTATCCCAACGTTTAAGAAATAGTTAGGCAGGTACATAGGTAGGACAGGTTTGGAGGGATATGGACCAAGCGCCGGCAGTTGAGACTAGTGTAGCTGGGACATGTTGGCCGGTGTGGGCAAGTTGGGCTGAAGGGCCTGTTTCCACACTGTATCACTCCATGACTCTCTGACTCTTAAGTGCTGTTCATCTAATTTGCGTTTGGCCTCACTCTGATAGTGGAGGAGGCCCAGGACAGACAGATCAGTGTGGGAATGGAAATTAAAGCGTTTGGTAATCGTAGATGAGGTGGAAACTTGACGTCAGACTGCGAACCTCTGGCCACTGACTGGTCAGAGATGGGGGGGGGGGGGAGGGGAAATGGGGGGGGGGGGAATAACATCCTTTCTGTCTTCGGCCTCCTCCATTGCCAGAGTGAGGACACGTGCAAAATGGAGGAACAGCGCCTCATATTCCGCTTGTGTAGTTCACCAGCCAACGATATGAACATTGAATGTTCCAAGTAATAGCCACCCCTCCCCCTCTCCCTTTCCTGCGTCCCTTTTCTCCCAATATCTCACCCAGTCACCTCACCACTTTTCCCTCCACTCTACACTCACTTCTCATCATCGTCCCTCATTTTAGTTTTATCCTCCTCTTTCACCTATATCCCTCTGGCTTTACATTTCACTCCTCTTCTCTCCTTATCTGACACCCTTTTGTCTCATTTTCACCTCCAGCCTTTGTCACACCCCACCCATCTGCTTATCAACCACCCCCCCCCCTCACCTGTATCCACCTATCACATGCCAGACTTTTGTCCAGCTTCACACCTCTTTTCCAGCTTTCATTCCCCAACCCCAATCAGCCTGGAAAAGAGTCCCAACCTGAAACGTCTCCTGTCCATTCCCTACTCATGCCTGACCCAATGAGTTTCTACAGCACTTTTTGTGTTCTGCTCAAGATTTCAGCATCTGCAATGCCATGTTCCCTCTTTGAGTCATTCCTTGAAGTTAAAGGATCACCCATTTATGGCAAAGATGAGGTGAAATATTTTCCCCTCTGTGGACTGTTTATCTTTAGAACTCCCTTCCACAAAAAGCAATCAAAGTAGCCTTGAATATGTTTAAGGCAGAGGTGGATATATTCTTGAGATCACACATTCCTTAGCTTAAAATGGACCTAACAGGTAACGCCCTGCCTGAGGTAATTTGTGTCTGGCCCTGAATGGTCCTGGTCTTTTCTCGTCTCCAACACTTCACCTCCTCCCCCCCCCCAACTCAGAACTTTCAGTCTTAAAAATTGTCCTAACCCACAACGTCAGCCATCCTTTTTCTCCAGAGATACTGCCGGGAAGCGCTGAGTTTCCCAGCACCTTGGGTCTATCTATGGATATATTATTGATAGGCAAAGGGTTGGTGGGTTACTTAAGGCCGGTGGGAATGCAGTGCCAAGACAGCAATCAAATCAGCGATTAATGTCGGGGCCCTTCATCAGACTGGCAGCATCTGAAGGGTCTCGACCCAAAACGTCACCTACTCCTTTTCTCCAGAGATGCTGCCTCACCCGCTGAGTTACTCCAGCATTTTGTGTCTATCTTCGGGTTGAATTAGCATCTGCAGTTCCTTCTTACATTGGAACAAACAAGGCCGTGGCGTGCTTGCACAGTTAACAATAAAAGCCTTTTCTGGGAATAGGGTGCAGCAATTAGACGAATAAATCTGCCTCAGTTTTATCTAATCTGCTTTCTGACCGTAAATTGCCTGGCACAGGATGCCAACCCATCCTTCTTCCCTTTGCCAAATTAAATCCAAGCACGCCTGCTGGTACATCCCTGGTACTCGTCTCTGCCAGCGCAATGAGATTAATTTCTGACATGCTTTTCCAACAGCTTGCTCGTTGTAAACCTGACCCCTGCCACCTCGTCCTCCGCCATTATTGGTAATTTGTCAAAATTGTAAATTGTCTCTAGTGTGTAGGATAGTGTTAGCGTACGGGGTCATCGCTGGTTGGCGTGGACTCAGTGGACCGAACGGTCTGTTTCCATGCTGTATCTCTAAAGTAAGGTCTCCAAATCTGAGGAAGGACATTATAGCCATAGAGGGAGTGCAAAGAAGGTTCACCAGACTGATTCCTGGGATGTCAGGACTTTCATATGAAGAAAGACTGGATAGACTTGGCTTATACTCGCTAGAATTTAGGAGATTGAGAGGGGATCTTATAGAAACGTACAAAATTCTTATGGGGTTGGACAGGCTAGATGCAGGAAGATTGTTCCCGATGTTGGGGAAGTCCAGGACAAGGGGTCACAGCTTAAGGATAAGGGGGAAATCCTTTAAGACCGAGATGAGGAAAAACTTTTTCACACAGAGAGTGGTGAATCTCTGGAACTCTCTGCCACAGAGGGTAGTTGAGGCCAGTTCATTGGCTATATTTAAGAGGGAGTTAGATGTGGCCCTTGTGGCTAAAGGGATCAGGGGGTATGGAGAGAAGGCAGGTACGGGATACTGAGTTGGATGATCAGCCATGATCATATTGAATGGCGGTGCAGGCTCGAAGGGCCGAATGGCCTACTCCTGCACCTATTTTCTATGTATCTATGTAAGACAAAGTGCTGGAGAAACTCAACAGGTCAGGTAGCATCTGGAGGATATGAATAGTTAACCTTAGGTCAGTACCCTTCTTCAGATTTTTAGATCCTTGATGGGATACAACATTAATGCAGAACTGAGAATCCTAGTAGAAATAAGGGGAACATTTTTGCATCTAATGATAAAAGAATTGCAGACAAAGCTGAAATGAAAACAATAAGTGCTGAATATAGTCAGCACTTTCCTCCCCCACCCAAGTTGCACTAGCTTCTCGTTTTCACCCTACAAACAGCTAACAATGGCCTGTTTCCTTTATCATTGTTTCCATATTTTTTGCATATCTTTTATTCATTGTTCTTTATCTCTCCACATCATCGTCTATATCTCTCGTTTCCCTTATCCCTAACCAGTCTGAAGAAGGGTCTCAACCCGAAATGTCACCCATTCCTTCTCTCCAGAGATGCTGCCTGTCCCGCTGAGTTAGTCCAGCTTTTTGTGCCTATCTTTGGTTTAAACCAGCATCGGCAGCTCCTTCCAACACAAGTAGTCAGCAGGTCAGGCAGCATCTGTGCAAAGAGAAGCAGAGTTGATATCTATTTTTGAAGACAATGAGGCCCGCACAGTTACACAGTTGTAACGTCGCTGCCTCACAGTCTCAGCCATCTGGGTTCAATCTTGACCCTCAGGTGCTCCCTGTAACTACTGTATGTAGGTTTCTCACCCCCGCTCTGGTTCCCTACCACATGCGCAAATTTGTGCAGATTGATGGGTAAATTGGCCACTGTAAACATCTCATGTGTCAGTGAGCAGTAGGATGCAGGAGAATTGATAGGAAATTGTGGAGAATTAAATGGGATTGGTGTAATTGGGTACTTGATGGTTGGTATGAACTCAGTGGGCCTGTTTCCATGCAGTATGACCATGGCCCTTCCACCACCACGGCTCTCAGTAGTGGTCATGTCACCATCTACTGCCTCCCATTATAATACAATGCTCCTTACAGACGTGGCACTGGGCCTGTACTCGCTGGAGTTCAGACGGATGAGGGGGAAGGACCTCATTGAAACCTTACCGAATAGTGAAAAGCCTGGATACATTGGATGTGCAGAGGATGTTCCCACCAGTGGGACAATATTGGACCAGAGGCCACAGCCTCAGTTCTTATTTTCAAGGTATCACCAGAAACTCTGGTTGATTTTTTATTCCCTCAGTCCGAACTAATGTATCAACTAGACTAGTCTCGAACCAGAGGCCATAGCCTCAGAATAAAAGGACGTACGTTTAGAAAGGAGATGAGGAGAAATTTCCTTAGAATCTGGTGTGGTGAATCTGTGGAATTCATTGCCACAGACTGGTGTGGAGGACGTCAATGGATATTTTTAACATGGAGATTGCAGATTCTTGATTAGTATGGGTGTCGACGGTTATGGGGAGAAGGCAGGAGAATGGGGTTGAGAGGGAAAGATGGATCAGCCATGATTGAAAGGCGGACTAGACTTGATGGACTGAATGGCGTAATTCTGATCCTATAACTTATAAACTTACAAACATGGGACACACACTACATTTAGGACCTGGGCTAAGGAAAGCGTTGGGCTCTATTGGTTGCAGGGCAACGGGCTTGACTGTGGTACCGATTAACTGGTGGTGAAATGCCAAAACAATCATTATAATCAGCATCCAGCACGGATGTGAGGATTTGTTCTCTTTCGGATGGGCTCGACCAGGGAGTGGTGAGCACCAGCCAGAGTCAGTTTACATTTTTTGACGGGGTGGTTGCCCGCTAGCAACTCGTGATAAGCTGGTGCGGCATTCGGCAGCAGTGGAGCAGGGCTGGCTGCGGGTCAGGCCAGGAGTTAATGAGCTGCAAGGAAGGCGGCTCTCCTCGCTCCTGGCCAAGCCAGGAGGGAATCAGCCGTACCCCTCGATTAGTTGGGAGCCGGATCATTAACGAAAAGTCAACTGGCGTTCACGTCTCAGACCATTATTGACAACGTCCAGCTGCTGGAAACGCTTCATCCGCTAAAACGTTGCACCCCGGCTAATGAGGGAAGACGCTGGATTTCGGCACCGTTTCCCATTCACTGCAAGCGCTCGCATAACTAATTAGCTTGACGGAGCTAATGAAATTAACCTCTCCACTTTAGATTTATCTCTGACGTGCCTCTACAGGGTTGAGCAGTCCTAGAGTTCTATATTTAATGACAATTTTGTTGTGGTTTTTTTGGATGCAGTGGCTGTTGCTTGTATTCTTACAAATTATCCTGGCTGTATCCCCAGTATGTGACAGGCTAAAAACTGCGAGTGCAAATAAAGCAAACAGAGGGTTGCCGCATAAGTGACAGGAGCAGAATTAGGCCATTCGGCCCGTCAAGTCCACTCCGCCATTCAATCATGGCTGATCTATCTCTCCCTCCTAACCCCATTCTCCTGCCTTCTCCCCATAACTACCTGACACACCCCGTACTAATCAAGAACCTATCTAGGCCGTTAAAAAAAAAGTTGTGCCCCACTGGGCTACATTCACCGAAGCAGAGATGAGCAAATAGATTTTAAATCATTAATTGCTCCCACCCGCAAAATTCTTGACAAGCTCGCTCTCTTGACAAGTCAAGCTCCGAATGCTTTATATCCCCGAGCCTCTCTGATCATATCAAGCGATGAGCGGTGGAGATATTATTCCATCGGCGAACAACCCTGTTGATAACATAACGCAGGGACATGATGTTTAATACATAGTGAAAGGTAACGCTTTGAAGTAGTGTTTGTTTGCTATCTGCAAAATCAATGCTAAATCAGGGTGGCTTGTTTTGGGATTTTAGCCATGCGCAGGCTCCTTTCCCCTCCTCCCCAGCTGCTTGGCTCCAGAAGGCTTGCTGTTGGAATTGTAATTAATTGTGTGTGAATTCCTATGAGCGACGTCCTTCACATGGGACCTAAATATCAGTCGTAAATCACAGGCAGGAGCGCGCGCACGCGCATGCACAGGCGCCAACTATACCGTACATTATTAGAGAGCTGTTAAACGTGCAAAGGCCCTGCGCAGGTACGTAATCAATCAAACTTCGAGCCACAGGAGGAGGTTTCAGAATGCAAGACTCAACAGTAGAGGACACTTCAATACCAATGTAAATTAGGTGATTATCAATCATTAGGAGTTTTATGTTTAAACTCTTTAAGTTGCCAGCCATCAATTTATTTCTTTACTGATTGTGGCCCAGACAGCAATTCGACCTTACCTTTGGCTTATATTCACTGGAATTCAGAAGGATATGAGGGGATCTTCTTAAAGGATTGGACAGGTTAGATGCAGGAAAATTGTTCCCGATGTCGGGGGAGTCCAGAACCAGGGGTCACAGTTTAAGAATAAGGGGTAGGCCATTTAGGACAGAGATGAGGAAAAACATTTTCACCCAGAGAGTTGTGAATCTGTGGAATTCTCTGCCACAGAAGGCAGTGGAGGCCAGTTTACTGGATGTTTTCGAGAGAGAGTTAGATTTAGCTCGCAGGGCTGACGGAATCAAGGGATATGGGGAGAAAGCAGGAGCAGGGTACTGATTTTGAATGATCAGCCATGGTCATAGTGAATCGTGTTGCTAGCTCAAAGAGCCGAATGGCCTACTCCTGCATCTATTTTCTATGTTCACCCCTAAGCCCACACCTGCAGTTCCTTGTGTCAATCATTCAACTGATTGGGTCCAGCAGGACAATCTCATCAGATCATTCGCTTTCTGCTGATGTCCCCGTAGCCCAAACGTTTATTCTCTCCACGTGCCCAATGACTCGCCTTTAATGTGTTAGCCACTTATTTTTACAAAGAGGTCATTGCAGTGGGCAATTAACCTATCGGCAGCTCGTTCGGGCTATAAAGGAAACCAGGGCAAACTGGAGGAAACTCACACAATCATGGCGAGGACGTGCAAACTCCACACTCACAGTCCTTAGACTTTACTTTAGACTTTAGAGATGCAGCACGGATACAGTGCCTTTCAGCCCCCTGACCAGTGATCAATCGTACACTAACACTATCCTACGCACAATTTTATCGAAGCCAATTAGCCGACAAACCTGTAGAGTGTGTAAGATAACCGGAGTACCCGGAGAAAACCCACACAGGTCAAGAGGAGAAGGTACAAACTCTGTATGGACAGCGCCCATAGACAGGATCGAACCCGGGCCTCTGGTGCTGATAGGCAGCAACTCTACCACCATGCCACCACAGTCCCTGGGGTCGGTTCTGAACCTGGATCCCGAGACTAACTGTCGCTCCACCATGTCATCACTTGACGGCTAGGATGTTACGGACTACAGATTGGAGTCATCTCCTTTAACTCCAGCGGATCCGGTAACATTTACCTGTTATCCTTTCTCCATTGTATCACCACCATGGTTTGTTGACAGACTCGAAGCAAGACATGAATCATTCATAACCCAACAGTGGATGTGCAAACCCTAGTGAAAAGGGCAGATAGAAACTCATCGCAGAAAAGCTACAAAAGGTCAACGAGGGGAGCATTGGAGAACAATAAATTGCATTTGGCATTTTTGCTCATTTCTGAATTTCATTTCAGCAATGAGAAAGTGTGTGTAATAGTCAGGGCAGACCAGATAGCTCAGCCAGCCCGTTCCAGAAACAAATCGACAATCTCATAGCTCCCGATGTTTCATCCCGTTAGGAGTTAGGTGTTGTCTTGGCCTAGCAGTGCAACTGATTATACTTTCCAGAACTACAAGCACTCCCTGACTTATGTAAGAGTTACGTTCCGCGAACCCTTACGGAAGTCAGATTTGACGTAAGTCGGAATAACTATCCCCATCCCCTGCCTGAAATAACTCACTGAGAGAAAAAAGGTGCAGGAGTAGGCCATTCGGCCCTTCGAGCCAGCACTGCCATTCAATATGATCATGGCTGATCATCCAAAATCAGTAACCCGTTCTGCTTTTTCCCAATATCCCTTGATTCCTTTAGCCCTAAGGGCTGTATCTCACTCTCTCTTGAAAGCATCCAGTGAATTAGCCTCCACTACCTTCTGTGGCAGAGAATTCCACAGTTAACTGTCTCAGTGGTGTCCGGTGTACTCACTGTGGCACACGGCATTCTGAGTGAACAACACCACCACCACTGCCGGTTTAAGTACCGTCTCGCCATTGGGGCCACTTTCTGCGACGTGCAGTCTTTTGGGTAAAATTGCCAGAATTGCCGGCTTCAGTTCCATCTCGCTGTTTGGGCATTTTCTGCGGTGCTCGGTCTTCTGAGTAAGCACCACCACCATTGGTCGGCTTGTTTCCGATGTAAACTTGAGTAATCGTACAGTGTTGTGAAAATGTCAAACTGCCTTAATTGCACTCGAGATTGTTTACCTAAGTGCGAGTTTACGCATGTCGCTGATAGGGTATAGTCGGGGAGTGTCTGTATGAAGAGGAATGCCTTCCCACGGCACGTCTTCCCGCCCCAGAACACCTCAAGATTCAAGTCAAGATTGTGTAATTGACACATGCACAGGGAAGGGAACAATTAACTTCTCACTTGCTGCAGCTTCACAGCCACATTAACGCAACAACATAACAAATAAATAGACAATAAACAACAATACAATCATTTATCAACTAAACTAGGTAACAAGATCAATGCAAGTCGACGTAAGTAGAGCAATCTATACAAAGTCCATAGTAGTTTGGTGCTGAGGTAGGATTGTGGTTAGGATTGTGCAGGGCGGTTCAAGAGCCTGATTGTTGATGGGAAGAAGCTGGTAATAGCAGGATGTTTCCACCAGTGGGAGAGTCTAGGACTAGAGGACATAGCCTCAGAATTAAAGGACATTCTTTTAGGAGGTGAAATTTATTTTGTCAGAGGGTGGTGAATCTGTGAAATTCTTTGCCACAGAAGGCTGTGGGGGCCAAGTCAGTGGGTATTTTTAAGGCAGAGATAGATAGATTCTTGATTAGTACAGGTGTCAGAGGTTATGGGGGGGAAGGCAGGAGAATGGGGTTAGGAGGGAGTGGTAGATCAGCCATGATTGAATGGTGAAGTAGACTTGATGGGCCGACTGGCTTAATTCTACTCCTATCACCTTATGAGAGCATGGCCAGGGTGGTGTGGGTATTTGATGATATTAGCTCCCATCTTGAGGCAGCTCTTCCTGTAGATCCATTCAATGGTGGGGAAGTCAATAGCCATGATGAGCCAGGCAATGTCCACAAAGCCCTCCATGCCCGCAGGCATACCTCCTGGCCACACACTCATCTCCCTGCTACCTTCAGGTAGAAGGTACAGGAGCCTGAAGACTGCAACGACCAGGTTCAGGAATAGCTACTTCCCCACAGCCATCAGGCTATTAAACTTGGCTCGGACAAAACTCTGAACATTAATAGCCCATTATTTGTTATTTGCACTTGATCAGTTTATTTATTCATGTGTGTATATATTTATATAATGGTATATGGACACACTGATCTGTTTTGTAGTCAATGCCTACTATGTTCTGTTGTGCTGAAGCAAAGCAAGAATTTCATTGTCCTATCAGGGACACGTGACAATAAACTCTCTTGAACACTTGAACTTGAATTGTGGCCAATTTGGATGTTGAGGATTTGAGTAGATTTATTCAAAGGCTTTCAGGTGTGGACAACTTCAGTTTCAGGTTCAATCCTCATCTCCAGTGCTGTTTGCTGGGTGGAGTTTGCACATTCTACCTGTGGCTGCATGGGTTTCTTTTGGGTGCTCTGGTTTCCTCTCACATCTCAAATGTTGTCAAGTCAAGTCAAGTCAAGTCACATTTATTTATATAGCACATTTAAAATACAACTCTCGTTGGCCAAAGTGCTTTACATTTGTTATAAGAATAGTATAAACAAACAAACTATATACATGTAGCCCTCGCTCAGGGGACGTCAAGAAAGGCTTGGGAGTATAGATACGTTTTTAGTCTTGACTTAAAGGAGTCGATGGAGGGGGCAGTTCTGATGGGAAGGGGGATGCTGTTCCACAGTCTAGGAGCTGCAACCGCAAAGGCGCGGTCGCCCCTGAGCTTATGCCTAGACCGCGGGATATTCAGCAACCCCAAGTCGGCCGATCTGAGGGACCTGGAGGTGGCGTGGTGGGTGACAAGACTTTTAATGTAGATGGGGGCAAGCCCATTGAGGGCTTTGTAGACATGGAGGAGGATCTTGAAATGTATATGGAACCGCACAGGGAGCCAGTGGAGAGAGGCCAGTGTCGGGGTGATGTAGTCCCTTTTTCGGGTGCCCGTCAGGAGTCTCGCTGCGGCGTTTTGGACCAGTTGCAGGCGAGACAGGGAAGATTGGCTGATGCCAGTGTAAAGGGAGTTGCAGTAATCTAGGCGGGAGGAGATAAATGTGCGGATGATCTTTTCGAGGTCATCAAACTGGAGGAATTGTTTTATTTTAGTTATCGTCCGAAGCTGAAAGAAGCTAGCTTTTACCACGGCATTGACTTGTTTGTCATATTTCAGTGCTGAGTCAAATATCACGCCAAGGTTTTTGACATGAGGTTTGAGTAGTGGGGTAAGGCTTCCAAGGCTGTCTGCTATCATTTTGATTGAGTCCGAGGGGCCGAGAAGGATGACCTCAGACTTACTCTCGTTTAGTTGGAGGAAGTTCTGGGCCAACCAACACTTTATATCCTCGAGGCAGCGGGTAAGGTTAAGCAGATTTGATTGGTTTTTGGGCTTCAGGGGGAGATAGAGTTGTGTATCGTCTGCATAGCAATGGAAGGAAATGCCGTACCTTTCAATGACTTGGCCTAAGGGAAGTATGGGACTGCCCAACGAATTGACATGGACTTGATGGGCCATGTGGCCTGCTTGTATAGTGTAAGGAAGTCCATGTACACTTCATCTGCCTCAGCAAAGCCACCAGCATAATCAAGGATGAGTCTCACCCCGGTCACTCCCTCTCCTCCCCTCTTCCATCAGGCAAGAGTTACAGCAGTGTGAAAACACACACCTCCAGATTCAGGGACAGTTTCTTCCCAGCTGTTATCAAGCAACTGAACCATCCTATCACCATCCTGAGCTAGCGTCTACCTCATGAGAGACCCTCGGACTATCTTTTATTGGACTTTACTGGCCTTTATCTTGCACTAAATGTTATTCCCTTATCCTGTATCAGTGCAGTGTGGACGGCCTGATTGTAATCATGTATAGTCTTTGTGCTGACTGGATAGAACGCAACAAAAAAACATGTCACCGTACTTCTGTACATGTGACAATAATAAAACTATAAGTAAACGAGTCAAGTAGGAGTAACTATTCAACCTTATGGAGGGGCCATTAACGAGCTAATTGACAGATCTTGCAAGAGGAGAGGAATGCGTTGCTTCCTGCAGTGTGGAAGCTTTCTGCAACCTGCAAGGTGGTCAAATGTCTTCTTGCTGTGCTCTGTTATTTGATGTTCCTACAACAGCAGGGAGCGAGTATGAAACAAATAACATGATAATCTTGGTGTTGACTGGTTTCCTATGCTGCAGATGATTCTTGGCAATTCTTCCACCATTTGTGCTTATGTTTTGATCTTTGCAATGAAGTTGATAAAGGAACAATAGACAATAGACAGAGTCTGAAGAAGGGTTTCGAACCGAAACGTTGCCCATTTTCTTCGCTCCATAGATGCTGCTGCACCCGCTGAGTTTCTCCAGCATTTTTGTGTACCTGGGATTTTCCAGCTTCTGCAGTTCCTTCTTAAACACAGTAGAAAATAGACAATAGGTGCAGGAGTAGGCCATTCGGCCCTTCGAGCCAGCACCGCCATTCAATGTGATCATGGCTGATCACATTGAACAAGTATTTTAATTTAGTTTAGTTTAGAGATACAGAGCGGTAACAGGCCCTTCAGCCCACTGGGTCCGCGCCGACTAGCGGTCCCCGCATATTAACATTACCTTAGAGACAATTTTTACATTTACCAAGCCAATTAACCTACATACCTGTACGTCTTTGGAGTGTGGGAGGAAACCAAAGATCTCGGATAAAAACCCACGCAGGTCATGGTGAGAACGTACAAACTCCGTACAGACAGCACCTGTAGTTGGGATCGAACCCGGGTCTCCGGCGTTGCATTCGCTGTAAGATTTCCTTGGGCATCAGTGGGAACTCTCCTTTGTAGTGGTATCAGTTCATTATTGTCTCATGTGCCAAGATATAGTGGAAATCTTTTTTTGAGTATGGTCCAAGCAGATCAGACTATATGTGAGTGCAATCCTGCCACGCAGTTAATGCAAAAGAGAAAATAAACAGTGCAGAATGTAGTGCTATATCTATAGAGGAAGTACAGTTTTTTTTTTAAGTGTTAGGGCCACAATGAGGTAGGTCGGAAGATCGGGAATACATCCTTTGCATATAGTCTGATGAAGGGTCTCGACCCGAAATGTCACCCATTCCTACTCTCCAGAGATGCTGCCTGTCCCGCTGAGTTACTTCAGCTTTTTGTGTCTATATTTTGCATATAAGAGATCTGTTCAAGCATCTGATAAGAGCAGGGAAGAAGATGCTTTTGAACTGGGTGGTACGTGTTTTCAAGCTTTGTTGTCTTCTGCCCCGCAGAGAGAATGGAGAAGATGAAATAACTAGGGTGTGAATGGTAGACAAAAATGCTGGAGAAACTCAGCGGGTGAGGCAGCATCTATGGAGCGAAGGAAATAGGCAACGTTTCGGGTCGAGACCCTTCTTCAGACCCGAATCTTTGCCTATTTCCTTCACTCCATAAATGCTGCCTCACCCGCTGAGTTTCTCCAGCATTTTTGTCTGCCTTCGATTTTCCAGCATCTGCAGTTCCTTCTTAAACAGGGTGTGAATGGTTATTGATTATGTTGGCTGCTTTCCCGAGGCAGTGCCGATGGGAAGAGGCTGCTATGTGTGAAGGACTGGGCTGCGTTCACAACTCTGCAATTCTCGCACGGCTGGACAGAGCAGCTCTCCTTCCCCTCGCACGTGTAATACGCTCTTTTACCTCAATCTGGCGGTCCTGTTTATAATCTCATCTGAAAGACTCAATCTATACAGTGCATCCCTTTTCTTAGCATGGCACAGGAATACGCACACAGCTTACTGAGGTGGGCCGTCAAACCACAACTATCCAACTCGGGCAAGAGTGCAACCAGGGTGACATTAGAATAAAGGGCGGCGCGGTGGTTATTGCAGCGGTAGAGTTGCTGCCTCACAGCACCAGAGAGCCGGGTTCGATCCTGGCTATGGGTCCGGTCTGTACGGAGTTTTAACGTTCTCCCTGTGACCACGTGGGTTTTCTCCGGGTGCTCCGGTTTCCTCCCACACTCCAAAGACGTGCAGGTTTGCAGGTTAATTGGCTTCGGTAAAATTGTACATTGTCCCCGGTGGGTAAGATAGTGCAAGTGTACAGGATGAACGCTGGTCGACACGGACTCAATCGAGCGAAGGGCCAGTTTCCGCGCTGTATTTCTAAAGTCCAAAGTAAAGTCTCTCAGCTGGACATCCCTCTGATCCTAAACAAAAGAAAATAAAGCAAGAAGGAATTCAATAGAATCACCTGGGGAGTGTTTCAAATATAAACGATTTGCTGCAAAGTACGGTTGAGGGAGGAATGGCTTTGCCATTGGTAGGAATAAGTAAAAAGCAGTAAATGAGGGGGTTGAATGACAAAGACTGCATGAAGGAAACACATACACAGTTGGATCAACTGGCCTGTAAACCAATGTGGTTATAATCTTGTGTAAGAAGGAACCAAAGACAGAGTCTGAAGAAGGATCTCATCCCGAAACGTCACCCATTCCTTCTCTCCAGAGATGATGCCTGTCTCACTGAGTTACTCCAGCTTTTTGTGGTTATAATCTTTCCAGTTGATTGCTAGCTTTGCCGAATATAATTTCAGTAAACGGAAGCATAATTTCTGCTCAAATTTCAAATAAAATCAATGCATGGTTGACTAGAACCTCATTGAGAGCCCTCCTTTGTCCTGGCTGTCAGGGTGCATGTTGTGCCCTGAACAGAATCTTACCTGAATCTCTGTTGTAGCACAAAACTTGGTGTCGGCATTTGAATGAAAACTAACAAGTGGCAGAACCACAGGTGCTGGGAATCTGAAATTGAAACCGAAAGTGTTGGAAGTATTCAACTTAAGTTTACTTCATTGTCACATGTACCGAGGTACAGTGAAAAGCTTTCATTTCGTGCTAACCAGTCGACGGATAGACAATACGTGGTTACAATCGGGCCATTCACAATGCACAGATAGTACATGATAAGGGAATAACGTTTAGTGCAAGATAAAGCCAGTAAAGTCTGATCAAAGATAGTCCGAGGGTCACCAATGACAGTAGATAGTAGCTCACGACTGCTCACTGGTTGTGGTGGGGTAGTTCAGTTGCCTGATAATAGCTGAGAAGAAGATGTCCCTGAATCTGGTCAATTTGTCAAAAAAATACGAGTTGATGTTTCAGACCGTTAAACAGAAGTTAGGCAAAATCACAAAATAAACAGGTTTTAAGTAGCAGGCTCGGGTGAAAAATGAAGGGAATGGTTGGGAATGTACGTGATAAGGATGGAGACAAAGAGAAACTGAATGACACAAGTGGTGATGCTGTGGGCTGGGAGAGGGTGGTGGAGGTTTGTTAATGACACCTGATCTGTTTGGAGGCAGTGCAGATAGAAGGAAATTAAAGAGAAAGAGGAAAGGGAAGAAATAAGAAACTGTTGGGATTCAGAGGTAATAGCAATGCAGTTGTTGGAGGTCTAAAATAAAGAGAATACTCAGCAGGGCAGGCACCACAGATGCTGCTTGACCTTATGAGTATTTCCAAGGTTTTCTCTTTTCACTCCTGATGTAGCACATTCTGGGTGCTTCTCACTGTTTTATTCCAGCCTATCCATTTCAACTCTTTGGTGCAGCCGGGACTCAGCCTGGGCTTGCTTGGACCAGCTCTGCATTTGGCCTGACTACCC
Organism: Malacoraja senta; assembly: GCA_038087875.1. Taxonomy (NCBI): domain Eukaryota; kingdom Metazoa; phylum Chordata; class Chondrichthyes; order Rajiformes; family Rajidae; genus Malacoraja; species Malacoraja senta. The sequence goes on from CM075979.1 coordinate 77,579,473, forward strand.
TATGAAACCAGTTTAATTTTTTTACATTTAGTTTACAGTACAGAAACAGGGCCTTTGGCCCAATGAGTCGGCGCCGATCAGCGATCACCCCGTACACTAGCATAATCCTACACACTTGGGACAATTTACAATTATACCAAAGAAGCCAACTAACTTACAAACCAGTATGTCTTTGGAGTGTGGGAGGAAACCGGAGCACCTGGAGAAAACCCACGCAGTCATAGGGAGAACGTACAAACTCCGTACAGACAGCTCCCATAGTCAGGATTGAACCTGGGTCATTGGCGCTGTAAGGTAGCAACTCTACTGCTGTGCCATTGTGCTGCCACTTTAGCTTAGAACTTTCCATCGTACCTTTCTAATAATATGCCAAGGTGTGACGTTGGAGCACAAACACTGAGGGCATTCCTCCAATCCAAGGAATATGTTCAGTACGTCTACCCCATTAAAGTTGGCCTGTTTGCACACTTGCCTGCAATGATGGGTAGCTCCGCTGAGTCCATGATGTTACACTGCATTCTATTTGCTCGAATGTTGGCAAAAAAAACTCATCAGTTTCAGCGAGGCTCTGCTACCTATCGATGGTATCTGGCTAAACTTGCTGGATGAAGTGTCTGGACCCATTATCAAACTTTCTGCATCGGTATCAGTTTGCACATCAGTGCACTGGCTGTTAATCAGTTTATTGTAAGTCTGTGCTTCCTGTTGTTACTGCTTGAGGTATGGTATAAACATCTCTCCAAACCAATTGCTCATTGTCAGAGTAAATTGCAATCTATGGAGTGTTCATTTCTGTTGTCAAATTCCCAACGAAATTGCTTCCATTACTGACAGCGTTGACCTGCAAAATATAGAAATGTGGCTTTTCCTTTGGCAACTGAAGCACTTGGCTGACCTGAACTAGTTAGATGTAAGTGGTGGGTTATTGCAATGCTAGCAACTGACTGGACTTGACTGGACTTGTTAGCATGGTTCAGGGGTCAAGGAAAGAGTGTTCACGTCGCGGCCCTGTTTCCACCAATCTTTCCACCACTAAGCACAAAAAGCACAAGAAGCCCAAGACGCCAATGTATGCAGATGCCGAGAAGTGTGTTCAGCGCAGGGTGAACAATTTCTAATCTTGTGATGTGGACTCGATAAGAAGAAGAGGCATGGTTCAGACTCAGTTTTGAAAGCCTTGGACTTTGCTAAAGCTCATTATCTCCATGTATACCAATGGCATTTGGTGTTCTTGTAAATAAACTCTGTAGCCACACCACTTTTCTGTGTAATCTAGACACAAAAAGCTGGAGTAAGTCAGCGGGTCAGACTGCATCTCTGGAGAAAAGGAATAGGTGATGTTTCGGGTCGAGATCCTTCTTCAGACTGAGAGTCAGGGGAAAGGGAAACGAGAGATTTAGACGGTGATAAAAACAGATGTAGATCAAATGAATGAAAGATATGCAAAAAAAGTAATGATGATGAATGAAACAGGCCTTTGTTAGCTATGGGCTAGGTGAGAACGAGTAAAGGGCCTGTCCCACTTTCACGACCTAATTCACAACCTTTTTTACTCGTGGACATTTTTCATCATGTTGAAAAAATGCCCCAACCTACTTGATGCCACGAGTACCTACGACTAGCATCACGACCTACCTACGACCTCGTGACGACCATGCTGCGAGTATGAGTCAAGGGCAAACTCGGCAGAGGTCGTGAATTAGGTCATGAAAGTGGGACAGGCCCTTTACAGACAATGAGACTCAACAGGATTACTTTGAAACTCGTACAACGACTTGGGTGGGGGAGCGACGGAGGGAGAGAGGGTGCAAGTTACTCCAGCTTTTTGTGTCTGTCTTCAGTATAAACATGAATCTGCAGTTCCTACCAATTCTCCCTGTATTCATCTGCAGGGCTCCGTGTGGTCAACATGTTTGCCCACATTCACCCATTAACCCGTTTGCATGGGGCATGCTCCAAACAGACTCCAAAACTGCGATGCAAGAATGAGTTGTTAATTGAACCAATATAGTCCACTTTTGTTGGACCATATTTGGATTATTGTAAGCAGTTCTGGTTGCACATTTGAAGGATATAATTAAGCTAGGTAGTTTTCCAGCATCTGCAGTTCCTTCTTAAACATATAATTAAGCTAGAGTGGGTGCAGAAAAGATACCCTGTATGTTGTCAGGACTGGAGGGATTGAATTATAAGAAGATATTGGATAGACTGCCATTTCCTTTGATGGAGTGAAGGAGGCCCCGGGGTGTCCTTGTAAAGGTCTATCAAATTATAAGCGGCATAGATAGGATCAATAGTCACAGCCTTTTCCCCAGGGTAGGGGAGTCTAACACTAGAGGGCATAGGTTTACAATGAGAGGGGGAAAGGATTTAAAGGGGACCTGAGGGGCAATGTTTTCACACAGATGTATGTGGAACGAGCTGCCGGTGGAAGTGCTGGAGGCAGGTAAAATGACAACTTTTAAAAGACATTTAGACAGGTGCATGAATAAGACAGGTTTCGAGTGATATGAGCAAATGCAGGCAACTTCTACTAGCTCAGATAGGCAACTTCCTCGGCATGGACTAGTTGGGCCAAATGGCCTTTTTCTATGTTGTATAGGTCTATGTATTGCTCTGCTTCCATTCTTCACCCCAGACATAAAGCTCTCGAAATAGTTTCAGATTGAAGGAAAGTTCCATTTTCTGCATAATACCTTTAATCAAGATATCTCTCTCTTTATGTAATATGAGAAGATTTGTCAGCTTGGCCCTTCTTCCATCAGAAGCACTCCTTTCAACCACCACGCAGATGTAGATGATCATGATAACTATGCTGGAGCAAAAATAATAATTGCAGCTGCTGGAAATCGATTGAAAGTTAAAGCGTGGAAACAGGTTCTTCGGCCCACCGAGTCCACACCGACCATCGATCACTCATTCACACTAGTTCTATGCTATCCCACTTTCACAATCACTCTCTACATAACGGGGGCAATTTCACAGAGGCCAGTTAACCTGCAAATCTTTGGGATGCCAGAGGAAGCACTTCAAATAGACTAGACATAGAAGGCCATGAGCCAAATGCTGGAAGATGGGATTTATATGGATGGTACCCACTGGCTGGCTGGAATCAGTTGGGCCAAGCTGTATGACGATGACTTTAGACTTTAGATATACAGCGTGGAAACAGGCCCTTCAGTCCACCAAGTCCATGCCGACCAGCGATCACCCCATACACTACCCTACACACAATGGACAATTTACAGAAGCCAATTAACCTACAATTGACCTGTACATCTTTGGAGTGTGGGAGGAAATCTGAGCACCCAGAGAAAACCCACGCGGTCACAGACAGCACCCGTAGTCGGCATCAAACCCAGGTCTCGGGCGCTGTAAGGCAGCAACCCCACCACTGCACCACCACGCCGCCCCACTGCCGAATCTATGGCATTTCTTCTGTTCTCTCCAGTTCTCTGCAGGTTGGAGGGAACTGCCTTACTGCAACTTAAAAGACGCTTTCTTCTCACTTCTCTGGTTCTGATGAATCTCGGCCTGAGACATTAACTTTGTTTCTCTCTTACAATGTTTTCTGTTTTTTATTGAGGTAATTGTGTTCTTTTCCAAGTCCGTAGTGACTTCACTGTTGAAATGTGACCTTTCTATTGCCAACTGAAGCATGCAATAGTCTAGTGAGAAGTCATCGCTGCAGTCCCCTGCTGGGCCACACACTTCATCACTACACACCCAGGCCTCAGACATATGAGGGGCCGTGGAGAGAGAAGCACAATCAGATTTGCTGCAAACTCACCTCATACTTGCCAAGCAAGAGTCAACAATCTTCCTCAACAAAATCCAAAGAAGCACTACTATTCTTGTTGCTCAACTAGTTTTAGTTTAGAGATACAGCATGAGACAGGCCCTTCTACCCACTGAGTCTGCACTGACCATCGATCACTCCTCCACTGTGGTGATCAGCCATGATCACAGTGAATGGCGGTGCTGGCTCGAAGGGCCGAATGGCCTACTCTTGCACCTATTGTCTATTGTCACTGTGTTCTGTGTTATCCCTCTTTCTCATCCACTTCCTACACACTAGGGACAATTTGCAGGGGCCAGTTAACCTACAAGCCCACATGTCTTTTGAGATACAGGACGAAACCGGAGCACCCAGCGGAAACCCACGTGGTCACAGGGAGAACGTGCAAACTCTGCACAGACAGCACCAGAGGTCAAGATCGAGCCTGGGTCTCTGGCACTCTACCAGCTGAACGAACCACTATGTGATGGCAACTCTACCAACTGTACAACTGTGCTCCCTCTGTTACTACTCTGTCATTCCTCTCCTTCTTTAGTCAACCCCTTCCAATCTCTCATTTCTTTCCTTCCTCTGTCGTGCCTCTGAGGTTTCTAACACCAAGATATACTTAGTAACCTTGTCCTTAATGCACTCCATTTGCTGTAAGTGTATTCATTCATTGCACTGCTCACACCACTTCACACCTTTCTGCTCCCATCAGCACAGATTATCTGCAGTCTCTAGATAACAGGGGAAGCAGAATGAGCATCCTGCAATGCTGCCGGAGCCTTGAGCTCAGAGTCCCGGCAACCGGGCCATGGTGGACCGTCCACGCCGCAGAGAACTAAGAGAGACACGGTGTTAGGGGGGTGGGGGGGATAGGAACTAAGGGGGGTGGGGGAGTGAGGTGACGATGAAAGGATGAGTACTTTTTGTAACTTTATCGGCATCTTCGTGGCGACTCTTTTGTGTACTTTGGAAACAATGAAACATAGAAAATAGGTGCAGGAGTAGGTCATTCGCCCCTTCGGGCCAGCACCACCGTTCTGTACGATCATGGCTGATCATCCAAAATCATTACCCCGTTCCTGCTTTCCTCCCATATCCCTTTATTCCGTTAGCCCTAAGAGCTATATCTAACTCTCTCTTGAAAACATCCAGTGAATCGGCCTCCACTGCTTCTGTGGCAGAGAATTCCACAGATTCACAACTCTCTGCATGAAAAAGTTTTTCCTCATCTCAGTCCCAAATGGCCTACTCATTATTCTTAAACTGTGACCCCTGGTTCTGGATTCACCCAACATGGGGAGCATTAATCCTGCATCTAGCCTGTCCAATCCCTTAAGAATTGTATATGTTTCTATAAGATACCCTCTCATCCTTCTAAATTCCAGTGAATGCAAGCTCTGAGATGGACAGAGACCAAGCCCCACCTTAATCATTCTCCGCACCCCACCACAGTATGCATTAGCATGTCATTGGCATGTCCCCGCTAACCAACAACCTGCTCCAAGAAGGGAACAGCACCATCTGCAGGTTCCCCTTTACTTTCTAACTTCATGAAAAGCCCAAGAATGCCCTAACTCAATCCACGCACCAGATGATCAAGGAGAAGGTGGCCCACTAACAAAAAGATAGAGACACCATGACTTCAAATGCTGTAAATCTTGCACAGAACACGAGGGCTGGAGTAACTCAACGGCTCAGGCAGCATCTCTGGAGGATGTGGATAAGCGACATTTCGGATCAGGACTCTTCTTCAGACAGATTGTGCATATGGATTTTATACCTGATATCTATATACTTAAAAGCCTGATCTTGTATGTGGATGTATTTGTTTGTGTGTCTGTTTGTGTATAATCACATTTTCTAAAAAAAATGACACGCTAACGGTAAATTTTTTACATATTCCGGTAGAGATTTTTCCCGTGGAGTCCGAAATCGCCTTATCTGAAAATTTCATGCTTTGCTTCTCGAGTTATTAATGAGAATGTTAAAAAATCGGACAAAACTGTGAAATAAAAACGACTGTCTTTCGCTGATGACGTCACAATGGGTCTGCGTGCCTGCCATCTTCCACACGCTGCGAGTGACATCACCCCCCCGACCTCTGCCTCCTCTCCGTTATTCAAGACTCTGCCCGCCCCCCCCGCTCGAAAAGACGCACTAAGAACGAGCAAGTCGGGTCCGCCCCGCTCGCCGAGTCCACGTCCCCCCCTCTGCCCTCGTTGAGGGGACGGGACTGAGCTGTTGGGTCCTCGGGTCGGGTCCTCTCTCTCTGCCTTCCCTCTCTCTGCCCTCCCTCTCTCTGCCCCCCTCTCTCTGCCCTCCCTCTCTCTGCCACCCTCTCTCTGCCCTCCCTCTCTCTGCCTCTCTCTCTCTTTCTCTGCCCTCTCTCTCTCTGCCCTCCCTGTCTCTGCCCTCTCTCTGCCCTCTCTCTCTGCCCCTCCTCTCTCTGCCCCCCCTCTCTGCCCTCTCTCTCTCTCTCTCTCTCTCTGCCCTCCCCTCTCTCTGCCCTCCCTCATTCTGCCCTCCCTCTCTCTGCCCTCTCTCTCTCTGCCCCTTCCCTCTCTCGCCACGCCTGCGAGTTGGGGGCTATGCGTGAGTGGATAGGGCGGGGGATGGGGTAAAAGGAGCGAATGAATAATTGTAATATAATATCCAGGGGGGTGGTTAGTGTGTGTGTGTGGGGGGTGGTGAGTGTGTGTGTGACGACACAGGCCACCCTCCACCCACCCAACCGCGTTGAGGGGACGAGACCCAACAGGTCCCACTTGGTCTAGTATGGATTTTATATCTCATCTCATTTTATATTTTATGTCTGAAGAAGGGTTTCGACCCGAAACGTCACCTATTCCTTTTTATCCAGAGTTGCTGCCTGACCCGCTGAGTTACCCCAGCATTTTGTGACAATCTATGGATTTTATATGATTCTATATCTCCAGAATGAAGTAAAAGGCATCGGAGATTTACCTGACTAATTACATCTATTAGATTAACATAAAAAAGTGCTGAGCCGCCTTCACATTTCCCTTGTTTCCATGTATCTCTTTTGCAGCAACTTGATTTCTTTTAATTAATGGAGTTTGCACCATTCTGAGTGGGCTGAAGATTATATATCCAATGGCATATTACTCTTCTGTGTACATTATCATTCGGATAACCCGCTATAGCGATGAATCATGATATCATTCTTGTTGGAAAGTAGTTACGCGGTCCCGTTAAGCAGTGTGATCGCCAACACCATCTCCTTATACTGTAAGAGGGGGTGAACGGGGTGAACAGATGAGAGCTCATTTGCTGCATCAGTGTTGGCTCTTCACCCAAAGCTCCCTAATCCTCCCACTTTCTCTGTGCCTCCCAGTTTTCAGATGTCTCCCTTCACTGGGTGGCACACAGTGGCACAGCTGGTAGAGATGCTGCCTCATAGCGCCAGAGGCCGGCGTCCGATCCTGACCCCGGGTGCTGTCCGTGCGGAGTTTGCACGTTCTCCCTGTGACCGTGTGGTTTCCCTCCGGGGTGCTCCGGTTTACTCCCACATCCTGAAGACATGCGGGTGGGTAGGTTAATCGGCCCTCTGTAAATTGCTCCTTGTGTGTAGGGGAGTGGATGGGAAAACGGGATAACGTAGAACGAGAGTGAACGAGCGATCGATGGTCAACATGGACTCGGTGGGCCGAAGGGCCTGTTTCCATGCTGTAACTCTAAACTAAACTATCCTGCCTCAGGACACGACTGTTTGTGGTGATGTGCTTTTGGAAAAGATCTTAACAATTTTATTTTTATATTTTTGGGGGGGATGAGTTGTCACACAGTTGGTTACATCTTTCCCTCTGAATCTGAAGTTCCTAGCTTCATCCTACCATGAAAGGACTAGAGCACAACAACACAAGGATGTAAAGTCGTAAGAAAGCGAAGCAGGCCTTTGGTCCTCATCCCTGTTCTACAATTCAGTCAGATTATCGCCATTCTTTGACCTCAACTCGCATTAACTCTGCACCTCCTCGATTCCCACAACAATCTCAGAATGTAATCTGAGCCCTCCTGGGTCGGGAATCCCAAAGAATCGCCAGCCACTGGAGAAACCCCCCCCCCCCCACATCTCTGCCCTGACCCCTTATTTTGAGACTATGACCCCTAGATGGAGAGGGTCCAGAGGAGGGTTACCAGAGTGATTCCCCGGAATGATTGGGTTGACACACGATGAGCATTTGACGTCACAGGGCCTGTACTCGCTAGAGTTTAGAAGGATGAGGAGGGACCTCATTGAAACTTACCGAATAGTGAAAGGCCAAGATAGAGTGGATGTGGAGAGGATGTTTTCACTAGTGGGAGAATCTAGAACCAGAGGGCACAGCCTCAGAATAAAAGGACGTACCTTTAGAAAGGAGGTGAGGAGGAATTTCTTTAGTCAGAGGGTGGTGAATCTGTGGAATTCTTTGTCACAGAAGGCTGTGGAGGCCAAGTCAATGGATTCTTTAAGTCAGAGATTGACAGATTCTTGATTAGTAAGGGTGTAAGGGATTATGGGGAGAAAGCAGGATAATGGGGTTGAGAGGGAAAGATAGATCAGCCACGATTGAATGGCGGGGTAGACATTGTTGGCCGAATGGCCTAATTCTGCTCCTATAACTTGTGAACATAATCTTAGTTCTGGACCAGCCCATCAGAGAGATGTCACCTCCATATTTACCCGATCAGGCCTATCAGGCCTATTAGAAATGTTACATGTTTCATTGAGAATATGTGGCATTCACAAACCATAGGCTGATGCTCCAGTGTACCAAAGGAGCATTGTCAGAGGTACCTCCTTTGAGGCATTTAAACTGAGAACTTTGTGCCCTCTCAATCTGGAGTAAAAGACTCTTCTGACCAAATAAATGAGACCGAGGGAGTTGTGTCTGGTGAGCAAGCCGATACTTGTTCTTCAATCAACACTAAAAAGGATTAAGTGGTTATTATATTCCTCTTTGTGAACAGTCACCGCTTTCAGTCAGGCTGCTGAGTCGCAGCAGTGATCGTACACCGCTACTTTGGGTTATTGTGCTGTCTTGAAAAGGTGAGATGGAAATTCTGGCTGTTTTAGCTCTTTGAAAAAGAGGCTCGAATCTTTGGTCCTTTGAAATCTCATATGATTTTGTGCATTTCTATTAACTCTTCCCCCCACTGACGGGGCTTTCATGTCCCATTTTGCTCAGTATTTTCAAAGCACAGAGCATTAGCCACAGATGGACACTGGTGAACCATCAATGCTGTTTTCCTCGCCGCAGTGGATTCCCTATCAACTTTTTTGTAGGAAAGAGATATTGAGTGCTATTTTGTAGAAACCTTTTCATTCCTGGGGTTTGGACGTCATCGGCAGTGCCAGCATTTATTGTCCGCCTTTAACTTCCTCTGAATTTGACACATTGAAAAACGCATTGATAAGTCTGGGGTCACACAGGCCAGGCAAGGACAGCTGACTTCCTCCTTAGTAGTTTACTTCGGTTTAAAATCCCCAGCCATCATGATGGGATTCAAACTCATGTCGCCGGGGTCAATGGTTCACACCTCTGACTGTTAGTCCATGATCTCAACCACTCTTCCATCATGTGCACTCAAGATTAAAGCAGGTACCAGCGACTCCCTGACTGGCCCATCACTAGGATTTGTGATCAGATGTTGCACACCATTTCAATGGGATCAATTTGGGTTTGGTATAAATGAATGGTCGGGATGGACTCACAACAATAAAAGGCCTGAGAGTTTATACGTTCTCCCCGTGACCTGCGTGGGTTTTCTCCAAAGACGTACAGGTTTGGAGGCTAATTGGCTTGGTATACTTGTAAATTGTCCCTTGGGTGTGTTGGATAGTGTTAATTTACGGGGAATACTGGTAGGTGTGGACATGGTGGGCTGAAGGGCCTGTTTCTGTGCTGTATCTCTAAACTAACCGAAACTAATCTAAACTAAACTAAACTAATTTCAGGCCATCCTGCCAATCCAAATCTTATCTCCTTGGCACCCATGCTTTTAATATCTTTGCCTAACTAAGAAATCCATTAGTTTAGAGGCTTACATTCACCAACTCTGAAGGGAGAAATCTAAATTCCCGCCTGTCTTTGCATTGAGTAATATAAATCAAGACCAGGTCCTTTAGCGTTGTGGATCCGCATCGACCATCGACCTTTCACTGACACAAAACCCATATTGATCCCAGTTTGAATTCTCCCCATACCTCCATAACCTCTCCTACGCACCTTGTAATTTACAGTTACCAACAAACCTACTGACCCACACAGCTCCGAGGTGGGAGGAAACAGGAGCACCCAAGGGAAACACACACAGTCACAGGAGAAATACAAACTCCACGGAGATAGCACCGGTGGGAAGAATCGAACTCTTACTGGATCTGTGGGTAACAGCTCTACTCCCTACAACATCTGTGCTGCTCCTAAACTCTCTGGATCTTACCCATCAGTACCATGTGGCCCGTGATTGTATTGGTAGAACTTCATCCCAAGCAGAGTCCAATGGCCATGAACACATTGAATCGGAGTTAATGGCCATGAACACATTGAATCGGAGTTAATCTGAAGAAGGGTTTCGGCCCGAAACGTTACCTATTTCCTTCACTCCATAGATGCTGCTGCACCCGCTGAGTTTCTCCAGCATTTTTGTGTAGAATCGGAGTTAATGATCTTTTGACTGTAGACTTTAAAAATACAGTGCAGAAACGAGCCTTCGGCCCACCGAGTCCGCACCAACCAGCGTTCCACATACACAAGCACTATCCTACGCATTAGGGACTGTTTGCAATTTTACCAGCCAATTTACCTACAAACCCGTATGTCTTTGAAGTGTGGGAGGAAACCAGAGCACCCGGATAAAACCCATGCAGTCACGGGGAGAACATACACACTCCGTACAGACAGCACCCGTAGTCGGGATCGAACCCGGGTTTCTGGCACTGTAAGGCAGCAACTCTACCGCTGCACCACCATGCCGACCTCATTGTGCATTTATTGTTAAAGCAGTGCTGAATTAGTATCAGCATTTGGTAACCAGTGCTCAGGAATGGTGTGGAGCTCAAGGCCAGATCTACATGGGTCTATTGTTCACTATACACCCTACAGCCCTCTCGTCCCTGCTCGGTCGGTGTATGTGACCTTGACCAGGCTTTGTTGTCCTTCCTACAGGTGATCCATTGGAATTCTCCCAAGAAACTGCGAGTGAAGAACAAGCATGTGGAATTCTTCCGGAACCTTTACCTGACGTTCCTTGAAACGACGGGAATCTCCTGCGGCGGGAGCTGTTCGGATGCCCCAGTGAAATCGACAAGACAGTCAGAATGTAAGTCCAGGGGAAGTGGGGAGAGGCTGCCTGAGATGCCTCACACTAATCGCACTGCTTACCCAAAGTCTTTTGATGCACTGTAAGTGTTCCTACATTTAGCCTTGCACTCACGCCTCTTAGTTTCTGAGTTCAAATCCCACTCCAGACTTTAGGCTTGATTGTATCGTCTGGATCAGATCAGGGGGGAACGTACAAACTAAGTACAGACAGCACTCATAGTCAGGATCAAACCCGGTCCCCTAGCGCAGTAAGGCAACAACTCTACCACCGTGCCGCCATTCTTGTCTTTATTGATCATTAGTCTGGAATCCTGGTCATTTGCTATTGTGCCCTTGTGGCGTAGCAGTTCGTGCCAGAGAGCTGCGTGAGTTTAAGAAGGAGTGAGAGAACGAGCTGAATGACTCTGCCGAATGTTTTGAAAATGGCAGTACAGGTTAGTTAAGTACATGAGCAGCAAAGTCATGTTTTAATTCATTCAAGGGACGTGGGCTTTGCAGGCAGAACCAGCGTTTAACTGTCTATCCCTACTGAGAGGGGATAGATCGGGTGGGCGCACACAGTCTCTTGCCCTGAGCATGGGAATGGGAATCTAGAACCAAAAGGCATAGGTTTAAGGTGAAGGGGGGAAAGATTTTATTTGAATCTGGGGGTAACGTTTTGACACAAAGGGTGGTGGGTCAACGAGCTGCTGGAGGAGGTAGTTGAGCAGTGACGATCGCAACGTTTAAGTAGCAATTAGACAGGTACATTGATTGGACAGGTTTAGAGGGATATTGGCCAAACGCAGGCAGGTGGGACAAGTGTAGATGGGATATGTTGGTTGGTGTGGGCGAGTTGGGCCGAGGGGCCTATTTCCACACTGTATGCTCTTAGGAAGGTGGTAGCAAGTGGCTTCTCGGTCCTTGCTAGAACCTTGTTATTTCCAGGAGTGGAAAAGATAACAACCAGTTGCCGGCTATTTCACACCATTCCAGCAATTGGGTCGGTCTCTTCCTTTTGCCATGCATGACAGCCAGTACTGTTGCCACATACCTGTATGAGCTGTGTGAGTACCTGGTGTAACTTGCCTGGGGAGCTGCCTGTATGGGGCATTTCCATAGTAACTAGAACTTCACAGCCTCGTGCTATGCTGCAACCTCATTTATGTTCCATACTTCACCTTCAATCCTTTGGAACCCCCACACTGCATCCATCCAACCCCTACGCCATGCCGATCATGTAGTTTTAGTTTAGAGAAGTAGTGCAGAAGCAGGCCCTTCGGCCCACCGAGTCCACGCCAACCAGCGATCCCCGTACATTAACACTATTCAACACGCACTTGAGACACTTTTACAATTTTACCGTAACCAATTAACCTACAAACCCGCGCGTCTTTGGAGTGTGGGAGGAAACCAGAAGTCCCGGGGGGAAACCACGCGGTCACGGGGAGAACGTACAAACTCCGTAAAGACAGCACCCACAGTCAGGATCGAATCCGGGTCTCTGGCGCTGTAAGGCAGCTAGTCTACCATGTCATTTTGTCACATTGTGTTGAGATACAGCGTGGGGTCAGGCCCTTCAGCCCACCAAATCCATGCCGACCACTGATCACCAGTTCACACTAGTCTTTATGTTATCCCAGTTTCTCATCCACTCCCAACACATTATGGGCAATTTCACAGAGGCCAATTAACGTACAAACCACGCATCTTTGGGATGTGGGAGGAAACTGGAGCACCCGGACGGAGGAAACCCTTGCGGTCACAGGAAGAATGCGCAAATTCCCCGTAGACTGCACCCGAGGTCAGGAATAATCCCGGGTCTCCGGCGCTTTGAGGCAGCAGCTCTACCAGTGCGCCACTGTGCCGCCTCTACCTGTCAACCTTTAATGGCATTAGAGAAAAGGTGTGAAGCAAACCAAAATCTAACCCTCTAGACGTTGATAGAGGTCGCTTTAAGTTTCTGCCACCCTCCATGATTTTAGTGCTTTCTACTGTAGTGAAGCATATTAAATATTAGATCACAATCTCTGCAATATCCAGATCCTCATTATCAATTCCCCAGCCTCATCTTTCTTGGTGCTAAATCTACCTTAGCTTCTTGATGATATACTTGTCGAGGCTGTTAATAACTCATATTTCTTGCCCGTTTATTTTTCATGATCCATTTTCTCCCTCTTCAGTCCTAATCATGTGTCTAAAATGTTCCTGATCTTCTGACCTATCATTAATCTTGGCCAGGTAATAAACGCTTTTCTTCATTTTGATACCAGATTCTATGTAAGCCATGGATAGATGATCCTTGGTCTTTAGACTTGAGAGATACAGCCCGGGAAGAGGCCCTTCGTCCCGTGTCCACGGCGACCAGCGATCACCCCGTACACTGGCACTATCCTACACACGCACTAGGGACAATTTACAATTATACCGAAGCAAATTAACCTGCAAACCTTGCACGTCTTTAGAGTGTGGGAGGAAAACCGGAGCTCCCGGAGAAAACCCGCACGGTCACAGGCGTGCAAACTCCGTACAGACATACGCCCGTAGTCAGGATCGAACCCGGGTCTCTAGTGCTGTGAGGCAGCAGCTCTACCGCTGTGCCACTCCCTTTGTGTGGAGTCTCTGTTTCCCAATGGATTTCATCTTTGTTGAGTGTGAAGCCACCATCAGAACTTTGTTCTTGACCCCCCCCCCCCCCACCCTCCCAGGAATTTGCAGAGGTCCTGTATCCCAGGATTTCATCCCATTTCCACCACTGCTGTTAGTCACTCACCTGCCTTCCGACCTTCCCAAGAAATTTGCTGAGGTAGTTTCCTACACCAAGGGTTTAGTTTTTAGAGGAGTGGGAGAGAAATTGGCCAGGGAGAGTAGAGGAGAGGGCAGGACTAAACCAAGCAAGTCATCAAAGCACTCCAATCCCCCAAATATCTCCTCACCCTCAGGTGCCATTCATGGTTGTCATTCTCTTATCTCCTCCTAACTCCAAGATGGACAGGAAACAAAATGAGAAGGAGCAGGAAGAACAGCCCTCGCTGAGTTTAATTTAGTTTAGTTTAGAGATCGAGCGGAAACAGGCCCTTCAGCCAACCATCCACGCTGACCAGCAATCCCTGCACACTAACACTATCCTACTCACACTAGGGACAATTTACATATTTACCAAGCCAATTAGCCGACAAACCTGTACGTCTTTGGAGTGTCAGAGGAAACCGGAGACCCTGGAGAAAACCCACGCAGATCACAGGCAGAACGTACAAACTCCGTACGGACTGCACCCGCAGTCAGGATCGTACCCGGGCCTCTGGCATTGTGAGGCAGCAGCTCTACCGCTGCGCCACCGGGCTACCCTTGCATCTCATTGGTAAATTCTCTGAGGGAGAAAATTTTTAGGAAGACTCGATTAGATTTCTGAATACCAAAGAGTGTCGGAAATATCCTGACAGACCAAGCAGAAATTGTAATTTTGTTTTTTGTTTTGTTTTCAGTCTCTGGTATTTTCCTATTACGGTAATAACAGTAATCTCTGAGTAAGTTTATTGCTGTAATAGGTTTGTTCAATGCAGCATTATCATGTGTGAGCAGTACAGACAGTAAAATATTTCACCGGGAGCCAGTGATGGAAGGTTGTCAGACCTGATGCCAATCTATTGATTTTATTGTAGAAATACTGCTGTGAGTTCTGAGATACATCTGGACTCCATGAAAAGGACTGGTAATAGGAAATCAGGAGGCAAAACGGAACAGTAAAGAGATTGCAGAACACTGGAATGAAAGATTACAGGCCACAGGAAGCGCCCGTACAGAAATATCAGGAAGGAAGTTAAGGGATGCTAGTGGCAATAAAGGCGATTATTGGAAGCAAGACATTTATTTTTGTTGTTGTTTCGTTTGGAGATACAGCACAGAAACAGGCCCTTCGCCCACCGAGTCCACACCGACCAGCAATCCCCGCACACTAAAGGGCCTGTCCCACTTGGCCATCATTTGCGCGTAATCTACGCGACATCATTTACGCGTCACGATGCACGACGCTCACGTCGTGACACCCACGTCATGTGCACATTAGGCGCGCATGGTGCATGATGATTTAGGCAGTGACACGTGGCCGCGCGCGGCGTCGCAGGAATTTGTGATGTACAAAATCTCCGCGCGCCATCTGCGTGACGTGCAAATGACGGCCAAGTGGGACAGGCCCTTAACACTATCCTACACACACTAGGGACAAATTACAATGATGCCCAGCCAATTAACCTGCTAACCTGTATGCCTTTGGAGTATGGGAGGAAACAGGAGCTCCTGGAGAAAACCCACCCGGTCACGGGGAGAACGTACAAACTCCAAAATGTAAAATCGTTTACAACAGGGACAAGGGAGATCACTGGGAGGAACAAGGGGCAGTAGCAGGGATGACTGAAACAGGAAATGATAGTAAGAAGGTCTACTAGAGGCAGGCAGTGGTGGTAAACTAGATTGGAGAAAGCAGGAAGTGGCAGTAAAATGGATTGCGGGAAGCAGGAAGAGGTCAGAGCCCCCGCAATTTTTACAAATTATGAGAGATTCCAGATCAGGTATGGAATCTGCAGGAAGGTTTGGATGAAGTGATTCTTGATTAGTTGGAGGTGTCAGGGGAGAAGGCAGGAGAATGGGGTTGAGAGGGAAAGATAGATCAGCCATGATTGCACGGCAGTGGCCTTGATGGGCTGGATGGCCTAATTCTGCCCCTATAACTTATGAACTTATGTGGACAGAATGCCTTAAAAACCAGTTAGATTGCAAAGCTCGTTCCAACGCTGCAAAAAAAAAAAAACGGTGCCACGTGTTTCCAATTCACCGTGAATCCTGCCCTCTTTTGTTTGATTCTGAAAACAGAGGAAGAAAGAGGTGAGTTTTGAAAAGGTCAGACCAATGGGAATAGACTGAGCTGAAAAATCTTGGGCCTGGCAACCCAAGGGGCAAACTCTTTGAACAAGAATTCGGAGAGAGTCAGCAAAGGATAATTGTCATTCATAATGTATTAGATGATGCCATGGCTGGAAAGAAAAATACTGATTTTATCGCAAGGAGAAAATGATTACGGGCTGGAAGACAGCACTGTGGAGTCTTAAAGTGGTTGTGGCAAGATGGTTGTGGTGCCTGGGATTTTAATGATGCAAATCCAGAAAGTCAGAGAGACAGATGTGTCCACGCCTAAGTTGGTTGATAGGCTTTTACTTGCTCCATTTAATCTGCTGATGTTGTTGATGATAAATCTAACAACGCAGTGATCTCATTTAAAAATATAAAGTTTGCCTCATCCAAACCGTTAGACTTGGAAGAAACAAAAAAACACAGATGCTACTGTTTCAGTAGCTGTTTACCAATGCGATCCAAGTCCAGAAGTTGTACCGCGCGACGCTTATTTTCCCCAAGTACCACCCGGATTGTCAAAACTCAACACGCCTGCACTGCGTACATCCAACAAAACAGCATAGTTTAGGGCGGCACAGTGGCGCAGCGGTAGAGTTGCTGCCTTACAGGGCCAGAGACCCAGGTTTGATCCTGACTGTGGATGCTGTCTGTATGGAGTTTAGTTTATTGTCACGTGTACCGAGGTACAGTGAAAAGCTTTTGCGTGTTAACCAGTCAGCGGTAAGACAATACATGATTACAATCGAGCCATTTACAGTGTATAGGTACACGATAAAGAAATAACGTTTACTGCAAGGTTAAGCCAGTAAAGTCCGATCAAGGATAGTCCAAGGGTCACCATTGAGGTAGATAATAGTTCAGGACTGCACTCTAGTGAAGGTAGGATGATGTGATACGCGTTTGTATGTTCTGCTTGTGACAGCATGGGTCTTCTCTGGACGTTCCGGTTTCCTCCCTCACTCCAAAAGCGTACAGGTTTGTAGGATAATTGACTTCAGTAAAAACGATAAATTGTCCCTAGAGTGTAGTGTATGGTGTGATCGGCTGGTCGGCATGGACTCGGTGGGCCGTATGGCCTGTTTCCGCGCTGTATCTCTAAAGTCTGGTTTGTACAGTCCTCATTGTTCTCAGCTTGTGCATGAGATATCTGCTGAATGTGTGGTCCTTGCCCAGTGTGGGGAGTCGGAACAGGGCCACTATCTGTTGTGGGCTGATGGATGTGTTGGTCCAGTAAGTGAGCTGGCTCCCCAATTTCTCAAGCTTTAGATTAGTTTAGTGTCAAGTGTACTGAGGTACAGTGAAAAGCTTTAGTTGCGTGCTAACCAGTCAGCGGAAAGACAATACATGATTATAGTCGAACCATCCAGTGTACAGATATATGATAAAGGGAACAATGTTTAGTGCAAGATAAAATCTAGTAAAGTCCAATCAAAGATAGTCCAAGGGTCTACGATGAGGTAGATAGTAGCTCAGGACTGCTCTCTAGTTGTTAGTAGGATGGTTCAGTTGCCTGATAATAGCTGGGACAAAACTGCTGCTGAATGTGGATGGATGGGTTCTTCCCAGCCATTAGGGGGACAAAGCTTGATCATTGAAACGTCTCCTTCTGTTCCTCAGCTTCAGAAGCAGTTACTGGAGCTGGACGAAGATGATCCCTGCTACGAATTCCGGAGGGAACGTTTCACCGTCCATCGCAACCATCTCTACTTTTTGCACTATGCGATTGAGCCCTCTGCTGATCACACCGAGGTCACGCTGGTGGCTCAGCTCTCCATGGACAGGTCAGTACGATCACTCGTCTCTCTTGTCTTCTCCGAGGCGGACAATGTTGCTGGCGAGTAACACAACAGTCCCATCAGGAATGAAATGGTGGGAATGTATCTAACGCAACCCCAACACCAAGCGCCTTCACTAATCTTTCAAACTTGGCAACTTAGTATGGCAGGCAGTGCTGATTTTTATTTTTAATAGAGTCCTCGAGTCATACAGTGTGGAAACTGGCCCTTCAGCCCAACTTGCCCACACTGACCAACATGTCGCATCGACACTAGTTCCACCTGCCTAAACTTGGCCCATATCCCTCTAAACCTGTCCTATCCATGTACCTGTCTAAATGTTTCTAAAACATTGCCATAGTACCTGCCTCAAGTACCTCCTCTGGCGGTTGTTCCATACACCTACCACGCTACGTATGAAAATGTTACCCCTCAGATCACTATTAAACCTGTTCCTCTTCTTCATAAACCTACTGGTTCTCGATTCCCCTGCTCTGGGAAAGAAACTCTGTGTGTCTACCCAATTTATTCCTCTCATTATTTTACACACCTCCATATGATCACCCCTCATCCTCCTGAGCTTCAAGGAATAGAGCCCCAGCCTGCTCAACCTCTCCTATACCTGAGACCCTCGAGTCCTGGCAACAATAAACAATAGTCAATAGACCATAGGTGCAGGAGTAGGCCATTCGGCCCCTCGAGCCAGCACCGCCATTCAATGTAATCATGGCTGATCATCCACAATCAGTACCCCGTCCCTTCTCTCTCCCCATATCCCTTGACTCCGCTATCTTTAAGAGCTCTGTCTAGCTCTCTTGAAAGCATCCAGAGAACCAGCCTCCCCCGCCCTCTGAGGCAGAGAATTCCACATACTCACACATCACTGTGTGAAAAAGTTTTTCCTCATCTCCGTTCTAAAAGGCTTACCCCTTATTCGTAAACGGTGGCCCCTGGTTCTGGACTCCCCCAACATCGGGAACATGTTTCCTGCCTCTAGGGTGTCCAAACCCTTAATAATCTTATAACATCCTCATAAATCATCTCTGCACCCTTTCCAGCTTGACAACATCTTTCCTATAACATGGTGCCCAGAGCTAAACACAATACACTAAATGCAACATTACCAATGTATTCTTTAACTACAACATGATCTCCCGACAGCTATACTCAATATGTATAGGAAGGAACTGCCGATGCTGGTTTAAATCGAAGATAGACACAAATGCTGGAGTAACTCAGCGGGACAGGCAGCATCTCTGCAGCGAAGGAATGGGTGATGTTTCAGGTCTGAAATAGTGTCTCGACTCGAGAACGTCACCCATTCCTTCTCTCCAGAGATGCTACCTGTTCCGCTGAGTTACTCCACCATTTTTTGTCTATACTCAATACTCTGACACAAAGCGCTGGAGTAACTCAGCGGGCTAGGCAGCATCTCTGGAGAACATGGATAGGTGATGTTTCGGGTCGGGACCCTTCTGAGGAAAGGTCCCAACCTGAAACATCACCTATCCACGTTCTGATGAGACACTGATTGGCCTGCTGAGTTCATCTTGTTTTTAAACCAACATCTGCATTTCCTTGTTTCTCTATTTCTCTGAAAGTTAGCTCGGTTGATCAGGGCACAGGTGGGAGAGGCAGTATCAGGTGAGAACATTCCCTGATCGCTGTGGTGAAATAGCACTGCCAGCAAGGACATTGGAAAAGTTCCTGTGGTGCCCTGGACTGTTCCACTTCAACATTTTGGTAGTGCACTGATTATTATTATTGCAAGACCCCTTCCCTTTATACATTCTAGCTCTCTGGTTACAAAGGCCAACAATCCACTTGACTGTTTAATGAATTTTTAATCCTACCCTGCTTCTTAAAGAAAGAACTGCAGATGCTGGAAAAATCGAAGGTGGACAAATATGCTGGAGAAACTCAGCGGGTGAGGCAGCATCTATGGAGCTAAGGAATAGGTGACGTTTCAGGTGGAGACCCTTCTGAAGAAAGGTCTGAAGAAGGGTCTGGACCTGAAACGTCACCTATTCCTTCGCTCCATGGATGCTGCCTCACCCGCTGAGTTTCTCCAGCATTTTTGTCCACCTGCTTCTATATGTGGTCATGTATGTACCTGGACTTCCAATTTATTTTGACTTTTACCACTCCCAACTTTGCACCATTTATCCCATTTTCAGTTCCAACTAGACCACACTGGCTTGCCACCAGTTGAACTCTTTCTGCTATTGATTTACTTCATCACTGTTTGCGTTTTAATTTCACGCTTTCGAAAATGCGGTTTACTGCACCTCCCAACTTTGCATCATCAGCAAACCAGGATTTATGGACAGCTATTGTATTAGCTTGAATCAATAAATTTGGCAAATAATCAAGACTAAAAGCCCTGTCCCACGGTGCGAGTTCATTCCAAGAGCTCTCCCGAGTTCGCCCTGATTCGAACTCGGAGATTTACAGCAATGGCCACTCGTCGGTACTCGGGGCTCTCGTGAAGATTTTTCAACATGTTGAAAAATCTTCACGAGTCTTCCCGTGCTTACCCGCCGTTAGCGAGTCTTCCCGAGTACCTGCCGTTCGCGTTACGAGCCGCTAAGAGACGTCCCCGAGCTCCGACGTACCCGCTACGTTCATTCTCCGTGCTTACCACGAGTTTGATTTTTTTAAAACTCGGGAGAGCTCTTGGAATGAACTCGTGCCGTGGGACAGGGCTTTCAGATCCTTTCAAGAAACCTCAAGGCACTTCCTTCTAATGCCAAAACATTCCCATTATTCCGCTTGTCTACTTTAGGTCACCAATCTCCCAAACAGGCTGATAAGCCGCCATCGACTCCAATTTCAGTATTTCAACCCTTGCTGAATGTTGCTCCGAACTCCATATAAACTATCCGCATGTTACAATTTTAGTTATTTTATTCCTTCAAATCCAGTTGGACTTGTTAGCTCTGACCTAGTTTTTTCCGATCCATATAAACTCTTTCCAATTAGCTCTGCTATCTCTGAAGTGTTTCATGATAGATTCCAATAACAGATGTTAAACTGTAATTTTCTGGTTTCTCACCCTCACCTTTCTTAAGTACAACGATTATAAATTTCCAATCTGAAGGGACAGTTTCTGAATTGAGAGACCTTTGGAAGAATATGCCTGAAGCACCTGTAATTTCCTCAAATTACTTTTAACCTCCCCTGGGTAGCGGTTTTGAGGACCTGGGGATTTATTAGCGTTTAGTGCTGTCTTATTTTTTAACACTGATTCGTGCTTAGGGTAACTTCAGTGAGGTCCAGTCCATAAATCATAATTAATTTTACGAGAATATTAGATATTCTTTCTTCTTCCTCAAACATGAAAGCTGACAAATATCACCGCCATGTCCCGACAGGAAACGTCGCCTGTCCTTGTTCTCCAGAGATGCTGGCTGACCCGCTGAGTTACTCCAGCACTTTGTGTCCTTTTTTTAATCACCACCATTTCCTTGCAGGCAGTATATTTTAATTTTATTTTGTAAGTCCAACATTGACATTTCAATCGAACGGTTAATGTCTCACTCTGTCGCTGTAAACATTATATTAATCTTGCCGTCCCTCGTCAGTATTCCTTCCCCTCAGTGAGTTGTTGCCCGGTGACTAACTGTGCCCCCTCCTGCCTCTCTCCTCAGGCTGCAGATGTTGGAGGCGATCTGCAAGCACTGGGAGGGCCCCATCAGCCTGGCCCTCTACCTGTCCGACGCAGAGGCCCAGCAATTCCTCCGCTACGCCCAGGGCTCGGACGTGCTCATGGGCAGGAGCAACGTGGGCTACCACATCGTCTACAAGGAGGGCCAGTTCTACCCTGTCAACCTGCTGCGCAACATCGCCATGAAGCACGTCAACACGCCCTACATGTTTCTCTCCGACATCGACTTCCTGCCCATGTACGGTCTCTATGAGTACCTCAGGTATGGACTCAGGTGCATCCGCACACCTTCAGGCTGTCCAACCAACAGGCCAACATTTGTACCATAATGACACAGGTTTCTTAATGCAGTACATAAACGGCCCTTCAGCCCACCACATTCATGCCAATCTACACTAATCCCAGTTTAGCTCAGTTACATTTAGTTCAATTTAGCTTAGTTTAGTTTAGTAGTTTAGTTTAGTCCAGTTTAGCTTAGTTTAGTTTAGTTTAGTCCAGTTTAGCTTAGTTTAGTTTAGAGATACAGCATGGAAACAGGCCCTTCAGCCCCACTGAGTCCACGCCAACCATCGATCACCCATTCACACTAGTTCTATGTTATACCACTTTCACATCTCCCCCCTACACACTAGGGGCAATTTGCAACGGCAAATTAATCTACAAACTCACACGTCTTTGGGATGTGGGAGGAAACTGGAACACCTGGAGGAAACCCATGCGGTCACAGGGAAAATGTGCAAACTCCACACAGATAGCACCCTTAGTCAGGATTGAACCCAGGTCTCGATGCTGTAGGGCAGCAACTCTACCGCTGTGCCACCATGTTGCCCTCTTTGTGGGTAAAAAATGAACTTACCCCTAAGATCCCCTCTTGTTTTTGATACGCCTAGCATGGGGAAAAACATCCTGACTATCCACCCTATCTATGCCTCTCATTATCTTATATCAGTTCACCCCCCCCCCCAGCCTCCATCGTTCCAGGGAAAACAAGCCCAGACTATCCAATCTCCCGCCATAGCTAAACTCCTTGTCCTGATAAATCCCCACTGCACTCTCTCCACTGCTTTCTATACGCTTTCTATAGTGTAGCAACCAGACCTGTGTGCTATACTCTAGTGTAGGAAGGAACTGCAGATGCTGGTTTAAATCGAAGATAGACACAAAATACTGGAGTAACTCAGCGGGACAGGCAGCATCTCTGGAGAGAAGGACTGGGTGACGTTTCGGGTCGATATATCAGTACAGCAGAGTACTGATATATTTTGCTGTACTCTAGGTACGGCCTCAACTCTGCCACTAATTAGACCCATTGTACTCCTCAACTTATTCGTCAATTCCTTTCTTCCTCCTGTACTAATCTTGAATATACTGTCCTTAACCTTGCGGTAGCACTGGTGAAATAAGTTGTAGTGTCATGGATTTATTAATGGCCATATCTCTGGTCTTCCCCCTCAAGTGTAAACATGTCTCAAGAATTTAAATAATTTTAAACATTTCTACCAGGTCACCTTCAACTGCCTTTATCCCGGAGGAAAAAATTCCAAATATGCTTCAGCCGTTCTTGACAAGTTTAACCTCTCAGATCCAGTGTTGCCTTTGTAAATCCTGCGATTTGTTTATATGGACTCAGGAACGGAGCATGGGAACTGGAAGAACTGCATCTCAGTAGAATAGGGGTGATACAGTCTCACAAATCCAGCAGCCCAGGTGAATTCCAGACCTCCAGCACGCTCTCTCTATGGCTGTGTGGTTTAGCTCCAGCTTAATCCCAAAGGAGGCACAGTGGCGCAGCGGTAGAGTTGCTGCCTTACTGCACCAATGTGCTGTCTGTACGAAGTTTGGATGTTCTCCCTGTAACCCCGTGGATTTCTCCGGATTCCTAGCACATTCCAAAGACGTGCATGCTTGTAGGTCAGTTGGCTTCTGTAAATTGTCCCTAGTGTGTAGGATAGAAGTCGGTGGGCCAAAGCGCCTGTCTCCACACTCTCTCGCTTCTATGTCTCCACGTCTCTAAGACTAAAAGTAAAACATGTGAGCTGGTAGGATTATTGTAGGATTGGTGTAAAAATGGATGCTTGATGCACACATGCACGGGATATTAAATTAAGTTGAGTGCATTTTATGAAGTGCCAAACTGGTTATAATCTTCTGAACCGCTGGCTTATGGGTGCAGAGCAACGTTCCACAACAGCAGCTGGTCGATGGACCTGGTTCTGTGCTGTATTCCTCCTGATCCGGAATCGTGAGGAGAATTGGTGTGAGGGTGAGTGAGACATGAGCCTTTTGTGTTGTTTAGGAAGGAACTGCAGATGCTGGTTTAAACCGAAGACAGACAGAAGAAGGTCTCGACCCGAAACGTCACCCATTCCTTCTCCCCAGAGATGCTGCCTGTCCCGCTGAGTTACTCCAGCTTTGCCCACTGACTGAATCTTCTCCCTTGCAACATGTGTGCACACGCCCCCTTGTGGCAGTGGTGTTGTCCTGCAGTTCAGTTACAAAAAACTTGGTCTGACAAAATTAATAAATCGGAATTTAAGGGGCTGTCCCACTTGGGCGACCTAATCCGCGAGTTCTGGCGAGTTTGCCCTCGACTCATACTCGCAGCATGGTCGACACGTAAGAGGTCTTCGTAACTCTCCTTCATGCTCGAGAGAAGTCCCCCGCGTACTCGAGGCCTCAGCTAGGTTGCGGCGTTTTTTACAATATGTTAAAAAATGCCCGCGAGTAAATAAAGGTCGCCATGGAAAAAATCAATACTTTTTTTACTCGTAGGTTTAGTCGTAGTAGGTCGGCATGTTAGTCGTAGGTAATCGAGGGTAGCCGAAGGTAGTCGTAGATAGTCTTCATCATAGTCAAAGGGAGGTCGATGGAGATCGAAGGAGGTCGTCTTCACTCTCCACTATTCGGTGTCCAATTTTCCCGAAGTTAGTCGTAGCTGGTCTTCAACATGGTCGAAGGAGGTCTTCAACATGTCATTTTTTCCAACTCTTCTAAACTCACCAATTAGGTCGCCCACTAGGGACAGCCCCTTAAAAATTCACTGTTGACGATTAAAAACTTGTTCTTACAGAATTTGTGAGAGGAAAAATAAGCAAAGAAACACAACATTTGAAAGAATCAACTATTTTTGTCCAGGAATTGTAGTTTGAAAAATTGCGGTACAGATGTTTTTCTGGGAATAAAACACACAAGGTGCTGGAGCAACTCAGTGCACCAGGCAACATCTGTGGAGGGAATGGATGCTTCAGGTCGGGGCCCATCTTCAGACCCCAGTTCTCCACAGATGCTGCCTGACCGGCTGAGATCCACCAGCGCTTTGTGTTCTGCTGAAGATTCCACCACTTGTGGTTTGTGTCGGGGTTTTCTGGGAACGTTACCACACTGCAATGTGGGGCTAATTTAAATTTAGTTTAGTTTAAAGATACAGTGTGGAAACTTTGGCCCTTTGGCCCTTTGGCCCAACGAGTCCACACTTCACAGTAACACTATCCTACACACTAGGGACAACTTTACAGTTATACCAAGCCAATTAACCTACAAACCTGTACCTCTACCGAGTGTGGGAAGAAACCGAAGATCTGAGAGATAACCCACGCAGGTCACGGGGAGAACATACAGACAGCACCCGTAGTCGGGATCGAACCTGGGTCTCTGACACTGTAAGGCAGCAACTCTACCGTTGCGCCACCATGCTGCACTTTATTTTCAGAAATAAATTGTATTGTGGGAGGACTCGTCACACTGACCCCTCTTTTCCGCCCATTGTATCCGGTTGCCCCAAACTGGTTCTCATGCACCACCCTCAGGGTTTCACAACCCCGACGTGGTTTCAGTTCTCGTTGTTCCTCACTGCCCCATTTGCCCAATTTTAAATGTAGACGCATGGAGATACAGGTCCACCACCCATTTTATAGCAACTGGTGGTCCGGCACCTCCAGATAAAATTACGAGAGCGTGCTTGAAATACCCACCCGGCGGAAGTCCCCCGAAAATGTGGTGCCGAGGTCGGGTAGGGCAGCCGATCTCGACCCCATCAGGAATTCTATGGCTGGACTTCCAATCGGCGGGTCATACATGCCCCCTGCGGCTGGGACTCTGGAACTCCAGCCTGGCAAGAGCCAGCAGATTCGTTCCCATACCCAAGGTCAAATTTGCGGGCTAATATCTCGGTCATCCGGCCACCGAGGTGGACCATTCTGTTATCGTTCGACTCCTCTCAGAGGCCGTGATCTCTGGCAAAATGGATAATCCGGCCAGGCTCTGGAGCCAAAGGTGTCAGAAAATCAGTGTTGGACCTGTACCTCATCTTGCCTGTTTTGAAGAAGTTCTCCTCTCTCCGGTGCTAGTTCCATGAGACACTCTTAAGAAGCAGTCTGAAGAAGGGTCCCGGCCCGAAATGTACACTTATCTATGCCCTCCAAAGATGCTGCCTGACCTACTCCAGCACTTTGTGTTCTATGTCGGTAGTTAAACCCTGGGGGCAAGTTTTTTTTTACCTGTCCTTTTGCATTTTCTCGCTCCGTGAGAATTTATTCTTGTTCCTGATGCACAGCTCCCTCAAGATGCAGGAAGCCATGAGGAAGCAGTGAAGTTAGATGGGTCTCGACCCGAAACATCACCCATTCCTTCTCTCCGGAGATGCTGCCTGTCCCGCTGAGTTACTGCAGCATTTTGTATCTACCTTCAGCATTCTTACCTCCCAACAAGGTGCAGTCGCTCGGAGGGCAGCAGCACCACCAAGAGGATTGTGCTGGTATTGCAGCCACCGGAATATCCGCATTTGACACCATGGGCTGGTGATTTCTATTGCCAGTGTTTTCCCTTCATTTACCAGCCACTGTTCAAAATGTCTCTTTAGTTTAGTTTAGAGATACAACATGTTGACCAGCGATCCCCGCACACTAGTACTATTCTACAAACTGGGGACAAGTTACAATCTTTACCAAAGCCAATCAACCTACAAACCTGTCCATCTTTGGAGTGTGGGAGGAAACCGGAGCAGCCAGGGAAAATCCACGCAGGTCACAGGGAGAATGTACAGACTCTGTACAGACAACACCCATAGTCACGATCGAACCCGGGTCTTTGGCGATGCTGTATGGCAGCAACTCTTTCATGGCTCATCTCTGAAAGCATACTAAAGCTGCTACATAAATACATACTCAAACATGCACTTTGTGGAATTGGAGGCCCAGCCCAAACCATCACACAAACCAACCTCCCTTCCATTTACACCTCACACTGCTTGGGCAAGGCCACCAGCATAATCAAGGACCAGTCTCACCCTGGCCACTCTCTCTTCTCCCCTCTCCATTCAGGCAAGAGGTACAGAAGTGTGAAAACACATACCTCCACATTCAGCAACAGTTTCTTCCCAGTTGTTATCTGGGATAACAACTTCCCAGTTGTTGATCCATCTTATCAACAACTAGAGAGTGGTCCTGAGCTAATATCTACCTCACTGGACACCCTTCGACTATCTCTAATCCGACTTTACTGGACTTTATCTTGCACTAAACATTATTCCCTTTATTATGTATCTGTACCCTGTGGATGGCTCGAATATAATCATGTGTAGTCTTTCCGCTGACTGGTTAACACCCGGGTTCGATCCCGACTACGGTTGCTTGTCTGTACGGAGTTTGTACGTTCTCCCCGTGACCTGTGTGGGTTTTCTCTGAGATCTTTGGTTTCCTCCCACACTCTGAAGACGTACAGGTTTTTAGGTTATTTGGCTTGGTATAAATGTAAATTGTCCCTTGTGTTAGTGTGCAGGGATTGCTGGTCAGTGTGGACTGTTTCCGCGCTGTATAAATGAAAATTAAATTACCTCCCAGCATCTGTCACTATGGTGTGGGTTGGTGGATGAATTGGCCACTGTAAATTTTCACCTAGTGTGCAGATAAGTTGTAGAATCTGTGGGAAGTTGATGAGAAGGAAGGAATAATAAATGGATTAAGGTGAGCTTAGGATAAAAAAGGGTGCGTGAAAGTTGGCATGGATTCAATGGGTGAAGGGCCTGTTTCCCAGCTGTATCTCTGTGTGACATTATAAAGGCAAACCCTGCCTCATTTCCAAACACTGTGACCAACGCTCATCATTTGAAGATAGGCACAAAAAGCTGGAGTAACTCAGCGGGTCAGGCAGCATCTCTAGAGAAAAGGAGCAGGTAACTTTTCGGACCCTTCTTCAGACTGAAAATCAGGGGAGAGGGAAACGAGAGAGATATAGACGGTACATAGAAGAAATGAATGAAGGATATGCAAGAGGAAATGATGATCAAGGAAAGGTGGAACCCACAATGGTCCATTGTTGGCTGTGGGGAAGGTGATAACGAGTGATACAAACAGGGAAACTCAGCACGATGATCATAAGGTCATACGAGATAGGAGCAGAATTAGGCCATTCGGCCTATGTCTACTCTGCCATTCAATCATGGCAGATCTATCACTCCTAACCCTATTCTCCTGCCTTCTCCCCATCACCTCTGACCCCAGTACTAATCAAGAATCTACCTATCTCTGCTTTAAAAATATTTATTGATGGTCTCCCCAGCCTTCTGTGGCAACACATTCCACAGATTCACCACCCTCTGACTAAAGATCATCATTTGAATGTCGTTACTAATGTGCCTGTTTATCCCAGTATGGCTTCTGAGATCTTGCTGTGTGTAGATTAGCCAGCCAACAGGTTCACAATGTTACAACTGGGGTAGCACTTCATGAAAAAGTACTTGAAGTAGCAGCAAGGGTTTTACAGTGTATCCTGAGACACGGAAAGTAAATTATAAATAAAAGTCTTCCTTTCTTCCCCTTCCTCCCTGTTTCTGCTCAATCCTTTTGTGCTTTCTCCTGTTCTATTGCTCTCTTCTGTTGCACAACGTTTTTGCATTCACCTGACATCACCCTAATGTAGAAAAAAAATAGTTTACAGAAATATCATCAAACCAACTTGACACTGACCCACATATAAGGTCAGATTTAGTTTAGTTTAGCGTGGAAACAGGCCCTTCGACCCACCGAGTCTGCACCGCCCAGCGATCCCTGCACATTAACACTATCCTAGCATACACCAGGGACCATTTACATGTACACCAAGCCGATTGACCTACACATACCCGTATGTCTTTGGTGTGTGGGAGGAAACTGAAGATCTCGGAGAAAACCCACGTGGTTACGGGGCGAACATACAAACTCCGTACAGACAGCATCTGTAGTCGGGATCGAACCCAGGTCTCTGCCGTTGCAAGCGCTGTAAGGCAGCAACTCTACTGCCGTGCCTGCATGGCCGCCCAAAAGCTTTTCTCCAGAGATGCTGCCTGACCCGCTGAGTTACTCCAGCATTTTGTGTCCATCTGAGACCTAATGTCTGCTAATTCACTGCTGGATGGTGCGAGAGTGGAGACCTCGGGGGTTGGAGGCCCAGGGGGAGAGCTGGGCATTGGCACTTTGCACGCAGAAGTTGCTTCGGGATAACATCATCGAGAGCTAAGATAAGAAATGAGAGATGACTGCAGAGGTTCTGATCAGCCAGTGAAGCTGTCAGCTAATGGTGACAGATGAGAAATATGACCCAGCGAGCTGTTACTCAGTAACCCGGATGACAACTGTTCAGTCAGAATTTGTTTGTCGATCTGAACACTGTGTCTTTTCTCTTGCAGGAAGTCCGTCGTCCAGCTTGATATGGCTCACACTAAAAAAGCTCTAATTGTGCCAGCATTTGAGACTCTCCGCTATCGTCTATCCTTCCCAAAATCCAAAGCGGAGTTATTGTCCATGTTAGACGTGGGAACGCTCTTCACATTTAGGTAAATACAAGGGAGGTGCTCCTTTCTGCCTCTAACGCACATGCAACGACAGTGACATGATACTAACTGTTATAGAGTTGTTTAAGATGCATTCCACCTGATGTCAATGGTCCGATGAAGCTTTATTTGTCACGTATGCAACTGCACAGAGAAATTCTTTTTGCATATATCACACATACGGGCGCCGCCATTTTTGGTGCCGTTGTTCGAAGTCCAAAGCGTGCTCGATGTACTGGAGCAGTTCCCGCCAACTGAGGTCCCCCTCCTCGCATGGCCATCTTCATGTCCCCGGCACGAAGCCGAAGGTGCTGGAGGCATTACTCCGGTTCACCCTCCTACCAGCCCTCACTCCTCGAGTCCGTCGTCTCCAGCTCCCTCCCGGTCCCACCGACCGACTCTTGAGGCTTCGGGCTCTTGAGCTGTGGGTTCTGAAGATATATGCATCTAATTTACTCCTAAGAACCTCATCCCATTATCTCCACCACCCGTATGGAATAGATGCAACAAAGGCAGATAAGGATGAGAAATTGTCCTGTATAATCTCTTCATTCAGATAAATGTTCGGTAGTGTTCCAACCAGGAGCGCCCATCTGCAAAAGGGGCTGTGTCTTGTGTTAACCTGAAACCATTCATGTTTATTTTGGGGAAAGAATTTGTTCTAGCTCAGTGGATTACTCCCCACAGAGGAGTACTTAATGGAAGTAAAAATGGGAGTGAACAACATCTTGTCATGTTGAATTACCTGGTGTACTTTCTATCTCGTCCAATGTCCCAGCCAGTATTGATTACAGTTTAAATAAAGCTGCAGGTTAGCATGGGCTGGGACCTGTAAGTCACCGCACAGAAGCAGCATCATAATGGAGTCTTCCTGTAACAGCAATGCCCCATTATATTAGTTCAGTTGACTTTAGTAAATCATCACTTGTGCCGAGGTACAGCGAGAAGCTTTTGTTGCCTGCTACCCAGTCAGCGGAAAGACAACACATGATTATAATCAAGCCATTTACAGTCTACAGATACACGATAAGGGAATGTGTAGGAAGGAACAGCAGATGCTGGTTTAAACCAAAGATAGATACAAGCAGCTGGAGTAATTCAACGGGACAGGCAGCATCTCTGGAGAGAGTCTGA
>CM075979.1:77614851-77617950 GCA_038087875.1 Malacoraja senta
TAGTGTCTATCCGTTAGAAATTGTTCAGTTTTAGTTTCTGCCCTTTTTCCGTATTTTTGAAAACTGTCCACGTACGTCAGATCTTTCTGTTAAAGTACAGGTTGCCACATTATTCCACAATGGATACACATTGATGAAAGCCATCGGTATAACAAGCAAACAAAAGCAATGCAGTAGTTCTTGGTGTCCCACACAACAATCTATCTTCCAGGTATTCATTTTACCATTTTACCACTTCTAACACCTTTTGACCTCAAGGAGAACAGGATGGATGAACTGTATTTTCATTGTTCGGTTACATAAGCCTCAGGATCCTTGGGTTAGAGCGCAGTATTGTATTGGAGTGGACATTTAATGGAAGACTTTGACTGTTTGAAGCATCAAGTAGCTGGCAGGCCTTTGGACATTATTGAGAATGTTGGACCTTTAGCAGGATGAGACCCTTTTTGACCTGTAGGAACTGCTTCTCTCATTGGGCTGTCAACAAAAGATTAATCAACAATCTCTGACACAATTGTGCCCCTTGAAATTACCAAGAGCGCACTGTAAGATTGGACGGGACTTTGATTTATTTGACCTGGTGTAATTATAAGATAAATTGGAGTATTGCTTGGGTCCATTATGAGACTGCTGAATTTTCAAATACAATTTAATTTATGGACTTATTGGAATGATTAGAGTAAGACTAGAAGTTTAGTGAATGATTGAAATACCTTGGAAGGACTGCTGGACCACATAATGTACACTTGGAGATGTTGAGCTCTTTGGAATACCGTTACACTGCTGTTATTATTGGAGATCGGTTAGTCCTCTTGAGAGTACTGAAAGCACTGTTGACATGCTCCAGTACTGCTGAAAACCCATTGATATCTTGGAGCACAGTTGGTGCACAGTGCTCCAGCTAGGAACACCATGGGGAGATAAGTGGACAGCTGGATATACCATTAGAGGTTGTTGGGATAGTTATGAACATCATTTGGTGAACGAGTAGACAGCTAGGATCACCTTTGGTGGATAGTTGGACACTTGGTATACCATGGTGGTTGGTTGGACATCTGGGAACCCATTGGCTGGTTGGACATCTGGGAACACCATTGGTGGATGGTTGGACAGCTGCAAAACCATTGGTGGATGGTTGGATAGCTAGGAAACATTGGAGAGAGATGGACAGCTGGAAACTCCATTGGTGGATGGTGGAATCGCTAGAATCACCATTGGAGGATGGTTGGATGACTGGGAGCTGCGGGATGGTTGGACAGCTCAGAATACCATTGGAGATGTTTGGACAGCTAGAATCACCAGTGGAGATGGGTGGACACCTGAGAACACCCTTGGAGATGGGTGGACAACTGGGAACTCCATTGGAGATGGGTGGACAACTAGAGTCAGCATTGGGGGGGTGATAAACAGTTTGGAGGACTGCTCGAGTGAAAACGGAGGACAGTAGGAAGGCCTGCAGAACTGGTGGATTGTTTCCCATCATTGTACAGCAGATTTCACTCTTTACCACAATGAGCTGATGACTTTTCAGAGAACTGTTTATTCAGCACAAAGCAGAGCTGTCTTCTGTCTTTGTCATTGTACAAGCGACAGTGATAAATAAAATGTAAAAATCTTTGAAATTTGTGTCGAACTTTTATTTACATCGATATTTTTACTGCAGGTCTTCTCGGAGTAATGAACGCCTGACTTATGGGCACGTTGTCAATATACATGAGCACTTGGGTGGTCCGCTGGGTGGATGGGGATGTATTTGCCATCTGCTGTGGGGCTTCAGGCATCTTCTCCCGGGTGGGAATGGGGCGTATATATCTGTGTTTCTCCTCTCCCTAACCGCCCGAGCCCTGACAATCGGGGGTTGAGTCCAGATGAGCAGAGTTAAGAGCACTGAGCAGACACTGAGTCAGTGAGGCCTCATGTGGCCACTCTCCCCGTGACCGCTCACTCTCCCATCCCAACTGCTGCTGCCATCCTCTCCGACACACCACCTATGTTCATTTGTGACTTACAAACAGTTCAAGGGCGGCACGGTGGCGCAGCGGTAGAGTTGCTGCCTTACAGTGCCAGAGGCCCTGGGTGTGATCCTGACTGCGAGTGCTTGTCTGTACGGAATTTGTACATTCTCCCCGAGACCTGCGTACATTTTCTCTGAGATCTTCCGTTTCCTCCCACACTCCAAAGACGTACAGGTGTGTAGGTTCATTGGCTTTGGTATAAATGTATAATTGTACCTAGAATGTGTAGGGTAGTGTTAATGTGTGGGGATCGATGGTCAGTGCGGACTCGGTGGGCCGAAGGGCCTGTTTCCATGCTACATCTCTAAACTAAACTAAGTTACAAACAGGTCATGTTAGAAACGGTGCTCAGGAACAGAACACCTATCATAACCTGGGGACTTCCTATAATTGATTCTAGGTTAACAATGAAACAAAGAAACAGGTTAAGCCTGCTCCCTCAATTAGTCTGCTGGTGCGGGTGCTGTCTGTACGGAGTTTGTACGTTCACCCCCGTGACCGTGTGGGTTTTCTTTGGGTGCTCTGGTTTCCTCCCACACTCCAAACACGCAGAGGTTTGTAGGTTAATTGGCTTTGGTAGCGATTTTAAATTGTCCCAGGTTTGCAGGATAGTGCTAGTGTACGGGGATCGCTGGTCGGTGCGGACTCAGTCAGTTGAAGGGCCTGCTTCTGTGTTAAACTAAACCAAACTCTCTAAGAAGTGGACAACACCCTACTGGTTGGAGACCAGCACGGTGTATTCTGACTGGGCTTCCAGCGCCGGCAAAGTGAATCAAAGTAGTTTCATTTAACAATAAGCAATAGTTTGTCCAAAAACATTGGGCGCTCATGAAGCGATACCTGAAAATCACGGAACTGCGGTAAATGACTGGAACACTCATCTGCATCCGAGGTGAGAGGAACATGCGTACATTTCTAGACCCTGTGAGTGAAATTGAGGGAGAAAGTGAGTGAAATTGAGGGAGAAGTTGTTAAACGTGGCAACAAGTTCCGCCAAGTGCGTGTGTGTGTTGGTGGAGGAATCAGTCGGGGTGGCACCGTGGCACAGCGGCAGCATTGGTGCCTTACAGAACCTGAGACCCTG
>CM075979.1:77618150-77836943 GCA_038087875.1 Malacoraja senta
ATAAAGGAGGCCACGTCGGGAAACACCAGATGCGGTAGATGAGGTTATGGGAGGTGGATGCAAACCACTGTGTCACCTGGAAGGACTGCTGGGGTCCATGGATGGAGGGTGGAGGTATAGAGACAGGTGTTACATCTCCTGTGGTTGGAGGGGAAACTACCCGGAGAGGGGGTGGTTTTGGTGGGAAGGGATGAGTGAACCTATGAGGAATGGAGGGAGCGGTCTCTGGGGAAGGTAGAATAAGCGGGGATGGGAAGATGTGTCGGGTGGTAGGATCCCGTTAGAGATAACGGGGATGTCGGAGAATGATGTGTTGGATGTAGAGGCTGGTGGGGTGAAAGGTGAGGACCGGAGGAACTTTCTCTTTGTTCTGTCTGTGAGAGGGGAAGCGAGAGCAGAACTACAAGACACAGAGGAGACACAAGGGAGGGGTCAATCTTTGAATGCCGGAGGAAGCCTAGTCTTTAGTTATTTTTTGATTGAAAGATAAAGCTTAGAAACAGGCCCTTCAGCCCACCGAGTCCATGACCACCATGGATCACCCTTCACACTAGTTCTATGTTATCCCACTTTTGCATCCCTCCTTACACACCAGGGGCACGTTATAGAAGACAATCACACACTTCCCCTGCTCTGGAGATGTAATTGGGTGAGGATTAGTCAAGGCCTTGCCATTCTGATCTTCTCTGGTGACTGCACTGCAGAATTATGGCTATGAGATGTATTTGTAATCCTCACGGCAACCCCCCCCCCCCCCCCCCCCGTCGATCATGACTGACCATGGATGATGCATCCTAGTTGGTTGTCTGCTTGCTCCAAACCTCGGCTAGAGCAGCGTCGCTTACGATGATGTGTGGTCGGATGCAAGCCTGGGCGATCGATGTCAAATGGAGGACAGGCTGTTGCCCATGCAGCACGTCCCCCCTCTCCACGTCGCTGATCGATCCAAAGGAACAGCAGGGCCGTTACAGTTTGGCACCAGCGCCGTCGCAGGAGCTGCCAGAGCGAGGTTGTAGACAACGACGAACTGCCTTAGGGGCTCCGACTCTGGATCTTCTTGAGGTTTACTCCTGGAGCCTTTTCCATGACTGGATATGGTCACAAGGCAGTGGAGGTTTTAAATCAGAGTTTTCCCTCTCCTAGATGGACTGCCTTCCCAGGCTGACGAGCCCCTTCTGCGCGAGACTCGTGGGGGCGGGAGTGTCTACCTTCCCGTGCAGGTCTATAGCACCTGCCCACTGCCCATGTCACGGCAACCAGTCTGGGAAACAGGGGCTTGAAACTATGACCCATCAGAATCTGGGATAGTCCTCTCTCTCCATTCCTCCCCCTTCCCAGTTATCCGACTAGTTTTGCTGCCTCCGACGACATTTTATCTCTGCTATGTTTAGTTTTAGTTTAGAGATACAGCGCGGAAACAGGCCCTTCCTGCCCACCGAGTCCACGCCGACCAGCGATCCCCGCACATTAACACTATCCCTACGCACACTAGGGACAATTTACACTTATGCCAAGCCAATTAACCTGCACACCTGTATGTCTTTGGGAGTGTGGGAGGAAACCGAAGATCTCGGAGAAACCCAAGCAGGTCACGGGGAGAACATACAGATTCCATATAGATAGCACCCGCAGTCGGGATCGAACCCAGGTCTCCGGCGCTCCAAGCTCTGTAAGGCAGTAACTCTACCGCTGCGCCGCTAAATCCTCCCCCAAATAACAATGACCTATTCTACATTTTCCTTGATCTCCATTCCCTTTGTCCTATTTTCAAACCTTCCACTTCCTTATCCATGTATCTCCCTCTCCCCTGACATCAGTCTGAAGAAGGGTACAACCCAAAACGTCACCCCTTCCTTCCCTGCAAAGATGCTGCCTGTCCCGCTGAGTTACTCCAGCTTTTTGTGTCTATCTCGAGTCTGGGATAATATTGGACCTGAGACAGATTTTGTGTTAAGAGGTTGTAACAAGCAGTCAGGGGCCTGGTGAGAGGGGGCTCTGAGTACAAATGTCTTGCCTCTGGGGCTTGTGGTGAGAGCAGGGATTCAGCTGGTAAATCATATTCTGAGAGGCACAGGCTTGCTTTATGAGCTACGATGTTATCAGGCAGTTTTATTGAACGCTGGTTACAGTGTAATCCAGCCCAGGGCCTCATTAACGATCATAAGGCTTAATAGTCCACTAAACCATTCATCCATTGGACAATCAGCCAAAGGGATTGTGTTGGAACAGTAAATATATATTTAAATAAAACAGGTGTAAAGACATTAGTGCGGCAGCTGTCTGGAGGGGTCGGGAGCAAGGAGGGAAGGTGAAGGAACGGAGGCTTGGGGAAAGCGGCCTTAGTGGGACAAGAAGTCGGAGCTGCAAACCTGAGGGTGGGTAAGGCCAAGCGGAGAAGCTCTACCGCCAGTTCCTCGAAGCAGGGTGAGGATGAGTGGGAGCAGAGATGGGAGGAAGCCCGCCCTGGCTCACTCTGTGGAGGAAATCCTGAGCCGGCCCTGCCAGAGAGGGCAGGGGCAGTGGATAGCAGGCGCTGGGAGTGGCAGCGGGCGGCATGGTGGAATGTGTGGGCAGCTGGAAGATGCGTGCAGTCACAGTGCATCAGGTAAGGCGGGCTGTCGGGGGAGGGGGGGTGAGGTGTGGGAGGGGAAGGGGGGTAAGGGGTGGGGGGAGGGGGGGGTAAGGGGTGGGGGAGGGGGTGCTGTTGGCTGAGGGGGGGGAGGTGGGGAGAGTGGGCAATGGAGCTGGAGTTGGATGAGGTGCTATAGAGTAGCAATGTTACAAAATTTTGAGATTTAAAAAATCAAGTCTGCAATTTATCCCATCAGATAAAGCATAAAAAGAAGTTTAATTTGATAGTTTAAATCTGAAGAAGGGTTTCGGCCCGAAACGTTGCCTATCTCCTTCGCTCCATAGATGCTGCTGCACCCGCTGAGTTTCTCCAGCACTTTTGTGTACCTTCGATTTTCCAGCATCTGCAGTTCCTTCTTAAACAGTTTAATTTGACACCTAATTCACTTTCATATCTTCAGTATTAAAAAGTTATGGCCATTTTCATACACGGAAATTAGCATCTTGTTCCCTATTGCTTTTCCATTGACTTAACTCAAAAGCTGTGATCAAGGACAGTCAAAAGCCCATAACTTTCTTAAAAATTAAGAGAACTGAATGGAATTTTCCGTTATTATAGAATGAAGCATTCTGAAACAAAATATGAAACAATCTTACTTGGATGACCTGAAATTAAAGCTATAATTAGTTAGTTACCTAATTGTAGCTAATTACAAAATTCAATTACTAGATCTAAACATCTATCCATTTCTTAAGAAAAGGTTAACATTTTTAAATAGCCTAAGTGTCCAAATAACATTCACACAAGAATTCACAACATAACATGATTTTTAAATCTCATTGTCATGAATTTATAGGCCAAATGGAAGGAATTTAGTGTTTAATTCCCGTAAATTAATTGGCCATTTAAATCATCTTGCGAGTGGGATTTTGTGGAACGCGATCGTTTGGAACGTTGCGGTTTGCGGTGAATTTAAACCCCATATCGGCAGGAAAAACACTGCCGGTTCGTATGGGGCCTAAATCACCTTTTCGCAACGTAAAACTTGGATTAAAGTAATCCTAAGAATATTGCAATCAAGAGCACATCCCTGACCACAGGGATTCGCCCGGGGTGCTCCGGTTTCCCCACATCCCAAAGACATATTGTTTTGTAGGTTATTTGGCCACTACAAGTTGCCCCTAGTATGTGGGTGAGTGGTGGAAACTGGGGGAAGTCAATGGGAATGTGGGTTGGTCTTAAATGAGTGCTTGATGATTAACAGAGACTGGGTGGGCTAAAGAGTCTGTTTCCATGTTGTAGGATTTTAAACAATCCCCTTCCCATTTACATAAAATGCTGGAGTAACTCAGTGGGTCAGGCAGCATCTTTGGAGAAAAGGAATAGGTGATGTTTCACGTCAGGACCCTTGTTCAGACTGGATATTCTCACCCATTCCTTCTCTCCAGAGATGCTGCCCGACCCGTTGAGTTACTCCATTGTGTCTCTATCTTCGGTATAACCAGCATCTGCAGTTCCTTCCCACACATGCTTCCCATTTACAACCCGCCACATTCCACCTCATACTAATGCCTGTTCCAGAATGTTTATAAGGCACAAGAAATGTTCCTCAGGACAGTGAAACTCTGCCAACCTGGCGCCCTCAGGACTTTGATGTCGGTGGACTGACAGATTTTACCACCTTTTGGATATTATTTACATTAATGCCACAATACACTTTCATTTCAGTTTTAGACACAAAAAGCTGGAGTAACTCAGCGGAACAAGCAGCATTCCAGTGAAAAGGAATGGGTGACGTTTCGGTTCGAGACCCTTCTTCAAACTGATGTCAGGGGAGTGGGCGGAACATAGATAAGGAAGTGTTTGGATAAGGAAGTGTAAGGTGTGAAAAACAGGACAAAGAGAATGGAGATCAAGGAACATGTAGAATGGATCATTGTTAGTTGGGAGAAGGTAACAACAAAGCAAATAGAGATAAAATGTAGTCGGAGACAGTAAGACTGGATGGGGACGGGATGGAGAGAGAGGGAAAGCAAGGGCTACTTGAAGTTAGAGAAGTCAAAGAAAAAGTTCATTTCAGTTTTGTTGGGATGTTATACAGTGGACTAATACATTGTTGGGATGTTATACAGTGGACTAATACATTGTTGGGATGTTATACAGTGGACTAATACATTTTTCAGTGAAACAAATGCGTTTAAATGGAATGCAGGATTGTGGTCCCAGATGAATTTAAAGGGAGTGTTGGAAATGAGGCACCAATGAGTTTGTCGGAAGTGTGGGAAACAGGACCCTGGTGAGTTTATAGGGAGCGAGGGAAAATGGGCCCCAACATGCTTAAAGGGGCACCGCTTCCCACATTCCTACTACGACATAATGATGTGTTTTAAAGGGAAGGTGGCAAATGGTGCCCCAGTGAGTCTAAAGGGAGTGGCAGACCATAAAGGGTTTAAAGACAACATGTAACGTGGGGCTCCTGTGAACTGAAGGGAAACGCGGGAAATAAAGGGCTGAGTGGATTTGAAGGGAGCCTGGAAACAGCAGCAGTGAGGCAGACGCTGGGATTTCTGAGCAGTAAGAGTGGATATTATTGGAGTTTACCGTAACGTCTAACTCAGGCAGGTGGTAAAGTTCACCCTAGGTTCCTCCTCCTACTTTCTATTCACTTGTTTCCAGGGATTAGAATGTGCGCAGGCCAGGGCTGGACAGAGATATCAGCCACAGACACTCAATGACACTCAAGGCCGAGGTCCGCCCCTATCCGGCTGTGCTCAAGGATGTCACGGTGGTGCTTCACCCAGCGCCCCCGGTTCAATCCTGACCCTGGCTGCTCTCCGTGGCTGGGGAAGTTTTCACCCAGGTGCTCTGCTTTCCTCCCACATCTCCAAGAAATGCTGATTTGCTGATTGCCACATGATACAATAGAACAGGGGATGGGGAACCTTTTCATGTTAGAATGCCGCATTAAGTTAGCTGTAATCTAATAAGGCCGCATCCAAGAAACTTCAATTTGATATACTTCAAAATGTACATTATTTTGTTAAAATAGCCCCCATGACTTACTAATGTTTTAATTGTGGCCGTCAGTCGGGCAGGATTATTTAGTTGAATCTTCTTTTACTCTTTGGTATTTTAAATACGATCAAAATACAATCAAATAAGATTAAAATAAAAATAATAAAAGGTGAACAAAAAGATATTAATAAAAATGAGAAGTAGACAAAAATGCTGGAGAAACTCAGCGGGTGAGGCAGCATCTATGGTGCGAAGGAAATAGGCGACGTCTCGACCCGAAACGTCACCTATATCCTTAGCTCCATAGATGCTGCCTCATCTGCTGAGTTTCTCCAGCATTTTTGTCTACCTTCGACTTTCCGCATCTGCAGTTCTTTCTTAAATAAAAATAAAGGATTTGTTCTACAAAATGTGGATTCATTCAAAAGGCCGCACTTAATGATCTAGAAGGCTGCAGGTTCCCCACCCCTGCAATAGAACTTGACTTTCTGCCAACAGTCATAAAACACAAGATACGTGAAACATGAAATTAAAGTGACGAGTGGAAAGGGTTGGGGATGTGCAAAGATTGGGGAGGGGGACGGGGTGGCAGAGTGGGGGGGGAGGGGGGGGAAGGGGGAGGAGTTGTACAGTGATAGCCACAGGGAAAAAGGGTCCGAAAAGGAGAAATTATGTACCCCTTGTGTAGGTGCATGATAAAACATAATCAAATTGAGTTGATGGACATACATGAGAATAATTAATTAGAAAATAAATATTTTTTTAGAGGCTGCATTGAAATGATGAGATGAAAAATAGGAGTAATAAGGTTGCTGTTATAGGAGCCAGTATGGATCCGATGGGCCGATCAGACTCATAGAACATAGAACAGTACAGCACAAGAACAGGCCCTTTGGTCCACAATGTCTGAAGTGAAGACGATGCGAAAATAAACTAATCTTATCTGCCTGCACATAATCCCTATCCCTCCATTCTCATGCCTGTCTAAAACTCTTGTAAATACCATTATAATATCTGCCACGACCACATTCCAGGCACCCACCATCGTCTGTTTAAATAACTTGCCCTGGACATCTTTAAACTCTGCTCCTTACTCCTTAAGGCTATTAGCTTCTAGAGTTTGACGTTTCCACCCTGGGAGAAAGCTTCCGACTGTCTATCTACGCCACTCATGATTTTATATACTTCTATCAAGTCTCTCCCCACAAACTCCTGCATTCCAGAGAAAACAATCCAAGTTGAGCCAACCTCTCCTTGTAGCGGATAGCACCTAATCGAGGCGGACTCATACCCGCTATTACCACCTAATCCAGACTTCTGTCTGAGATACATGTATAAAACAGGCTCCTTTTGGTCAGAATGTCTATGGACTTGCTGGTCAGCACTTTCGCAAAGGGAGCTGGGCAAAATAGTTGGATGACAGGAGAAACTCCACGGAGCAGGTGAATAGACTTAAGGGCCTGTCCCACTTACGCAACGTTTTCGGCAACTGCCGGCACCCGTCATAGGTCACCGAAAATTTTCAACATGTTGAAAATTCAGCGGCGACCAGAAAGACTCTACGACTCTTTGGGTGACTAGGAGACTACTCACGGCCATACAGGCGACACCCTGGCGACATGTCGCCTCTATGGCAACAATGACGGGTGCCGGCAGTCGCCGAAAAAGCCGCGTAAGTGGGACAGGTCCTTTAGACTTTATACTTTAGAGATACAGTGCTGAAACAGGCCCTGCAGCTCACCGAGTCCAGGCCAACCAACGATGACCCCATACACCAGCACGATCCTACACACTAGGGACAATTTACAATTTTTTTTACAGAAGCCAATTAACTTACAAACCTGTACGGCTTTGGAGTGTGGGAGGAAACCGGAGCACCCAGAGAAAACCCACGCAGTCACATGGAGAACGTACAAACTCCGTACAGACAGCACCCGTAGTCAGGATCGAACCCGGGTCTCTGTTCCTTTAAGGCAGCAGTCTACCGCTGCATCACTGCACCGCCCAGATCTATAATAGTATGTCAGAAATGTGTGAAAATGGAACAATAATTCAGAGCATTACAGAGCTGTTCCAAAGACTGCTTCCTGAGCCTTGTACTATCATAGCAGGGCTTATTGCATTTAGCGGGTTTCAACTAAGCCTGAATTCCCTGGAGGGATTGAGGGCTGTTCTGGTCGATGCTCTCAAACTAGTAAAGCTATGCCGTGGATTTGGAGGGGCTCAGATGCGGAATTCAGAGCAAGGACACACGGCAAAATGAGCACCATTAAGAAGTGAGCTCGGGGAACAACCCTTCAGGGAACGAGTCAGAAAAATCTAAAACTTCATACCCCAGCATCCAACCCCTGCGCAAAAGCTGTGGATTAGAGTTATAGAGTCATAGAGTGATACAGTGTGGAGACAGGCCCTTCAGCCCAACTTGCCCACACTGGCCAACATGTCCCAGCTACACTAGTCCCACCTACTTGGTCCATATCCGTCCAAACGTGTCCTATCTATGTACCAGTCTAACTGTTTCTTAAATGTTGGGATAGTCCCAGCGTCAACTACCTCCTTTGGCAGCTTGTTCCATGCACCCACCGCCCTTTGTGTTTCTGGGCTCAATTACAATTTACAAGGCTGAGATCAGAGTATTTGATGGCAGGTAAAGGAATGGGGGGGTACATAGATACATAGATACATAGAAAATAGGTGCAGGAGTAGGCCATTCGGCCCTTCGAGCCTGCACCGCCATTCAATACGATCATGGCTGATCATCCAACTCAGTATCCCGTACCTGCCTTCTCTCCATACCCCCTGACCCCTTTAGCCACAAGGGCCACATCTAATTCCCTCTTAAATATAGCCAATGAACTGGCCTCAACTACCCTCTGTGGCAGAGAGTTCCAGAGATTCACCACTCTCTGTGTGAAAAAGTTTTTCCTCATCTCGGTCTTAAAGGATTTCCCCCTTATCCTTAAGCTGTGACCCCTTGTCCTGGACTTCCCCAACATCGGGAACAATCTTCCTGCATCTAGCCTGTCCAACCCCATAAGAATTTTGTACGTTTCTATAAGAGGTGAAAGAGGTATATCGATCTGCGGTACAGCTGTAATCTGAGTGACTGCTGGAACAGGTGCGAGGGGCAGAATGGCCTCTCCCTTGCTGGTGAACTAAGTTTGGAGTTTAGTCTTTGCTGGGGTCAACCAGGCCGGTGGAGAGTGGGAGCATGGAGCCACGTGTAGCACCAATGGACCCCCTGCCTTGGACCATTCTGTGTGGCCTGCAAGGTGGAGGAACTCTAAAGTGTGTTGCGTGTGTCTGGAGGTGTGTCTGGCTTGCCCGTTGGCATGGAAACAATGGAATCGGCAACATGAGGAATGGAAAACAAAAAAGTGACGATAATAAAGAATTATTTCACACCCTGCTCCCTCGCCATTCACTTTGCAATGGATCTCTTTCCCAAAGTTCAGTCCCAAGTCTGACTATTGATGTGAGTATCAGTGAGGAACAGCATCTCATATTGTGCTTGGGCACCTTACAGCCCAGTGGAATAAATATTGATTTCTCTCACTTCAGGTAGCCCCAGCATATCCCTCCCCCACCCAAGTCACACTAGCTTCTTGTTCTCACCCAACAAGCAGCTCACTGTGGCCCGTTTCCTTTATTATCATTACTTTTTTGCATATCTTTTATTCATTGTTCTTTATCTCTCTGCATCCTCGTCCATATCTCTCGTCTCCCTTATCCTTAACCAGTCTGAGGAAGGGTCTCGACCGGAAACGTCACCCATTCCTTCTCTCCGGAGATGCTGCCTGTCCCGCTGAGTTACTCCAGCTTTTTGTGTCTATGCCAGAATACTGTTCTGGTTCTTGTCAGGCCGAGAGACAATGGAGTTACAGCCATATGTACATTTATTGTTGTCCAAGAATAACACCGTCAATTCAAGTCTGACGTGGTATTTGGACATGGCGTAAATGGGACGTAAACAGTCGAAATCTCCCAGTGTTCAGTCAGTGTTTGAGTCTCACATGGGTCCCTCTGACTCGCAGTATGGATTTCAAGAAGCCTGTAGACAAGTCCCTGTACTCAGGGGAGGTGGAACTGAAGAGTTAAAGGATATCTAGACAAAGGGTAACTAAGTTTTAAACAGTTATTCACTGAGATTTAAACATGCCAAAGCCCTCTGTACTAGGATATCTACATGGTCTGTCTTAGACACAAAAAGCTAGAGTAACTCAGCGGGACAGGCAGCATCTCTGGAGAGAAGGAATGGGTGACGTTTCGGGTCGAGACGCTTCTTCAGAGTGAAACGTCACCCATTCCTTCTCTCCAGAGATGCTGCCTGTCCTGCTGAGTTACTCCAGCTTTTTGTGTCTCTCTTTGGTTTAAACCAGCATCTGCAGTTCCTTCCTACACTAAATGGTCGGTCTTTCTGTACTCAAGATAACTCGGGTGAATTTAAACTGTACGAGGGAAGCGCTGTCCTTAATCGCTGGTGTTTAAACATTAAAAAGCTGCGCCTACACTCAGGACAGCTGAGGTTTAAAGAACTTGCAGTTCCTTACACTTGAGATAACTGGGCTTTAAACCATCTGATACTCTCTGAACAATTATATTAACATTTCAACATGCGGCTTAACAGTAGGGCAGCGCAGTGGCAAAGCGGTAGAGTTGCTGCCTTACAGCACCAGAGACGGAGGTTCAA
Organism: Malacoraja senta; assembly: GCA_038087875.1. Lineage (NCBI taxonomy): Eukaryota > Metazoa > Chordata > Chondrichthyes > Rajiformes > Rajidae > Malacoraja > Malacoraja senta. Next base: position 77,628,428 of record CM075979.1, read on the forward strand.
TCCTGATTACGGGTGCTGTCCGTATGTGACCACGTGGCTTTTCTCCGGGTGCTCCGGTTTCTTCCCACAGTCCGAAGAGGTGCAGTGTTGCTAGGTTAATTGGCCTCTCTAAAAATTGCCCCCAGTGTGTAGTACGGGTGATCATTGGTCGGCACGGATTCGGTGGGCCGAAGGGCCTTTATTCCCGCTCAGTATCTCTAAATATCTATTTCTCAGTATCTCTAAATATCTATATCTATTAATGATTATGATATAGTTGGGATCACGGAGACATGGCTCCAGGGTGACCAAGGCTGGGAGCTGAACATCCAGGGATATTCAATATTCAGGAGGGATAGAGAGAAAGGAAAAGGAGGTGGGGTAGCGTTGCTGGTTAGAGAGGAGATTAACGCAGTGGAAAGGAAGGACATTAGCTTGGAGGATGTGGAATCGGTATGGGTAGAGCTGTGAAACACTAAGGGGCAGAAAACGCTGGTGGGTGTTGTGTACAGGCCACCTAGCAGTAGTAGTGAAGTTGGGGATGGCATCAAACAGGAAATTAGAAATGCGTGCAACAAAGGCAAAACAGTTATAATGGGTGACTTCAATCTACATATAGATTGGGTGAATCAAATTGGCAGGGGTGCTGAGGAAGAGGATTTCTTGGAATGTATGCGGGATAGTTATCTAAACCAACATGTAGAGGAACCAACGAGAGAGCAGGCTAATCTAGACTGGGTATTGAGTAATGAGGAAGGGTTAGTTAGCAGTCTTGTTGTGCGTGCCCCCTTGGGCAAGAGTGACCATAATATGGTTGAGTTCTTCATTAGGATGGAGAGTGACATTGTTAATTCAGAAACAACGGTTCTGAACTTAAAGAAAGGTAACTTTGAGGGTATGAGACGTGAATTGGCCAAGATTGACTGGCAATTAGTTCTAAAAGGGTTGATGGTGGATATGCAATGGAAGGCATTTAAAGACTGCATGGATGAACTACAAAAATTGTTCATCCCAGTTTGGCAAAAGAATAAATCAGGGAAGGTAGTGCATCTGTGGATAACAAGGGAAATCAGGGATAGTATCAAAGCAAAAGATGATGCGTACAAATTAGCCAGAAAAAGCAGCATACCAGAGGACTGGGAGAAATTCAGAGATCAGCAGAGGAGGACAAAGGGCTTAATTAGGAAAGGGAAAATAGATTATGAAAGAAAACTGGCAGGGAACATAAAAACTGACTGCAAAAGTTTTTACAGATATGTGAAGAGAAAGAGATTAGTTAAAACAAATGTAGGTCCCTTGCAGTCAGAAACAGGTGAATTGATCATGCGGAACAAGGATATGGCGGACCAATTGAATAACTACTTTGGTTCCATCTTCACTAAGGAAGACATAAATAATCTGCCGGAAATAGCAGGGGACCGCGGGTCAAAGGAGATGGAAGAACTGAGTGAAATCCAGGTTAGTCGGGAAGTGGTGTTGGGTAAATTGAATGGATTAAAGGCCGATAAATCACCAGGGCCAGATAGGCTGCATCCCAGAGTACTTAAGGAAGTAGCTCCAGAAATAGTGGATGCATTAGTGATAATTTTTCAAAACTCTTTAGATTATGGAGTAGTTCCTGAGGATTGGAGGGTAGCAAACGTAACCCCACTTTTTAAGAAGGGAGGGAGAGAGAAAACGGGGAATTACAGACCAGTTAGTCTAACATCGGTAGTGGGGAAACTGCTACAGTCAGTTATTAAAGATGGGATAGCAGCACATTTGGAAAGTGGTGAAATCATTGGACAAAGTCAGCATGGATTTACGAAAGGTAAATCATGTCTGACGAATCTTATAGAATTTTTCGAGGATGTAACTAGTAGAGTGGATAGGGGAGAACCAGTGGATGTTGTATCTGGACTTTCAGAAGGCTTTCGACAAGGTCCCACATAAGAGATTAGTATACAAACTTAAAGCACACGGTATTGGGGGTTCAGTATTGATGTGGATAGAGAACTGGCTGGCAAACAGGAAGCAAAGAGTAGGAGTAAACGGGTCCTTTTCACAATGGCAGGCAGTGACTAGTGGGGTACCGCAAGGCTCAGTGCTGGAACCCCAGCTATTTACAATTTATATTAATGAACTGAATGAGGGAATTGAAGGCAACATCTCCAGGTTTGCGGATGACACTAAGCTGGGGGGCAGTGTTAGCTGTGAGGAGGATGCTAGGAGACTGCAAGGTGACTTGGATAGGCTGGGTGAGTGGGCAAATGTTTGGCAGATGCAGTATAATGTGGATAAATGTGAGGTTATCCACTTTGGTGGCAAAAACGGGAAGGCAGACTATTATCTAAATGGTGGCCGATTAGGAAAAGGGGAGATGCAGCGAGACCTGGGTGTCATGGTACACCAGTCATTGAAAGTAGGCATGCAGGTGCAGCAGGCAGTGAAGAAAGCGAATGGTATGTTAGCTTTCATAGCAAAAGGATTTGAGTATAGGAGCAGGGAGGTTCTACTGCAGTTGTACAGGGTCTTGGTGAGACCACACCTGGAGTATTGCGTACAGTTTTGGTCTCCAAATCTGAGGAAGGACATTATAGCCATAGAGGGAGTGCAGAGAAGGTTCACCAGACTGATTCCTGGAATGTCAGGACTTTCATATGAAGAGAGACTGGATAGACTTGGCTTATACTCGCTAGAATTTAGGAGATTGAGAGGGGATCTTATAGAAACGTACAAAATTCTTATGGGGTTGGTCAGGCTAGATGCAGGAAGATTGTTCCCTATGTTGGGGAAGTCCAGGACAAGGGGTCACAGCTTAAGGATAAGGGGGAAATCCTTTAAGACCGAGATGAGAAAAAACTTTTTCACACAGAGAGTGGTGAATGTCTGGAACTCTCTGCCACATAGGGTAGTTGAGGCCAGTTCATTGGCTCTATTTAAGAGGGCGTTAGATGTGGCCCTTGTGGCTAAAGGGATCAGGGGGTATGGAGAGAAGGCAGGTACGGGATACTGAGTTGGATGATCAGCCATGATCATATTGAATGGCGGTGCAGGCTCGAAGGGCCGAATGGCCTACTCCTGCACCTATTTTCTATGTTTCTATGTTTCTAAACTAAACAGTGTAAACTCAAGATAACAGGGCGTTAAACAACCCTGTGAGGGAACCCATCTGATGAGCTAAATTAGGTGAAATATTCCGTGGGTATCATGACCGACTACAGATTTAAAGTTACTGACGGACTCAAAAAAGTTAAATTATTAATAAATTGTATGCAGGAAAAGAGTGGGACTGAAAGCCAATTAATCCTTCAAAACTAATGAATGGCCTCTGAGGGTTTAGGAGGAGGTTCAGAACAATTCCCAGAGACCGGACGGTTTACAGTTCCTTAGAACTAGGGAACTGTAAACCAGTTTGTCCCACATGAGAGAAAGTGTAGAATCCATTCTATAGGATAATAAGAATGTAATCTAATAATGGGCAAAATCGAACTTTGTTAATGAAAGGGGAAATATGTTTGATAAATCTGCTCACTTTGAGGCTGAAGCTGGAAACATCTTTCAGGGCGGACGAGCTGATGTGGAGTATTTACACTTCCAGCCGACTTCCACTATAGTGCCTCACAGTAGTTCATAATCCAAGTTAGAGGATGTGGTCTTGTGGTTGGCACAGTGACCTGGACTGGAGACTGGTTCATTAGCAGCAAACATTGTCAGGCCATGTTCAACTTAGGAGGGGGAGGAAAGGGGGCGAGGCTGTTGATTGAGGATAGGCCTGGAAAGAGTGGATGTGGAGAGGATGTTTCATCTAATGGCAGAGTCTAAGACCAGAGGCCAGAATAAAAGGGCGTACTTTTAGAAAAGAGATGAGGACAGAAGAAGGGTCACGACCCGAAACGTCACCCATTCCTGCTCTTCAGAGATGCTGCCTGTCCCACTGAGTTACTCCAGCAATTTGTGTCCACCCACTGGGTCAGTGGAGTTATACTGTACCTAGTGGCATTCAAGTCTTCCTGTTAGTGCGTTCATTGGTCTGTACTATCATCAATTCTGTTACAACTGTGCACAACATGGAGTTTCTCAGACTGCGGTGTCATCTTTATTGGCTTTGCTTCAGATCAGAACGAGAGCCAGAAATCCACTCGGGAGTTGCTCAAGGAGGCGCTGAAGACGGCCTTTGTCCCATTGGCTCCGCAGAGAGAGCTCGGTGCCGGCATCTGTGAAGAGGAGGACATGGACAAATGTGACGCCGCAGCAGACAGCTCCTTCTATGGTAAGTGGCATCCCACAGGCACAAAGCAAAGCCCGGGGATTCAGGGTGAGACAGGCAAGCGGCAGAAGCTTTGTCGCAGGGCTTAATCAGTTTGGTTCCATAAGTTCATAAATGATAGGAGCAGAAACAGGCCATTTGTCCCATCAAGTCTACTCCGACATTCCGACATTTGATCTATCTTTCCCTCTTAACCCCATTCTCCTGCCTTCTCCCCATAACCCCTGACACCCGTACGGATCAAGAATCCATCTAGCTTGTACCTGAAGTGGCTTCTGCTGTTACATTTTTCTCACTTGGACACTTTGACATTTCCTCTTGCTAGTGTTCTACATCTAGATCTACACTGTGGATCACAATGGTGCAGCGGGTAGAGCTGCTGCCTCACAACGCGCCAGAGACCTGGGCTTGACCTGCAAAGCGGTTCACCAACCTCTGACTAAAGAAATTCATCCTCATCTCCTCCCTAAAGAGAAGTCTTTTTATTCTGAGGCTGTGCCCTCTGGTCCTAGACTCTCCCAATAGTGAAACATCCTCCCCACATCCACGCTATCCAGGCCTCTCACTATTCGGTATGTTTCAATGAGATCCCACCTCATCCTTCTAAACTCCAGCGAGTGGAGGCCCAGCGCCTTCAAACGCTCATCATATGTTAACCCACCCATTCCCGTGATCGTTCTCATAAAGAATTTAATTTAGAGATAAAGAATGGAAACAAGCCCTTCAGCCCATTGTGTCCACCCTGACCACCGATTACCTGTTCACACTAGTTCTACGTTATCACATTTTCACAACCATTCCCCGAAAATTAGGGGCAATTTTCTTTTGTACAGAGGCCAATTAACCTACAAGCCCACGTGTCTTTGGGAAGTGGGAGAAAACTGCAGTACCCGAAGGAAATCGCACGGTCACAGGTGCAAACTTCACATGTACAGCACCTGAGTTCAGGATCGAACCCGGGTCTCCGACCCCATGAGGGAGCAGCTCTACCAGCTGCACTCGGGTTGTAAGCTCCCCAAGTGGAATATGAGGTGCTGTTCCTCCAGTTTGCATGTGGCCTCATTTTGCCTCTGCCAGGACAGAATCCTAAACATTACCCGAGGTGAGAATTAAGCCCAGGTATCTGGTGCTGTGAGGCAGCAGCTCCACCCGCTGCACCATTGTGCCGTCCACAGTGTAGATCCAGATGTAGAACGCTGGCAAGGGGAAATGTCAATGCAGCCAGCCCAAGTGAGAAACATTTAACAGCAGAAACCACTTCAGATACAAGCTATAACAGACGACTCAATGGACAAGGGCCAATGATTCAGCTCAGTTCACTTCTAAGGAAACTATAAACCAAGATGTGGCAAAAATCAATAGATGTTGGAAACCTAAAATAAAAGCAGCAAAAGCCAGACATTCTTAGCCAGTCAGGTTGTATCTATAGGTGGAGGAATAAAGTCGACATTTTAAATCAAAGATCCTTCAGTTCTGATGAAGGGTCTTCAACCTGCAAGTTTAAATGCAGTCTCTGTGAATTCTGGGTCTTTTCAGCTCTGGATTAGTTTAGTTTAGTGATACAGCGTGGAAACAGGCCCTTCGGCCCACTGAGTCCGTGCTGACCAGCGATCCCTGTACACTGGCACTGTCCTACACACCAGGGTCAATTTACAATTTTTCCACCGAAGTCAATTAACCTACAAACCCGTACGTCTTTGAAGTGTGGGAGGAAACCGTAGCACATGGAGAAAACCCACGCGGTCACGGGGAGAACGTACAATCTCCGTACACACAGCACCTGTAGTCAGGATTCAACCCGTGTCTCTGGCGCTGTAAGGCAGCAACTCTACCGCTGCGCCACCGTTCGTTTCAAATTTTGTGCCTGTTGTCTAGCCCTCCTGACTGGACCTGATCTGGTAACTGTAGTGTCTCTCAGTTTATCTCTTACTTATAGACAATAGACAATAGACAATAGGTGCAGGAGTAGGCCATTTGGCCCTTCGAGCCAGCACCGCCATTCTATGTGATCATGGCTGATCATCCCCAATCAGTACCCCGTTCCTGCCTTCTCCCCATATCCCCTGACTCCGCTATTTTTAAGAGCCCTATCTAGTTCTCTCTTGAAAGCATCCAGAGAACCTGCCTCCACCGCCCTCTGAGGCAGAGAATTCCACAGACTCACCACTCTCTGTGAGAAAAAGTGTTTCCTCGTCTCCGTTCGAAATGGCTTACTCCTTATTCTTAAACTGTGGCCCCTGGTTCTGGACTCCCCCAACATCGGGAACATGTTTCCTGCCTCTAGTGTGTCCAAGCCCTTAACAATCTTATATGTTTCAATGAGATATCCTCTCATCCTTCTAAACTCCAGAGTGTACAAGCCCAGCTGCTCCATTCTCTCAGCATATGGCAGTCCTGCCATCCCGGGAATTAACCTTGTAAACCTACGCTGCACTCCCTTTCCCATTCCCATTATGTTCCCATTCCAAGCTTCTATCTACCTCGATTACATACTTTTAGACAATTGTGCACAATATCCTCACACCTACAATAACCGTGCTCTCGGCTGTGTTTAAACGATGGATTCTCTGCAGTGCGCAAGTTCCCAGTAATGAGCATCCATTTCACGATGGCAAGAAAGGCGGACGATGGCAATTGCAAGGGGAAATGACCCTTGTCTCTCATGTTGGTTGAGGTCACAGGACGAAAGATGCAGCTAAACTTGCTGAGTTAGCACAGTGGATCCCATAATCTCTTCACACAGACCAGATACGGAGACTGCTGTCACTTGAAATAAGGTTTGAAGCTGTCATCAGACTCCCTTCTACGAGCCTGTTGTGTTAATTATCTCCAGATTCCCAAGGTAAAGGACCAAGGGGACTCATCTGAAGTGTCAACCATGATTTGCTTGTTAATGATCCTGTTATCTGGTCTTCATTTAGATTTAAGGGCCTGTCCCACTTTCACGACCTAATTCACAACCTTTTTTACTCGTGGACATTTTTCATCATGTTGAAAAAACGCCCCGACCTACTTGATGCCACGAGTGCCTACGACTAGCATCACGACCTACCTACGACCTCCTATGACCTCGTCGTATGAGCATGCTGCGAGTATGAGTCAAGGGCGAACTCGGCAGAGGTCGTGAATTATGTCGTGAAAGTGGGACAGGCCCTTTAGGTTAAGGGATACAGCTGGGAAACAAGCCCTTTGGCCCACCGAGTCCACGCTAAGCAGCAATCACCCCATACACTAACCTACACACACTAGGGACAATTTATTTTTACTACATACCAAAGCCAATTAACCTACAAACCTGTAGTCTTTGGAGTGTGGGAGGAAACCGGAACACCCGGAGAAAACCCACGCGGTCACATGGAGAACGTACAAACTCTGTATAGTCAGGGTTGAACCCAGGTCTCTGGTGCTGTAAGGCAGCAATTCTACTACTGTGTCACTGTGCTGCCCTGAGCCAACTTTACCATAATCAACAGAGACACCAGAGCAAGATTTGAAATAAAATGAATCCCACCTTCCACATCGAAGACCACAATCCAAAAGGCTTTGTGAGCTCTTTCTGTGAAGAGCAGCTGCTTTGGGATTCGTACAAATGTAAAACAAAGAACCAGTAGAAACAAGGAACTGCAAATGCTGTTTTACAAAAAAAGACATCTAGTGCTGGAGTAACTCAGCGATCGATGGGCCGAAGGGCCTGTTTCCACGTAGTATCTTTAAAGTCTAAAGTCTAAAGTCCACGGTCTAAAGTTGCTTCAGTTAAAACAATGGCAAAATAGTAAAGAAACCAATGCTGTGAAATGATCTCGAAGGCCCACTGGTACCAGACGATAAAGGGGTTTCAATTCTGGACACGCCAAGCCTGAGTTCACTTTATTTGTGTGATTTGCCTCCAGACGAAAGAAAGTCGAAGCGGAGAATGCGGACCACGTTCACCACGGAGCAGCTCCGGGAGCTGGAGAAGATCTTTCACATCACCCACTATCCAGATGTTTACACGAGGGATCAACTAGCAGCGAAGATTAACCTGCCTGAGGCCAGGGTTCAGGTGAGCAGTCTTCCTCTCTCTGCTGACAGATTGTCCAGTGGGCACCACCTTGCAGACACGTCCATCCATTTCCAAACCCCAAGCTGGGCAACGTGTGCTTAGGCTGCTGGATATTATGGGACGGTTCAGTGGCGCAGCTGGTAGAGCTGCTGCCTCATAATGCCATACCCTGGTTCGATCCCGACCACGGGTGCTATGGTGTGTTGGGTTTACACGTTCTCCCTGTGACTGCCTGGGTTTCCTCCAGGTGCTCTGGTTCCTCCCACATCCCAAAGCCGTATGGATTTGTAGATTAATTGACCTCTGGAAAATTGCCCCTAATGTGTAAGGAGTGGGTGCAAAAGTGGAATAGCATAGATATAGTTTAGATTGGTTGGTTTAGTTTATGTCATGTTATTACCAAGGTACAGTGAGAAGCATTTGTGGTTGTGTCCTATCCAAATCAATAATCAAGCCACCCACGGTCTACAGATACAGGATAAAGGGAATAACGTATAGTGCGGAGTGGATGTTTCCACTAGTGGGAGAGTCAAGGAGCCCCAGAATAAAAGGATGTACCTTTAGAAAGGAGATGAGAAGGAATTTCTTTAGTCAGCGGATGGTGAATCTATGGAATTAATTGCTATTGAAGGCTGTGGAGGCCAAGTCAATGGATATTTCAAAGGCAGAGATTGATATGCTTGATTAGTGCGGGTGTCAGGTGTTATGGGGAGGAGAATGGGGTTGAGAGGAAAGGTTAGATCAGCCATGATAGAATGGCAGAGTGCCGAATGGCCTGATTCTGCACCTATCACTTATGACAGTATTCAAGGTATGGCCTCATAGACACCATGGACAACTGTAATAAAACCTCCTTATTCTTTTTTTTAATTTTTTTAATTTTTTTAATTTTTTTTATTTTTTATTTATTAGAAGTACATTACATTACAACCACATACATTAGTACTCGTCACTTATGTCTTCTTACAATTAATGTACTCCATTTATTTTTTACACTAGAAAAGGAAAAGATTGAAGGAAAGAAGAAAGTGAAGGAAAAAGTGAGAGTGTAGAAAATGTGACAACAAAAAAGGACAAAGATCCTACAAGAACAAAATTAAAAACAAAAGAAAAAGAGTTAAGAAATAGACCCTAGAAAAGAAAGAGAAAGAGAAAGAGGAAAAAGAGAGAAACAAATATTTTTATGAGCATTACGCAAATGGGACATACCAACTCTTCAACTATCATCCCCCCTTACCTGACCTCAAATTTTTTTTTAAAGGTACCTTTGCACCCTATGTTTGTAATAATTCTATAAATGCAGACCACGTCAGGTGGAAGTGATCTGGTTTACCTGCTAGGAGGAGTCTTATCTCTTCTAGGTGTAATGTTTCGAACATATTTGAAATCCACATGTTTATAGTTGGTATTGGAGCCTTCTTCCAAAATTTTAGAATTAGCTTTTTTCCAGTTATTAACCCATAGTCTATTAGTTTCTTTTGAAACACATTTAGTTCTGGACCATCTTCTGTTATTCCAAAGATAATCCATTCTGCTTTGGGTATCAGTCTTATTTTAAATAACTTTGTAAAGATTTCAAAAATTTCATTCCAAAATTTTTGATTTTTTGTACAGAAAACGAATGAGTGCGCTATAGTAGCTTCTTGGGATTGACATTTATCACAAATAGATGATACATTTGGGAAAATTTTATGAATTTTAGTTTTCGAATAATATAATCTATGTAAAATTTTAAATTGTATTAAAGTGTGTCTTACATTAATCGAACATTTATGCACGTTTAATAAGTGTTCATTCCAACTTTCCTTTGAAAAACCTCCTTATTCTTAAACTCCAAACCCTTCACGTTGCTTCCAAACTGCTTGCTGAACCTGCCTGCAAACGTTTGGTTATTCATGCGTTAAAACACTTAGATCACTCTGAACCTCATTCACTTGCAACCTCTCCCCATTTAGATAAGAATCCAATTGTGATTCCTTGTGCGTGGCCTCCTTCTCTGTAGTAAGGCAAACATGAAAATGTTTCTTCCCTTTTTGCCAAATAGATCTGGTTCCAAAACCGGCGAGCAAAATGGAGGAAGTACGAGAAACTGGGGAATTTTGGTGGATTGCAACATCTCACCGAGGTGGACGTGGTTCCTGCTCCCAAACCTCAACCCACGGTGAGTGTGTGGGAATGGAAGATGGAGAAACAGGCCTCAGGTCCATTTGGGTTCCCTGCTACCAGCTGGGTGCTTGCTTAGTTTAGTTTGGTTTATTGTCACGTGTACCGAGGTACAGTGATAAGCTTTTTGTTGCGTGCCAACCAGTCAGCGGCAAGGCTATACATGATTACAATTGAGCCGTCCACTGTGTTCAGACGCAGGATAAAGGGAATAATGCTCAGAGCAAGATAAAGTCCAATAGGCTGGTTATGCTGGTTGCCTTGCCGAGGCAGCATTAGTATAGACGGAGGCAATGGTGGTTGGTTTGTGCGATGGTCTAAGTTGTATCTACAATTCTCTGCAATTTCTTGCGGTCTTGGATGGAGCTGTTCCCAAACCAAGCTGTGATGCATCCTGATAAAAATGTTTACCACGGTGCATCTGTAGAAGTTAGTGAGAGTTGCTGGGGACATGCATGAATGATTGCATGAATGAAGACCTGCATGAATGATATGACAATTAGTCTCAGGTATTGACCTCTATCAATGAGTTCACCCCAAAATAAGAGGGAACACCTAGAGTTGGCAGTCTTTGGGGAGCATGTCAGCAGGTTGTATTTCTTCACAAGACGTCTTGAGTCTTAAATCAAGAATGTTTTATTGTCATATGCCCCAAAACAAAATTTGTACTGACAACAGCACAACAGATATATAAACAGTACTCACCATAGTAGATACCATGGTAGACAAAAATGCTGGATAAACTCAGTGGGTGAGGCAGCATCTATGGAGCAAAGGAAATATGCAACGTTTTGGACCCAAAACGTTGCCCATTTCCTTTGCTCCATAGATGCTGCCTCACCCGCTGAGTTTCTCCAGCATTTTTGAATACCTTCGATTTTCCAGCATCTGCAGTTCCTTCTTAAACATAGTAGACACCATAATAAACAACAAAACAAAGTCTGAATAAGGCTCTCGACTCAAAACGTCACCTATTCCTTTTCTCCAGAGATGCTGCCTGACCCGCTGAGTTACTCCAGCATTTTGTGTCTAAAACGAAGTTCATTATATAAAAACGCAAAATAGCGCAAAGGCTAAAACAATGCCCCCAAGCCCCTAGTGCAATGAAGGCAGTTTGGTGTTTAGTTGGAGTGTGTAGTGTTTAATAGCTTAATGGCTGTTTGGAAGAAGCTGCTCCTGAACGTGGACGTTAGTTTTCAGGCTGCAAAACCTTCTTCCCAATAGCAGGAGTGAAGATACTGTGGCCAGGGTGGTGTGGGTCTCTGATGATGCCGGCTGCCTTTTTGAGGCAGCGACTCCTATGAGTCACACTCACCGAGAGTACTATGATAATTTTTGTTTGTTCTCCCTTGTAAATCATTTAGAAAGTCCACTGCTCATACCTTAACTTGCACCATCCCATTCTTCCATCTTGCCCATGCATGGGTGGTCCACGGTGACCAGAACATTCATATTTCTGCAGCATGAACCAATTTATGTTCTCTTTTATCTGTCTCCCCGAGGCTTGAAGTACAATTGATAAAAATGTATTCTCATTGTCTGCTTTTGTCACCTGTCTTTGCAGAGTTCCTGCATGATTACAAAGAAAACATCAATGCCCCCATTGCCATCCGGATGCTGCCCCCTTGTACCACGGTCATTGACATCGATGTTGGCACCGTACTCTGTAGCAATGGCACCACAGACTGCCTTTGACGCCATGTCGAAGCTCCAGCCTCAACTCCTCTGGGTTGCACCACATCATGTCCCCATCTCTACTTCTCCACATTGGGACATCACCTGCGTGGGACTGAGGAGGAACAACCCACACTAAAATTCACCACCACAGACTAGAAAAAGCAGATAAATATTCACCACCAACAGGCGGGAATTGCTCTGGCACCTTACTATGAATCGTGGTGGCTTCCTGCATTGTACGTACATGTGAATTTTCAGCCAGAAGCATTATCCGACCTTGGTCACGAGAGACTAAGCAGAACAAGCCCCAAGATTGCCCTGAGGACCTTAAGGCAGCTACCTTACTGGACCAGAAGATGGGGACATGGAGGGTGAGGATTTGGTTGGGTGATGGACTTGAATCTCCGAACCAACGGTCGGTTCAGGATGAGACCTCTGCTGATTAGTGCTGCCCAACTGGGCAGAAACTCCACCTGAGTCCACCTTACCTTGGGCAACCCTTGTATTTCCAGTGTCAACTTTTGATATTCTTGTCCTCAGGCCCTTGTCAGGCTGCTTGGACGTTATTCTTCTCAACCTTTGGTTGGTATAAAGGACAAGGCTTCAGACCTGAAGAAAGGTTCTGACCCAAAATGTCACCTACCCATGACCTCCTCCTGACCCGCTGAGTTACTCCAGCACTTTGTGTCTCCAAGGCTTCAGGTCCTCTCACACAAACTGTGACCTCTGGTCTCTGACCTGAAAGAAGAACTTCATTAGATGTCTTGGCGTGAGATCCACTCTGGTCATCCGGATGAGATTTAACATTTAAATGATGTCTGAGCATCTCTTAACACTGCGTCAGTCTCATCACGTGAATATAATTTATATTCTCAAGAGGACAGGATACACAACATAAGGAAGTTGAACAAAGATACGTCCAAAGTAAGGTTGGGAAGTCGTATGGTTTATCATTGAAGTGGGTCGGATAGAGGCCGTGAAATAACTGATTATATACAGATTGTGGAAGAATAGTGTGAAGTAACTGAGAGTTAGTCCCAACACAATCTCTTCTCCATGGTGCCCTGCGGTAGACTGCGGTGCCCAGGCCTATTCCCCACCAGCAGGCCTGGCTCGCCCACCGCGGAGCCGGGAAGCCCACCCACGAGAGGGAACCCATCGGACCCGGCCCCTGCTCATCCCCGCGGACTGGAGACGAGGGCAGAGCGAGTCAAGATGGCGGTGGCGCCGGCAGACGCAAAGAACAAAGGGCAGCCGATAAGAAGAATCGGGATATTTCCTTCTGCGTCCTCAAGGTCGTCTGAGGGAGGTGACCCTGGGGCACAAAGGCTGAACGGTGGCTGGGTGAGAAGAGGGACGATGGTTCGCTGGCCGATGTTGAGATCTGGACTGAGGTTATGCTTTTTTTAAATTTACAATAACATGTACAGCACAAAATCAAAACCAACCCCACCACCATAATACAAGTCAAACAAATATTCTTCAATATTAAACATACTATTATACAACTATATCTCCAACCTTATTAAGGATGCATTCCACCCCCCGCAGTGCCCAGCGGTCCTGGAAATCCCCAGGGTGCCCGTGGATGGCGCGCCGTCTCTTTCTAATACCACTGAGGTGATGCTTGGGGCTCGACTGGATCGGGCGCCGCTCCGAGGGACCGAGCGCACGGACCGGACCGTGGCAGCACAGAGCGGTGGAGCAGTGGTGCGGCATTCCTACAACTCCGCTTGGCCAGGCCGACACTGCATTGTCGCCTGGACAACGGGCCTTGCTCGCCAGCTGCACTTGAAGCAACTTGGACTTTGAAAATGGTGCCCAAACCTGGCAACTCTTGTATATTGTCTCAGTGGACTATTTCTCTACACTACACACCATGTTTAGTAATACTTTACTGAACTGTATGCAAAAAAATACATTTACTGTACCTCGGTACATGTGGCAATCAAGAACCATTGAACCTTTGCATCTGCCATGAGTAGGTGTGGAGCGTTGGTCTGAGCGCGTGCATGAAGCTTTGAACTCTGCTCACTGGCTGAGTTGTTGCCATTGTTGATTCTATCTGTCTTAATGGTGTTTATGTAATCAGAATTATTGATTATATATGACTATAGCTGAAATAAAAGTATACTTGACACCCATATTTACAAAGAGGGTTGTAGGATGGGTGTTATTTTTGATATGTTGTGGTTGACAAGGCACTTGGGATTCAAGGTTTCATGGAGCCAGTTATTTTTTCTCTCTCTCTCCCTCTCCCTCTCCCCCTCCCCCTCCCCTCTCCCTCTCCCACTCACTCTCTCTGTCTTTTTCTCCCCCACTCTCTCTGTCACCGTTCCTGTTGTTCTCTCTCCCTCTCTCTCTTTCTCTGTCCCTGTCTTTCTCTTTGTGACACAGTTTTATATTTTGTTCTCTCTCTCTCTCTCTCTCTCTCTCTCTCTGAGAGGAGTGAATAGTGTGATAGATTTCTGAATATTAAGAGAGGGATTATGGGGATAGTGAATGGAACTGGTGCACGGTAATAGATCAGCTATCTATACATAACTAAAGCTCTGATCTTGTTATCTTCCGGTTTGCACGGTCATTCTATTTGCGCAAAAACAGTACACGCTAGCTGAGGGAGGCTCTGGATGGCCGGCGGATGTCTCCAACTGGACACAATATTCGGAGGGAGATTGGGTCGGAGACCCAGCCCAGCGTCAGAGATCCAGCCAAGCCCAGCGTCGGAGACACAGCCCAGCCCAGCCCGGAGTCGGAGATGTCGCCGATGTCGCCAAACGGAAAGCGGAGACTCTGATGCCCCCCTCCCCCGTAATACCACCCTCTCCCCTACAACCCCCATATTTTATCCGAGCTTTCTCCCCCTCCGCCCACACACCCCTGCCCAAACCCCTCCCAGCCCACGCACCCCCCCCCCCGCCCACCCCCCTCCCCCACATCCCCCTCCCTCCCCCACATCCCCCTCCCTCCATACCACACTCTCCCCCCCCTACACTCCCCTTCCCACACACACCCCCACTCCCCTCCTCCCACCCCACACCCCCCTTACCTCCCCTCCTCCCCTCCCACACATGAAGAGGAGGGGGAGGGAGTGCTGAGGGATGAGGGGAAATGAGCCACACCTGCGCAGTTAGGGGCTATGGGTGAGTGGTGGAATATTGCGTTTGGGGACGGGTGAGTGGTGGAATATTGTGTTGGGTTGCGTTGGGGGACCTGGCCTCCCGTGTGACTAGGACCCAATGGGTTCCACTTAGTCTAGTGATTTAATAAATGGGAGAATGGGCTTGAAGAACCAGACAACTCGGGTCCAAATAAATCCTACGCTGCGCTTTGAAAACCTGCTCATCCAAAACTCTGTACGTTTCCTTGTGGCCAAGTGGCTGTCCCCTCCTTTTTCAACAGAATTCCCATTACCCTGGCTCTTTTTGCATCTGCCATAAAATTCCAAGCGATGTCGGCAGAAAGACAACAAGCAACATTCACCTGCAGTGAGATTTTCAACCTCACTGCTCTGAAATGTGATAGGATTTAGTTTACTTACAGCACTGGCACAATGGCACAGCAGTAGAGTTGCTGCCTTGCAGCGCCAGAGATTCTGGTTCGATCCTGACTATGGGTGTTGTTTGTATGTTTTCCCTGTGATTGCGTGCTCCAGTTTCCCCCCACACTCCAAAGACGTACATGTTTGTAGGTTAATTGGCTTCGGTAAAAAACTGGTAAATTTTCCCGAGTGCGTACGCTGGTGCTAAGGTATGGGATGATCGCTGGTCGGCGTGGACTCGGTGGGCCGAAGGGCCTGTTTCCGCACTGTTTCTCTAAACTAAACTCTTTCATTTCAAGGTGTCTTACCTTTAAATTGGTCTCTTTCAGGGATTCTTATCTTTTCTTTAAATGGTACTTTATGAATACACCAATAAAAGTTTTGATAAATGTTCTGGCAAGATAAAAAAATTACTTTATCTAAATTAATGATTTATATCGAGCTCCATAATAGACAACTGGTAAAGCCTGGGGCACTGAACTCACAGACATCCACAACAACAGAGATAAGAATTAACCTGCAAAAGGTTATCAACCAGATTTCAATCGACTCAATAAGGGGAAACAGAGAGACACATGTTACCCCTGTAATGTAAATGTAATGTAAATGCCAGCGCCCCTTGAGGCCAAGAGTAGAAGCTGTGCCTCGTGACTGAAGTCAAGTGACCTTCTAGAAGTTTCTGTTGGTTGTTGAAAATAAACTCTTCTTACACGATGTCGTCGGTGTTGTACGTGTATTCATTGTGCTAGTCACAACAGGATCATACAGAAGACATTACATGGTGTCAGAAGCTTCCCTGGGCCACATGTCCAAAACATTAGCTTCCTTTCAAATCTTCTTACAAACCCATGCCTTTTGCCCAAGCTTTTGCTCACTTTATACTCCTTTTTGCCTTCTTTTTTCGTTCCTGCATCCCGTGAAGAGATTTTATGGAAAGCTAGATAAACAGATGAAGGAGATAAAATGAGCCCTGTCCCGCTATCTTTTAGAGTATGGATAAAAGGGTGGGAAGCAATATGTTTTGCAGAAACACACGCACCAAAGTCTTGGGCTAAGTAATACAGTTTGTGTAAAGGCATCACACATAAACACAAGAATTTAGATTTGGTACAAATGGGTTGTTGATGATCAGTGCAGTCTCAATTGGCTGAAGGGCCTGCTTATGAGTTGTATCTCTCAATGGTTCCACAAATCTTTGCATAGATGGCAGGCTCAGTGGTGCAGTGGCAGGAATAGTCAGGGTGATTCTGTAAAATTCTTTGCCACAGAAGGCTGTGGAGGCCAAGTCAGTGGATATTTTTTAAGGCAGAGATAGATAGATTCTTGATTAGTACAGATGTCAAAGTTTATAGGGAGAAGTCAGGAGAATGGGGTTGGGGGGAAAGATAGATCAGCCATGATTAATGGCGGAGTAGACTTGATGGGCCGAATGGACTAATTCTACTCCTATCACTTATGACCTTATGACCTTATGAGTATTGCTGTTTCATTAGTACCCATCTTCAAATAGGAAAGATAATGAGCTCACATCCCTCTCCAGAACTTCATCTTGTCTGATGTCCCAGTGCTGGCCAGAAGGAGATTGAGTCTTCACCGTAGCACTCGACAAAGAACAGGAAGCAACCAAGACTCCATTCCTCTCGTAAGAGAAGCCACCAAAAACAAAATAGTTCATTCCGGTTTGGTCTCATTGCTTTCAGAAAGACCTGATTTGCAAAAAAAAACAGTTGCTCTGTTTGTCTAAGTAACTTTAGTGACCAGTGAGGGAACTCGAGTGCTTTCCAAGAGTTGCAAAGTGAGTACATGAATTCTTTGTGGTTTAAAAAAGTACTTTGAATGAAGAAGTCTCCCAGTGCCAGCCCCTTTCAGTCTACAACTGATCCCTGTACTCTGCAGCCCCAAGACAAAATTCTCCGTCAACCCCTCTTCATTCGAGACACTCTTTGAACAAGCTTTGGATCACCCTGCTAATCTCATGGGTCTGATTACATTTCGGTGAAACACTTGAAGTTACATTCCATGTAAAAGTTGCAATATAACTGCAGTCCATTGTTATCTCTCTGACAAACTCAAGGGCCTGGAACAAGCTTACTGTAGACTGAGGTTGGTGTTGGGAGGAGGGCGAGGAGGTGATGGACCTTCCACAAGGATCAGTCTAGTGTATCTTTAAGCAAAACGCTCTCAAATTTAAGCTTCTCATCTTAAATCCTTCGATGTGCTTGTTCTGCCTGGAGACGTGGCTGATGCATCAGGGCCCTCATAGTTCTTTGGGTGGAGTTTCCTCATCCGGTTGCAAGTTCCAGCAGCACTCGAACGCCAAGCGTATTGCTCCTCTCTGTCATGGAACCTGCAGATTTGTTACTGGGGTGCAGCGGTAGAGTTGTTGCCTTACAGCACCAGGTGTTGTCTGTACGGAGTTTGTACATTCTCCCTGTGACCGCGTGGGTTTTCTCCGGGTGCTCTGGTTTCCTCCCAAACTCCAAAGACGTGCAGGTTTGTCGGTTAATTGACTTTGGTGAATTGTGAATTATCCCTAGTGCGTAGGATGGTGCTAATACCCGGTGATCGCTGGTCGGCACGATCTCAGTAGACCAAAGGGCCTGTTTCCGCGCTGCATCTCTAAAGTCTGAAGGCTGGATCCAAGGTGACATGGGATAGAGCTCCAATGGTACAAGGATAAGGATCAGGGCTTAGGATAGTGTCCATGGAGAAGGCTGTTGAGTGGGGTTGGGTTGGGAGGGTCAAGAGGTATGGGTCTTCCACATGGATCAGTCTAATGTTTCTTTAACCAGCGACTTTATGTCTTCTCTGCATGTTGATATTAACTGATTGGGCAGAGAGACACAGGCGATGACTATGTCTCAATTATGTAACAGCTTCAGTCTGCCAAGTCACAGTATATAAATAGTTTTCTGAGTAATCTTCTGAATAAACCTTAGAGTCGTGGACAGTCATGGGGTCATCAGCTTTTGGCCCACCGAGTCATAAGGTCATAAGGTTATAAGTGACAGGAGTAGAATTAGGCCATTCGGCCCACCAATTCTACTCCGCCATTCAATCATGGCTGATCTATCTCTCCCATCTCCCTCCTAACCCCATTCTCCTGCCTTCTCCCCCATAACCCCTGACATCCGTACTAATCAAGAATATAAGGTCACGCCATGAACATTGTACTTTTCATTAATCCTTCACTGCTCTCATTTTATTCTTCCCACATTCCCATTAGTTGCCCTCAGGTTCCACTATGCACCTGCACATTAGGGATAATTTGCAGTCACCAATTAATCTATCAGCACCTGCATCTTTGGGATGTGGGAAGAAACCGGAGCACCCGGTGGAAACCCATGCAATCAAATTGAGAAGGTGCAAATTCTACACAGACAGCAGTGGTGATCAGGACTGAACAAGGGTCGCCAGAGCTGCCTATAACCTCTGACACCCTTGCTAATCAAGGATCTCTCAATCTGCATCTTAAAAATACCCAATAATTTGGCCTCCACAGCAGTCTATGGCAATGTATTCCACATATTTTCTACCCTCTAACTAAAGAAATTCCTCCTCATCTCCTTTCTAAAAGTACGTCCTGTTATTCTGAGGCTATGGCCTCTGGTCCTAGATCCTCCCACTAATGGAAACATCGGTGGATGAACTCAATGCATTTTACACACACTTTGAAAAGGAGAACAACCACACCTATATGACCCCCACACCTCTGACCAGCCTACGACCTCGGACTCTGAGGCCAACAGTGGGGCATCCTTCAAGAGGGTGAATCCACATAAAGTGTCCAGGCATGATCTGCCTGGATAGCAAGCAAAACAATGTTTCTAACTGTAACCCAGTACGTTGACATTGTATACATTGTAAACAATGACGTTTAAGAAACATTAGGACAGGTACATGGATAGGGTAGGTTTAGAGGGATATGGGCCAAAAGCGGGCAGGTGGGACTAGTGTAGATGCGAAATGTTGGTCAACATGGGCAGGGTGAACTATAGGGCCTGTTTCCACGCTGTAAGACTCTATGACACTAATAAACCAATACTAATAGGGATGCTAGACACAAAATGCTGGAGTAACTCAGCGGGACAGGCAGAGTGTCTGAAGAGTAGGAATGGGTGACATTTCGGGTCGAAACCCTTCTTCAGACTGAGAGTGATAATAGTGATGATACAATTGTGTGGTTTGCTGGGTTATTTTATAGGACAGTTAATATTCAATCATTGGTTTATGACAGTTATACAAAGGATGGTCTATGTGAGGACTTGTGCCAACCCAACCCTGCCCCTCCACACCTTCCCTTTGAAGGGCCTGTTGGATTATTGCAGCAGTTTATTCTGTCTTGGATCACCCAAACTATCCCACTGAAACACACACCTCCTAGTCACCATTAAACCAGGAAATGAAATAATTTCACTACGGCCTTGAGTCAAACATTTCTCAAAGAATTATCTGAACAATCAATACCAGATTATTTTATAGAAACCTGCTTTTACAACACTAGTTCCTCATGAGTCCTTATCTGTTGATAATTCCATAGCCAGAAAAATATTACAAAATCAGATATGATATCAATAACCTTTCCCTGCAATATCAATTAACCTCATTTTGTAAACACACCCAATGATTCAATAGACAATGGACAATAGACAATAGATGCAGGAGTAGGCCATTTGGCCCTTCGAACCAGCACCGCCATTCAATGTAATCATGGCTGATCATCCACAATCAGTACCCCATTCCTGCATTCTCCCCATATCCCCTGACTCTGCTATCTTTAAGAGCTCTATCTAACTCTCTCTTAAAACCAGAGAACGGGCCTCCACTGCCCAATGGGGTTATGATCCAAGAATGTTTCATTGAAAGAAGAAAGGCCCTTTGGCATATTTCCTTTCATTATCCGTGACTCCTGTCTCATGGTTGCATCTTTGGCTCAGAGTTTGTACCTCTTTCAGATTGTGGCCTCCAATCCCACCTAAGAATTGCTCTTCTAATACATTATTTCAAGTTAGCATTGATAGAAAGGCTGATACACAGAGTATCTGATCAAATGTGATGTTAATCCTAGGCTGTATCTCCTCCTAAGTCAATGTTATGGGTTCTGCAGTGCTACCCCAGGAAGAAGAGGGATATTCTTGATGTTGTTACAAGAACCAGCAAGCACGTTGATAACCTGTGAGCATCAGAGGGTTAAAGCATGGGGATCATCCAAGTAATCACTCAGAAATATTTTCAGCTTCAACTCTGGGATAGCTGCAGGTAGACACAAAGCGCTGGAGTAACTCAGCGGGTCAGGCAGCATCTCTGGAGAAATAGGATGGGTGATGTTTTGGGTTGAGGCCCGTCTTCAAACTGAAAGTAGAAGGGGGGGGGTGGGGGGGGGAGGAGGTTGAAATGGCCAGAACAAATCAGGGATGGCAACAGATGACCAAGGAAGGGTGGAGTCCATAATGGCCCATTGTTTGTCCGGGAAGAGGTGATAACGAAGGGATACATGGATGCGAACAGTGAAACTAGTAGGATGACTAAGGTGGGGGAGAGGGGGGAGAGAGGGAATGCAGGGGCGACTTGAAATGAGAGAAATCAACGTTCATACAGCTGGGTTGAAAGCTGCCCAAGCGAAATATGAGGTGCTGTTCCTCCAAGTTGTGTGTAGAAACATAGACAATAGGTGCAGGAATAGGGCTTTCGACCCTTCAAGCCAGCACCGCCATTCAATAAGATCATGGCTAATCATCCAAAATCAGTACCCCGTTCCTGCTTTATCCCCATTTCCCTTGATTCCATTAGCCCCAAGAGCTACATCTAACTCTCTCTTGAAAACATCCAGTGAATTGGCCTCCACTGCCTTCTGTGGCAAAGAATTCCACAGATTCACAACTCTGAGTGAAAACGTTTTTCCTCATCTCAATCCTAAATGGCCTACCCCTTATTCTTAAACTGTGCCCCTTAGTTCAGGACTCCAACAACATGGGGAACATTTTCCTGCATCTAGCCTGTCCAATCCCTTAAGAATTTTATATGTTTCTATAAGATATCCTCTCATCCTTCTAAATTCCAGTGAATATAAGCCTAGTCCATCCATTCATTACTATCGCAACGTTTAAGAAACAGTTAGGCAGGTACACGGATAGGACAAGTTTGGAGGGATATGGATCAAGTGCAGGCAGGTGGGACTAGTGTAGTTGGGACATGTTGGCCGGTGTAGGCAAGTTGGTCTGAAGGGCCTGTTTCCACACTGTATGACTCTAGTACATCTCTTTCATCTTCCTAGAACCTGCTTTCCAAACTTTTTATTTCACAAGTATTATTTGTAAATGTCAGACTGAGTTTGTGCACTTGCTGTAACTGCTTCATGCTGTTTGACATTTGGTGCCCTGCACCTTTGCCTTTTTTGGCAGTGGCTCTTCGAACTTGACCTCGAGTTTTCATCTTGTGTTATAATGAGAGGGATTCACAGTGGCCCTCGCCACGGCGAGGTCTAAAGTGATCCTGTAACCCATAATCAGTGCAATTAGAATGTGCGGCATGGTGTGACCTGGGCTGTTGATGCAGGCCTGGCCCTCTCCTGAGTTCATGTCACATGGGAGGACAATCAAAGTGAATTTGAATGCGTCCTTTCTCGTGTCTTTCGATGCAAAAAACCTTTCACCTGCTTACCTTTCCACCCATCTAATCCTCTTTGTAAGAAGTCTTTATAATCTAATTACTCTCAGACCAGTTTTCTTTAAATCATTTGTCAGTTTACTGATTAAATTAACAAGCTATAAAACTCAGTCACACATTGACAGGGGCTTTTCTATTCCAATTTTGACTCTAATGAGTTTTTATCGGTGCATGCAATAAAAGAGCAAAAGCAATCTTACAGAAAGCAAAATTGCAAATGCAACGGCAAGAAAGCAGCAAACAACATCCAAACTGACAACAGAGGAGTTGAGATGTCAGCTCTTGGTGTAATTGGGAGACCAGTTTTAACTTATTTCCTGAGGTTGAAGTGTGTGATCGTCTTCAAAGGTCGGCTGCAGGAGGCCGACACAAAGATGGCTGGGCAAGGAGAGGAGAGGGACGTCGGTTCGCGGGAACTGCTCCAGTACACCGAGCGCATGGGCCGACCGGACTTTGGACTTTGAATAACGGCGCCAAGAATCTCACTGCGCAGTTGCATCCGTGAGAAATAAAGCTCCATTGAGCCATTGAACAGTGCTGATGTTACAGAGTACATCTGTGAACGGCCTCCCTTCAGATGGGCCGGGCACGCAGTCTTGGAGGAGATTTGCTTTGGATAAGATTAATCCTCACCTCCGTCGGTCCTCCCACAGATGTAAAATGTCACGTAACATCACCCCAAAGATTACGTCTTCACCACGGCCTGTATTCTTCAACCAAGGTCATATAAGAAGCAACGGTTGTGATCTTTCACTCACCTTGATGTTACGGTTCATACATGGTGTGAATACCACGGTGCAACAGTGAGACCCCAATCAGTGAGGATAGGGGACAAATCACCCCCCACGATAATCCCCAACATGGAGCCCCCTTCTTTACTCCTGGTGCTCCCACGACTGTGCAGCCATGTACAAATCTAATTCAATTTTCAAATTCGCAGGCAGCACCACCATTGCGGGCTGGATATCAAATAATGATGAGACGGAGTACAGGAAGGTGATTGAGAACCTCGCATCCTGGTCTCAAGCCAACAACCTTTCTCTCAATGTCAGCTAGACAAAGGAGATAGTGATCGACTTCAGGAAGTGAAGCGGTCCACATGCCCCACTTTGCATTGATGGCGCCAAAGTAGAGATGGTTGAAAACTTCAACTTCCTGAGTGTCAATATCACCAACAACTTCACCTGGACCGCCCATATTGAGACACCGCCTGTTGGCCTCGTAGAGGTCCAAGAGGCACCTGGCGGGGTTCAGCAAGGAGCTGAGGATGTTCAGAAGGGGGCAGAGGAGGTTCAGAAGGGAGATGGGGAGGCTGAGCAAGGGGATGGAAAAGAGGAAGCTGGTAGCGTGAATGTGGAGGACTCTTTCTTTATGGAGGTCACCGTACTGCCGCACATCAGTGGGACAAAAAGAAGGCGTGGACCCTTTGAGGGAGAGCACGGCCCTGGGCCCAAAGTCAGGGGGCAGCCTACCTCGAGACCTTCCACCCCTGTCAAGGCTGGTGGCCCAGGACGAGTGTCCTCTGGGCCGGAGGTTGTCCCTTTGTTTCAGGGGCCTTCCGTGGGAGACATCTCACCAGTTGTTGGAGTTGGCTTCCCTGGAAATGTGTCCCCTGGGATGGAGGACGAGCAGAGACAGCCCGAAGGGGGAGTCTCGCATGTAGGGGTGGTTTTCAGGCCTGTGCTCCTCATTAGAGCTACCAGAGTTGCTGAGGGGTGTGCTGCCCCACCGGCTGAGGAAGTAGGGGAGACTCCAGAAACACCGGCTCCTTCAGTGGACCTTAGTGAGGTTACTCCCCTGGTGGCGGAGGTTGGACACTCTCTGGGTGATGCTGTTGGAGCGGGTACCCTGGGTGCGGAGGGGGACGGGCTACTTCGGGTCGTGTCCCTCAATCAGATTCCGGGGGTGCCCGCGCACCGTGGGCCCTGGGGATGCCTCTTGTTTTTTTCTTTCCCAGGCCCAGGTGTAGGGGGCGTTGGGAGAGTGCAGGAACCTGGCCATTCAGTGGCCGGCTCATCGCTGTCAGAGGTATCGGGACCCTCCCTCGACACTGTTCTCGGGCGGTGGGATCATGTCGGAGGACGGGGAGGGTGATGTAGCCAGCTTGCGCAGTGGGGCGGGCGAGCTGGCAGCCAGCTGCAGCCCTCCGAACTCAGACGAAGACCTTGAGTGTCAGTGGGTTGGCAGAATGCCCGGATTCCAGTGCTGTGTCTCGAGGGGCTGGTATCTGGGAGATTCAGGAGTTTCTGAAAGAATCCAAGGGCAGTAGGATTAAAGTCCAGTAAGCTATCAAATGGTGGCCGGACCTGTTGGGACTTATCCGGACACTTGATGCTCTCCCTTGCAGTTAAGGATAGTGGTCTTCTTGAGTTCGAGAAGGGTCAGTTCAGGAACTTATTGAAGCTGGGCCCCGCTCCCGCGAGGAGTGTGAGGAAAACCCCCAAGTGTGTTTTCAACATGAAGACAACAGTAGCCAGCCTAAACATAAATGGTGAAGGGGGGTCCTTTCGTAGATTTCATCATCTATCATCTATCCTCAGAGAGAGGAAGTATGCAGTGAGCTTTCTGCAGGAGATACATACTGTTGTCAGAGATGAACTCACCTGGCTCCTAGAGTGGGAAGGAGGGGTCTACATGAGCCACTTCAGCACAAATCCGAGTGGGGTGGCCTTCCTGTTGGCCCCGACTTTCCAGCCAGAGATCCTGAAGGTGCAGTAAATTGTGCCAGGCTGTTTGCTTTATCTGGCCGTAACATTTCATTAACGTGTATACCCCCAGCACCGGCACGATGGAGGCATGCCTACTTCAGGAGGTGACTGCTCTGCTGAGCACTATTGGTTGCGGACAATGTGTCCTCCATGGGGGGGATTTCAATTGCTCCCTTGAGGTGCGAGATCGCTCTGGTACTCGGTGTACCCCTGCAGTAGCCAAGAAGTTGAGAGGTTTGATTGATTCCTTTGAGTTGGTTGATGCGTGGAGGAATCTCCACCCTGAGGTCTGAGGGTGGTGGTTCCCCTTATGGATCGCATGTACATCTCCAGAGTGTATGTCTCTCATGTCTCGATGGCCTCTATGTGGCCGGTGCCGTGCTCGGTCCACTGCCTGGTGCGAGTGGACTTTATCCCAGCGCGCACACGGGCAGGGTCCGTGTACTGGCACTTTAATAACTGGCTACTGGAGGGTCGCCGATTCCAGGAGTCGTTCAGTCTGTTTTGGGTGACGTGGAGAGAGAGGCAGAGGGGCTTCCCTTCCCTTAGGCAGTGGTGGGATGTGGGAAAGGCTTACATCCATCTCTTTTGTCAGGAGTACACTAGGGGGTCGACCAGAAGGCGGGACGCGGCGGTCGAACGACTCGAGAGGGAGTTACTTGACACAGAGTCTCGCTTGGGTTGGATCGGTGAGGACTCCTGAGTGGGGAGAGTATCAGGAGAGGAAGGAAGCACTGAGGGACCTGCAGCTTGAGCAGTTACGAGGTGCTTACGTGAAGTCGCGGGTCCAGAATCTGGACCGAGCTTCACCTTTCTTTTTGTCTCTGGAGATGTCATCTCCTCCCTGCCGGTGGAGATGACATCTTATGCATGAAGCACCACGTACCTCTTCTACCTGGGGATCTACCTAAGTCCCACTGAGGATGCTTGGCTGGCGAACTGGCAGGAGCTGGAGACGAAGGTCGTCGCCCGGCTGGGACGCTGGTCAGGTTTGCTTCGAGTTCTTTCTTCCCAGGGTAGAGTGCTGGTTATAAACCAGCTGAGGTCCTCCATGTTATGGTACCGACTAGCCACTCTTGTCCCGTCCTCTATCTTTGCAACCACGAAACAGAAGAGGCTCGTGGGTTTCTTTTGGGGAGAAAGGAAGCACTGGGTTTCCGTAGCGGTCCTGAGTCTCCCGCTAGAGGAGGGCGGCCAGCCCTTGGTATGCGTCGTACCCAGGTGGCGGCTCTCTGTCTCAGGACTCTGCGGAGGTACGTGTACATGTACGTGGAGAACCCTCACAGATGGCACTCTCTGGCCTCTATCTTTGCAACCACGAAACAGAAGAGGCTCGTGGGTTTCTTTTGGGGAGAAAGGAAGCACTGGGTTTCCGAGCGGTCCTGCACATTCTACACCTCCTCGCCTTCCTCTTCCGTCCGGAGATGCCATGGCGGTCTGTGTTCCCGGCGGGAGCGGTCCCCAGTGGACACTACAAGGGAGTCCTCCCCCTTTACATCGGGGACCTGGGGTGGAGAGTGTTGCACAGAGCCGTGGTGTGTAATAAACCTTTGAGTCGGTTCACGGGCTCGCCGGCCGCCTGTAACTTCTGCGGCGAGAAAGAGACCATGTTCCACGTGTATCTGGAGTGTGAGAGGTTGCTGCCCCTGTACGAATATCTGAAGGGGCTGCTCCTCAAGTTTTGGTTGCATTTTAGTCCCACAATCCTGGTGTTTGGGCACAGGGCGGGGAGTGGGGAGGGCCGATCGGGAAGGTGGGATCTCCCCGTCGGTTAGCTCCTGGGCCTGGCCAAGGTGGCCATTCGCGGGTCCAGGCAGCGGGCGGTTGATGGTCACACCAGAGTCGGCTGCCTGCCCCTCGTCCTGGTCTACGTCCGTGCTCGCGTGTTCCCTCTCCAGGTGTCCACAGGGGACTCTGGAGGCCTTCCGTGAACGCTGGTCACCACGGAGGGTCGAGAGCATTGTCGATAAAGATTGCACCATTGCATTACAATGACTGCTTGAGGGATTGTGACCATTGAGCGTTTATGTCGTGTAGGTACACTGTAATACGCAATTCTTGAATAAAGTCCTTGGAATAGAAAAAAAAAAGGGGGATCACATCTACTCTTTTATTAGTGGCTCCTTCCCAGCAATAAAGAGCAGATTTCCAAGGCAACAGGCCAGAACAAGAGGGTCTCTCCCTTTGCAAGTGAGGTGAGAGGAATTTCTTGGTAACCTTGGGGAGGCTCAGCTGGCATGACTTTGATCTGTTCTAGTGGACACCTGCCAACAGTTGATACTCCAGCCTTTGCTCAAGACTGCGCTTTACGAAGAGCAAAATAATTGATTGTAGTTAGTTATTTCGTTTTAAAGTATTTATTTTGTATTCGTCGATCTATTTACTTTCAATAAGAAACTGCAACATTGGTGGCTCTGAATGCAAGAGTGTTTTATCGTGATAGGTTCCAGATAGAACAATGACATTCTTACTTGCAGCAGCACAACAGAATATGTAAACATAGTACTCTGTAAACTGTATAATAAACGAGGAAAAAAAAGTGTAGCTATATGGATATTATACAGGAAGGATCTGCAGATGCTGGTCTACACAGAAGGTAGACACAAAATGCTGGAGTAAGTCATTGGGACAGGCAGCATCTCTGGAGAGAAGGAATGGGTGACGTTTCAGGTCGAGTCTACACACTCAGGTAATGAATGAGTCAGGATGCATGTGTATAGTGACCAGCACCCATACTTCAGCCCTCTCAGCTATGGCTATCTCACCCTACACTTATGGCATAGTGTACCGTTGAGGTGGGTCACTATCTAAGCAGGAGCAGCATTGCAGCAGTGTGATGCGGTTGTCGTCAATGTAAATGGAGGCTGAATACTTGTGGAGCTGGCTTGCAACTGCAAGAGAGCATCTGCTGCAGAATTGGTGCTTTGGGATAATTTGACAACTTTACCAACTTGGGTGTAAGTCACTGAAATGAGCGCTGGGACAGCAAGTTGATATTTGTCAATCCTCACAGAACTGCACCAGGGATACAACGGTTCGAGGACGGTTGAGTATAGAAAAAGAAAAGGCTCTTAGAAATGATGCACATTGATGAAATGGCATTCGGGAAGAGTAAGAAATTTAAAATTTAATTCCTTCAGATTTAAGTTTTGAACAGCGATCCTTTCTTGGGTTGGCTGTGATACCAGGTACCTATCAGCAGATGGTGATGTTGGCCTTCAATATCTCTACACAATCTCACCCCAATAATGAAACTGGTTTCTTGCCGTGACTGCTCAACTACGGAGGTTGAATTTCCCTTTACAATCCAAAAAGTACCAGCTTTAGTTTGTTTAAGAAGCAACTGCAGATGTTGGAAAAATTGAAGGTAGATAATAAATGCTGGAGAAACTCAGCGGGTGAGGCAGCATCTATGGAGCGAAGGAAATAGGTGACGTTTCGGGTCGAGACCCTTCTCCAGCTTTAGTTTGTAGCGATTTCACTCTGCCTGCTCTGCTAGTTTTGGTTCTGGGCCTTCGCTCAACTTTATCAACTTAGAGCGAGAGGCATGGGGTTTAGCGAACAGCAAGATATTCAAAATATCCCATAACCTCACTCTGGATCTCAAATTGTGATGAACTTATTCCAAGTGTTAATCTGATGGCCTGATCAGACGGTACAGAGGGGAAGTCCATACGTAATTGTGAGACGTGGCTCGAGCCAGCAGCAGTGAATTGTGTGAAGCAAGAGGAAGAGACTTCAAGCTCAGGAGCAGGCAGGCTGGGCGCAGAGATTTGCCTGGATTGTAACCCCCGGCAGTGTGCAAGCAATCCAGGGCTGAAGTCGCATAATACCACCCTCGGCCAGAACCTTTTTACCCCAGGATGGAAGTGTCTAACGCTAGAGGGCGTAGCTCTAAGGTGAGAGGGGGAAGGTTTAATGGGGAAGGGCAGGGCAAGTTTTTTTAACACAGAAACCTGGAACACATTGTGAAGGATGATGTCGGAGGCAGATATGATAGCAACATTTAAGAGGCTTTTCGATAGGCACACGGATGTGCAGGGAATGGATGGAGATGGATCATATACAGGCAGATGAGACCAATTCAACTTGGCATCATGTTTGGCACAATCATTGTGGGCTGAAGGGGCCATTCCTGTGCTGTATTGTTCTATATTTTATGTTTTATGTACAGGCAGATGAGATTGGTTTAACTTGGCATCATGTTCGGCACAATCATTATGGGTGAAGGGCCCATTCCTGTGCTGTAGTATTATTGTTCTATGTACAGGCAGATGAGATCAGTTTAAATAGGCATCATGTTCAGTATAAACGTTGTGGGCTGAAGGGCCCGTTCTGGTGCTGTACTGTGCTATATTCTATGTTTTACATACAGGCAGATGAGATCAGTTTAACTTGGCATCATATTTGGCACAAATGTTGTGGGCTGAAGGGCCCGTTCTGGTGCTGTTCTATGTGTGTTCATTGTACTCCATGCAGAGGCCTCCCAAGCTTTCACCACGCCTGTTTGGCTCCACTAATGGTCTCCAAGGCACCATGACTACGCCACATGCCTCCTGCATGCACTCTTCTTCATCACATTGTCCAGGTCCCTGTGATCACCCTCATTTATCATCCGTTCAATTAGTAGCAGCACTTCCCTGTAGCTAGAAGAGTGCTACTAGCATTGCCGTGTTCCTGTTGGAGAGCTGGTTGCGGGAAGTGTAGCTGCCAACCTATTTCGTTTTAGTTTTAGTGTTAGTTTTAGAGACACAGCGTGGAATCAGATTGTTGGCCCACCGAGTCCACGCCGAACAATGATCACTAGTTCTATCTCGACACACTAGAGAGAATTTACAGGTATCAATTAACCTACAAACCTGCACCTCTTTGGAATGTAGGAGAAAACTGGAGCACCCAGAGAAAACCCACGCGGTCACAGGGAGAACTGTTACGACTCCCGAATGTAGGTACTTCAGAGTCGCGTAACATAAGCCAAAAACCAGGTTCAAGTTCAAAAATAGTTTAATTATTCAATCAAACACACAAACCCAAACCTGATTCAAACAACCCAGTCAGGGATATGGATGGACTAACAAAATAATTTAACAGTGCTCCAGCCAGCCACGTGATGGACCGTCGAACCGGAGACTCTAAACCTGCCTAAAGAGATATAACCCTGTAACAAAATACACGAGACACTAGGTCAGCCCCTATCCATCCCAATTCAATATTTGTTACTCAGTAATGGTGAAAGTACACAAAGTTCTATGCCATGTGGCCAGGCCTTCCACAGCTCCCACCAGCAGTCAGCTCACAAGTCAGGGTCGACGAAGAAGAGAGAGAATTCTGGGAACTCTGGTATTTAAGCTTCAGATGAGTCACCCGTCACCTGACGCAGCTTGGCCAATCGAGTACAGGAGCCTTTTAACCCCTTGATTCCAGACTCACATCCACAAGGCCTGCACTCGGGAAAGAAACAGAGAAAGGTAAGTACATAGCATTTACCAGGGGGGGAAGCACCTAACAAGAACATAAAAACTCCGTACAGACAGCACCCATAGTCCGGATCAAATGTGGGTCTTTGGCGCTGTGCGGCAGCAACTCTACCGTTGCACCACTGTGCCATCCTATCTCTTATACTTCTATCAATAAGATTGAAGAAGAAATGCCCTGTAGCAGCATATCCATGCTCAAGGTCAGCAAGTCATACAATGCTTCTTTGTGAACTTTGAAGTTCAGATTTCAATTTCTATGGAAGTTTCAGGGTTAGGACACATTATTTCATACTGTTAAGATGCAGCAATGCAATCTCTGGCGTTTAAATTATGGTGGATGGAAAAATAAAATAAAATCAATTAAATTCAACTATTTGATTCTAAGTTGCGGATTGAATATTACGAGTACACATGCAAGATTTGTATGTTAATTTGCAATGTTATTGTTCAACTGTAAATCCTGGACCCTAGAGATTAGTCTCTGAGCAAGAATTCTGACTTTGCATTTCTTCTCTAATCCTCTTCTAGTTCATCATCCCTTCCTCCTTTCCTCAATTCTCTTTCTTCCTTTGCTTCCTTTATTCTCCCCTGTTTTTGGAGGTTGTTCAAATCTGCTTCCAGGCGATACCGTTCTTCTTTCAGCAAGAGAGGAACCTCGCAGCCTACAGCCATTCGGCTGATAAACACTACAACAAATAAGCTCTGAACTACATAGACTATTATTGTTATTATTACACTATTACTGTTTTTTTTTTGTGTGTGTACGTATGTGTGCGTGTGTATATACATACACACACAGTGTACACACGTATACACACACAGATGATATATATGATCTATATATATGTGTGTTTGTGAGTATGTGTATATATAGACAAACTGAACTTTTTTTTCTCTCTCGTTTATTATATTGTTCAGTATACTATGTTTACATATTCTGTTGTTCTGCTGCAAGAATTTCATTGTTCTATCTGAGACATAGGACAATAAAACACACTTGGGTCTTTACTCTTGACCTGTGCAGGAGGATGACTCACCGACTCTCTGAAGTTGTCATCTGATTGACTTCCTGAGCTCCCGACCTAGAAACAACATCTACACAAAGCAGCTTTTATGTCCGTCCTTTGCTGAAATCGCAGAAAGAAATGATACATTCACCAGCCCTTCAGCAATCCCAGGAATGCCACAGTGATTTATGGCCAATTCATTTGAAGTTTATTCAGGGACCGTTTCTTCCCAGCTGTTATCAGGCAACTGAACCATCCTACCAACAACTAGAGAGTGGTCCTGAGCTACTATCTACCTCATTGGAGACCCTTGGACTATCTTTGATTGGACTTTACCTTGTACTAAACGTGATTCACATTATTCCTTTTTTTATCATGTATCTGTACAATGTGGATGGCTCAATTGTAGTCATGTATTGTCTTTCCGCTGACTGGCTAGCAGGCAACAAAAGCTTTTCACCGTATCTCGGTACATGTGACAATGAACTAAACTCAGACTCAAACTCAGTATAAAGTAACTTAAGTACAGAAGGAACCAAACATAGTAATAGCCCTGAAGATGGGCCCCGACCAGAAATGTCACCTATCTATGTCCTCCTGAGATGCTGCCTGACCCGACGATTTACTCCAGCATATTGTGTTCTTTTTAAAAAATATTTTAATTTTATTAGAAGTAAGTACAATTGTATACAATCATATTTTCATAATACCTTTTATGTACAGCTTCTTATTTAAATTTTTTTTTTGAAATAAAGAAGAAAAAGAAAAAAGTTAGGTAATGAAAAATAGAAAAATGTGAGATATATAGTGTGTGAAAAAGAAAAATAAAGAATGAAAAAAGAAAGTTGAGACATAGAAAATAGAAGAAAGAATAAAAGAAGAGAAGAGAAGAAAAGAAAATAGAGCACATTGTGTTCTATGCGGGATTTCAGCATTTGCATGTCTTTGTGTCTCCATAATAGGCGTTGTAGATGCTAGTTGTGCGAAAGGCACTGCGCAGGGCACTGGGAATATTTCCCTCTGCAAAAGTCCATTCCAATCTATTAATCACGTGCGGCAGGTTAAACAGGAAATATCCACCCATGTTCTAACCGGTACATTTCCCGCTACCATTATCAACCACCGTTATCTGTACACATAGCTCCTCGAGCCGGCTCTGCTATTTCAAATCAATGCTGATCTAGCAGTGACCCTGGTAATCTTTCACCCCCTTGTCAAGAATTGATCGATGTCAGCCTTAAAAATATTCTGTCACTTTGTTTCCACCATCCTTTGAGGAAGATAGTTCCAAGGATGACCAACCTTCTGACCAGGGTGGCACGGTGACGCAGCGGCAGAGTTGATACCTTACTGCGCTTGCAGCGCCAGAGACCCAGGTTCGATCATTACTGCGGGTGCTGTCTGTACGGAGTTTATACATTCTTCCCGAGAGATCTTCAGTTTCCTCCCACACTCCAAAGACATATAGGTTTGTACAGGTAGGTTAAATGGCTTGGGTTTGTTTACTCGATAAGTGTAAATTGTCCCAAGTGTGTCTAGGCTTGTGTTAATGTGCGGGGATCGCTGGTCGGTGCGGGCTTGGTGGGCTGAAGGGGTATTTCCGCGCTGTATCTCTAAACTAAATTAAACTCAGAAGCATTTTCCCTCATTCCCATCTTAAATAGGCAATCCTTTACTTTTAGACAGTGAGCTAGAATTTCCCACAGCTATCCACCCTGTTAAAGCTCCTTGAAGCCCAATGTGCCAGATATGAGCAAAATGCTGTTTGTGAGAGTCTGCTTGATGCCAATTCCTATGTTACCTGGTTATGTGACCTGGACATCCAAACACATCCAGATAGATGTCCATTGGAGTGATGCATCAACAAAATTGCCTTGAATAAAGGGGAGTGTAGGTCTATAAAGACTCAAAGACACTGAAAGACTCATCCATGCCTTCATCTCCTCCCGACTGGACTACTGTAACTCTCTTCTTTTTGGAATCAATTCCAGCAGCATCAAACGACTCCAACTGGTCCAAAATGCAGCCGCTCGACTCATTACCCACACCAAATCCTGGCACCACATCACCCCAGTTCTCAAAGAACTTCACTGGCTTCCCATTTCCCACCGGATCACCTACAAAATCCTGGTCCTCACCTACAAAGCCCTCAACAACCTGGCCCCCCCTTATCTCATTGACCTCCTCTCCCCCTACCAACCCTCACGGTCCCTCAGATCCACATCAGCTGGTCTCCTCTCCACTCCGAAATCAAACCTCTGCACTTTTGGAGGCAGAGCCTTCTCCAGGGCAGTTCTCAGGCTCTGGAATTCCCTCCCACAACCGGTCCGAAATTCTGAGTCCCTCACCATCTTCCAGTCCCGCCTCAAGACCCATCTCTTCACCTCTGCATACCCTTAGTCCCATGTTCCCCTCCCCTCTGTCTTACTGCTCTATTTTGTTTTGTTTATTCCTGACTCTCAATTGTAAAGCGACTTTGCGTCCTGAAAAGCGCTATATAAATAAAATCTATTATTATTATTATTATTAAAAGTAAGGACAGTGCCAGCAGGTAGCCAGGAGCATGTAAGCAAGATTGGTGCCAAATGATTAAACGGATGTGATGTGTCATAGAATGTCTCACCAACCTCTCTACAGCTTGGTGTCACATGTCTCACCAACATCTTACACAACTGCAACATGACCTTCCAGTTTCTATACTCAAGAGTCATACAGTGAAACAGCGTGGAAAAAGGCCCTTCGGCCCAACTTGACCACACCGGCGAACATGTCCCAGCTACACTAGTCCCATCTGCCTGTGTTTGGCCCATATCCTTCCAAACCTGTCCTATCCATGTGGTGGCGACCAGTTATGTACCTGTCACAGAACAGAGGGCATCAGGATCACATCCTGCATCTACACATAATTCATTACAGCCAATTAGTTCAATCAGGACCAGGATCAATTGGGACAGTCACCATTGTCAGAGGTGGGGTGTGGGGGTGGGGTGAGGTGTTTTGAGAAGGGACCCTTCATCTAGAACTGAACCAAAACATTGGCTGTCCATTTCCCAAGCTCATAAGTTATAGGAGCAGAATTAGGCCATTCGGC
This sequence comes from Malacoraja senta, assembly GCA_038087875.1. Lineage (NCBI taxonomy): Eukaryota > Metazoa > Chordata > Chondrichthyes > Rajiformes > Rajidae > Malacoraja > Malacoraja senta. The sequence continues at coordinate 77,663,028 of CM075979.1, forward strand.
CCATCAAGTCTATTCCACCATTCAATCATGGCTGATCTATCTTTCCCTCTCAACTCCTCAACCCCATTCCCCTGCCTTCTCCCCATAACCCCTGATACCCGGACTAATCAGGAATTTATCAATCTCTGTCTTAAAAAACATCCATTGACTTGGCCTGCTCAGCCTTCCACAGATGCTGCCTGACCCATTGAGTTCCTCCAGCAGATTGCTCGTTGCTCTGGATTCCAGTATCTGCAGTGTTTCATGACTCAATTCATACTGCGTTAATTGATCGTTAAGTAGGTTACCACTTCATAATTAGGTACACGTGTAGATCTCATTAATCTCCACCACAGTTCCCCACACACCTTGCTTAATTATCGGTATTCACAAGTTGGAGTGTTAAAGAGATTGTTGTTGCAATCTTCGAGTTCAATTATTGCACAGTGGGATTCAATGTCACATCAAAGGCACAGTTAGGATACTACTGACTGCACTGTGCTGACAGGCAGAGTGCTTTGTGGAGACCCCTTTAGGTAGTCCAGATCTCAGAAGCAAAGAGGACAGGGATTTAAATAAAATACTCAATGTCAGAAATAGTTTTGTCTTGCTAAAGCAGAACAATAAAATAGCATTTTATTTCAAGAGGACGTATACAAAATCAAGGAGGTCATGCTGAGGCTCCATAAGACGCATTTGGAATATTGTGTGCAGTTTTGGGCACCATATCTGAGGAAGGATGTTCTAGCTCTGGAGAGGGTCCCAAGGAGGTTTACACGAATGATTCCAGGAATGAGTGGGTTAGCATATAATTAGCCTTTTACGGCACTGGGCCTGTATTCGCTGGAGTTTTGAAGAATGCGGGGGGACCTCATTGAAACATGCAGAATAGTGAAAGACTTGGATTAAGTGGATGTGTATAGGGTGTTTCCACTAGTGGTTGAGTCTAGGACTAGAGGTCATAGCCTCAGAATTAACGGATGTTCTTTTAGGAAGGAGATGAGGAGGAATTTCTTTAGTCACAGGGTGGTGAATCTGTGGAATTCTTTGCCACAGAAGGCAGTTAAGGAAATGTCAGTGGATATATTTAAGGCATAGATAGATAGATTCTTGATTAGTACGGGTGTCAGAGGTTATGAGGAGACGACAGGAGAATGGGTCAGCCATGATTGAATGGCGGAGTAGACTTGATGGGTTGAATGGGCTAATTCTACTCCTATCACTTATGGTCTTATGATCTCATGAACCCAATTGAAATTTATCTATAAAAAAACTTGCCCAGCACATTTCCTTTAAAGTTTGCCTCTCTCACTTTGACGCAACGTCCTCTAGTCTTGAACATTTCCACCCTGGGAAGAAAGTCCTGACTGTCTAAACCACCTATGCCTTTCATAATTGTATATACTTCCATTGGGTCACCACTCAACCTCCAGTGTTCTGGAGAAAACAATAAAAACAGAAAATGCTGAAATACTTGGCAGGTCAGTCAGCATCTGTGATGGGATGATGGGCCAGGCCTTTTATTCTCTCCATTTTATTATTTTAATTTCTGTTCTCCAGCATCTGTAGCTTTTTGCGTTTTGACTGTGTCACTTAATTAAGTTTCCCATTATGTCTGGAAGAAGTACTTGGACAGAATCTACAGTAAGTTCATAAATTCATAGGTTATAGGAGCTGAATTAGGCCATTTTGGCCCATTGAGTCTACTCCCCCATTCAATCATGGTTGATCTATCTTTCCCTCTCAACCCCATTCTCCTGCCTTCTCCTGCCTTCTCCTGACACCCGTACTAATCAAGAATCTGTTCATCTCAACCTTAAAAACATCCATTGACTTGGCCACCACAGCCTTCTGTGGCAATGAATTTCACAGATTCAACACCCTCTGGCTAAAAAAAATCCACCTCGTCTCCTTTCTAATTCGTATGTCCTTTTATTCAGAGGTTGTGGACTCTGGTCCTAGAATCTCCCACTAGTGGAAACATCCTCTCCACATCCACTCTATCCAGGCCTTTCACTATTCGGTAAGTTTCTATCAGGTCTCCATTCAGCGTTCCAGAGAAAACAATCCAAGTTTGTCCAACTTTGCCAAAAATAAAAACAGAAAATGTTGAACTACTTAGCAAGTCAGTCAAGGTAGAACCAGGGATGATGTGTCAAGTTGAAGATCTTTCATTGTTCTCTATTTCATATCTGGCCTCCAGCATCTGTAACTTTTTGCATTTAGACGGTGTGGCCTAAATGTGTTTCCCAGTACGATTGGGAGAAGTACTTTGACAGGACTTGCACAAGGACAACCTCGGCTTCCAAAAGGGTAAGTCTTCTTCCAATGCAGTTTTTGCTAAATCCCAGATTCAGAGAACAAACACGCAAAAGGATGAGGTACTGATGATCAAGGACATGGACATGGATTTAAACCTCGGGGCCGAGAACGGCATGGTGTTTAACGGGGATTGCTCTACAAACAGACAGGTTCACTGGTTCTATCCTACACCCCTGGGACAATTTACAGATGTCAATTAACCTACAAACCCTACACGTCTTTGAAATATGGGAGGTAACTGGAGCACCTGGAGAAAACCCACGCGGTCACAGGGAGAACATACAAACTCCGTACAGAGAGCACCTGTAGTCAGGAGTGATCCCGGGTCTCTGGCGCCGTCAGGCAGCAACTTTACCGCTGCACCACCAAGTAGTTAAAACTAATAAATTCACTCTCTCTGACAGTGTGCCAATCTGATGCCAAAGGAGGAGACAAGAACAAACTTCACTCTGACACGACAGACCAAGACACACGGGGTTTGAAGGTGGCACTCACATGGAGTTGTTGACACGTATCTTCAGGCGATAGTTTTTAATGACTAGAAAAAATGAAATGGATTAGGCATATAAGGTCATAAGGTCATAAGTGATAGGAGTAGAATTAGGCCATTCGGCCCATCAAGTCGACTCCGCCATTCATTCATGGCTGACCTACCTCACCCTCCTAACCCCATTCTCCTGCCTTCTCCTCATAACCTCTAGCACCTGTACTAAACAAGAATCTATCTATCTCTGCCTTAAAAATATCCACTGACTTGGCCTCCACAGCCTTCTGTGGCAAAGAATTCCCCCAGATTCACCATCCTCTTACTAAAGGGTCTTATCTCCTCATCTCCTTCCTAAAAGAACGTCCTTTAATTCTGAGGCTATGACCTCTCGTCCTAGACTCTCCCACCAGTGGCAACATCCTGTCCACATCCACTCTATCCAAGCATAAAAATATTTTATTTTCCTACTTGGAAATAAAATAAAATTAAAATGCTGGAAATATCCATTGTTGATGCAGACATTTAAGAGAATTTAAGAGTGGCATTTAAGAGATATTTTCAGAACTTGACAGGGGAATACAGCTGGTCAAAGAGTCAAGGAGTCATACAGCAGGGAAACAGACCCTTCAGCCCAACTTGCCCACGCAGATCAAGTTGCCCCAAGTACGTTAGTCCCACCTTCCCTCTTTTGCCCCATATCCCTCAAAACCTTTCCTATCCTACATAAGAATGGCTATGTTAGAAATTGTTAAACCAGTGTATTAACTTTTTCCATGTTAATATCTACATATAACATGAGTAATTTACCTTTTTCCTATGGTGCCCATTAACTCTTTCTATAATAACCGTGGACTTATGCTGCAATAGTCATGCCACCAGCAGATGGCACATCCTCACCATTTACAGACTCCTTTGCCTCTGCAGATTGCTCGCTATTCGGCGATATATTCCTTCTGTTAGTGCTGGTTGGCCCCATGTAATTGGAAGATTCTGTGGTTGATTACAGTGTGATTCCATGAATGCCTGTTTTACAGGAGATTTGATTCAAGTCTCCAACCAATTTTAAGATTTCGGTATTTAAGAAAATTAATGTGTTCGGGATGCCTTTGCTCTAAAGCTGATATTTAAAGAAGGACAATAGAGTCTATTTTTCTGTCCTGACAAAGGATCTTTGATAAGTTCATAAGCTCTAGGAGCAGAATTAGGCCATTCGGCCCATCAGGTCTACTCGACCATTCAATCGTGGCTGATCTATCTTTCCCTCTCAACCCTATACTCCTGCCTTCATGCCCTAACCCCTGACACCCGTACTAATCAGTCTAAAACATTAACTTTTTTCTCTTTCCACAGATTCTGCTGACTCTGTCGAATGTTTGCAGCATGTTTTGCTTTCATTTCAGATAGAACAGTGCAGCTCAAGAACAGGACCTTCTGCCCATAACGTCTGTGTCGAACATGATACCAAGATCATCCCTTATCTACCTGCACACAGTCCATATCACTCCATTCGCTGCATATCCAAATAGCTTTCCAAAAGCCTCTTAAATACCACTATTGTATCTGCATCAACAACCAAATGCTGGATATTTCCAGCATTTTGATTTTCCTTTATTTTGAAGTAGAAAAATAAAATATATTTATGTTTTGTGATGTTCAATCACTTACTTGATTGAAAATAATGCATTATTTTCTTCAGAAGCTGTGGTGCAAATTGATTCTGCCTTTCAAAGGAAAGAGAGCAACAAATGGCAGCTGCTCATTTATGAAGTGAGATCTTGTTTATTTATGAATAAGAATGGCTCAGGTCTTACATTGAGAAAAATATTACTTTGTGGCATATGCCACATGCTAAGTCATGAAGTTAATTCCAGTACATGTAGCAATGCTTAAACTTAAAGGCATCAGTTTTTATGAAAAGCCTTTGCTTGCATTTGATATTTCTGTCTCAGGCTGTGATCTAGTCAATTGAAGGCTGACCTGCAGTCTGATGTGCGTTGCCCTCACAATAGCAAAAGAAACATCAGTAGGATTTAGTTAACGGAGCCAGTCACTGCTATGCTCCCATCATTAATGATATCTGGCTATGTTACTTGGAGGAAAACTGGAGGATTCTCCCAGTTGCTGAACACTTTAACACCCCCTCCCATTCCCACACTGATCTTTCTGTTCTGGGCCTCCTCCAATGTCAGAGTGAGGCCAAGCGCAAATTGGAGGAACAGCACCTCATATTTTGATTGGGTAGCTTACTCCCCAGCTGAATGAACATTGACTTCTCTAACTTCAAGTAGCCCTTGCTTTCCCTCTCTCTCCATCCCCTCCCCTTCCCAGTTCTCCCACCAGTCTGACTGTCCCCTACATTCTATCTCTGTCCCGCCCACTCCCCTGACTGAAGTCTGAAGAAGGGTCTCGACCCGAAACGTCACCCATTCTTTCTGTCCAGAGATGCTGCCTGTCCCGCTGAGTTACTCCAGCTTTTGTCTATCCATGGAGGATATAATTTATAACATACCTTTCTTAACAGACTGGTTAAAGCAATGTTTTAGTTTAGTTTTGTTTAGTTTTGTTTTAATTTAGAGATACAGCGCGGAAACAGGCCCATCGGCCCACCGAGTTTGCACCGACCAGTGATCCCCGCACATTAACACTATCCTACACACACCAGGGACAGTTTACATTTATACCAAGCCAATCAACCTACAAATCTGTACGTCATTGGAGTATGGGAGGAAACCGAAGATTTCGGAGAAAACCCACGCAGGTCACGGGGAGAACGTACAAACTCCTTACAGACAAGCACCCGTAGTCAGGATCGAACCCAGGTGTCTGGTGCTGTAAGGCAGCAACTCTACCGCTGCGCTACCGTGTCGCCCACAGTAGAATTTTGGATCTACTATCAAAAACTATATCTTACATAGAACTAGAACATAGAAATACATGACACAGGAACAGGCCCTTCAGACCACAATGTCTGTGCCGAACATAATGCCAGGAGAAATTAATCTCATCTGTCTGCACATGAGCCATATCTCTCCATTCCCTGTATATCCATGTACCTATCTAAATGCCACTATCGTATCTGCCTCCACCATCACCCATGGCTGCCCTGCAAATCTCCTTAAAAACTTTGTCTCTTTAACCTTAAAATTATGCCCAATAGTCATTGGCATTTCGACTCTGAAAGCTTCTGACCATCTACCCTATAAATGCCACTCATAGTTTTATATGCTTCTCTCAAGTCTTCCCGCAGCCTACAATGCACCACAGAAAACAATCCAAGTCTGTCCAACCTCTCCTTATAGCTAATATCCTCGAATCCAGGTTGTTGTGGTTGTGCTCATAGATAAAGCATTATTTGCAATGATGAATTTTGTCCCAAACAATCTATTTTATGATTCTTGAAAATAAATTTAAATATATATTGGATGAATATGTCATGCTTTTCAACTAAAATTTGAAATGAAAATGTTTTCCTTGTCCTTTATTAAAGTTATATCAAGTTGTGAGCTGTGAACACTGTGATCATGCATTTTCTCAATGTACTCTGAATTTCACCTTGCAAAAAAAGGTGAATTGCATTCTGATATTTGTTCAGGCAAACATAAAGAGTACAGCTGCATAATTGTCACAGCACTGGACGGGTAATCCAGAGAGATGCTCAAACTGAGAAAACAGCAGCTGGGACATTTAAACCCAACTGATGGATTACATGTGGTTGTAAAAGGTAGTCCCAGTAATGGTGAAACTGCAGCACTGTATCAAAACAATTTCTCTCAATGTCAGCAAGACAAAGGAGATAGTGATCGACTCTTGGAAGCAAAGCAGTACACATGCCCTGGTACGCATTGACACTGCCAGAATAGAGATGGTTGAAAGCTTCAAATTCCTAGGAGAAAATATCACCAGCAATCTGTCCTGGACCACCCATATTGAATGAATGGCCAAGAAAGCACATCAACGCCTCTACTTCCTTAGAAGGCTTAGGAAGTTTGGCATGTGCCCAACAACTCTCACCAGCATCTACAGATGCGCCGCGGAAAACATGTTATCAGGATGCATCCCAGCATGGTTTGGGAACGGCTCCATTCACGGCCGCAAGTAAATGCGGAGAATTGTGGACGCAGCCCGTACCATCACACAAACGAATCTCCCTTCCATTTACTCAATTTACGCCGCACGCAGCCTCGGCAAGGCCACCAGCATAATCAAGGACGCATACCTGCAGATTCTGGGACAGTTTCTTCCCAGCTGATATCAGGCAACTGAACCATCCTACAAAAACTAGAGAAGAGTCCTGAGCTACCATCTACCTAATTGGAAACCCTCAAACTATCTTTAATCAGACTTTACTGGACTTTATCTTGCACTAAACGTTATTCCCTTGGTCATGTATCTGTAGATTGTGGATGGCTCAATTGTAATCATGTATTGTCTGAAGAAGGGTCTTGACCTGAAACGTCACCCATTCCTTCTCTCCAGACATGTCGCCTATCCCGCTAAACCAGTATCTGCAGTTCCTTCCTACACATATTGTCTTTCCACTGACTGGCACGAAGTGACTCTGCCAACCTTATCCAGTTTAGCCTGCTTGGTTTCCATCATAAAGTAATTTGCTTGACTGCTGACTGCTGCAATGATAATTTTAGTCCCAAACTATTTATTATTCGCAAGCCTCTATGGTATCCTAAAAATACCACACACCGCTGTCTTTTTAGGTGGTCCTTTGGGGTACAAAATGACTTGCACCCATTCCATATCTGTGGATTCTAAGCTGGGTAATGTGGTCACTGAGGGACCTGCAGACTCTGCCACAGTAATGGCAGAAGGTACTCGAACAGGGTGTGTTAGAGCATGTGACCCTCGGACTATTTTTGATCGGACTTTACTGGTTTTACCTTGCATCAAACGTTATTCCCTTATCATGTATGTACTCTATACACTGTAAACGGCTCAATTGTAATGTGAAGGAAGAAACTGCAGATGCTGGTTTAAACCAAAGATAGACACAAAAAGCTGGAGTAACTCAGGCAGCATCTCTAGAGCGAAGGAATGGGTGATGTTTCGGGTCGATTTGGTTCGAGACCCGTCTGAAGAAGAGTCTCGACCCAAAATGTCAACCATTCCTTCTCTCCAGCTTTTGTGTCTACCTTCGGCTCAATTGTAATCATGTATTGTCTTTCCGCTGACTGGATAGCACACAACAAAAGCTTTTCACTATACCTCGGTAATCGTGACAATAAACTAAACTGAACTGAACTCTGTTCATGTTCTTCTTCTTATCGAGTCCACACACAAGATTAGAAGTTGTCCAGCCAGAGCTGAACACACTTCTCGGCATCCGCATACAATGGTGTCTGACTTGCGCTTCTTGTGCTTTTTGTGCGTGGTGGTGGAAAGATTGGTGGAAACAGGGCCGCGACGTAAACGCTCTTTCCTTGACCCCACTCTGTTCATGTGACAATAATATAATAAATATGGTTCAGGAAGTACTGTGCTCCTCCGCTGCTTTCAAGAGACTCCCTTCTCCAAACTGAAAGTCTCCAGATTTTCAGGGTCTCTCCAGATTGAGCAATCAAAGGGGCAGGGATTCCCACGAGTTTGTAAAAATATTACATATTGTTGGGAAAGCTTTGAGAATGGTGGCACAGTGGCACAGCTAGTAGTGCTGCTGCTGCCTCACAATGCGTGAGACCTGGGTTCAATCCCAACCTCGGGTGCTGTCTGTGTGGAGTTTGCAGTTTGCACCTGAGACTGTGTGGGGTTCCTCAAGGTGATCCAGTTTCTTCCCACATCACAAAGACATGTGGGTTTGTAGGTTAATTGGCCTATATAAATTGCCCCTAGTTTGTAGATAGTGGGCGTGAAAGTGGGATAACTGGTGATCGATGGTTGGCATGGTCCTGATGGGCCGAAAGGCCAGTTTCCATGCTCTATCTTGATCTATCAACATCTTGGATGCATCCTTCTATCCTAATTTGTTATCAGTCTGCCTCCATTGCTCATGTCTCCCAAGAGCCAAAAGTGGACCAAAGTACCCATTTTGGACCTTTATCAAATGGGGAGGGTCAAATATTACGTGCCGCAAGAGGCTGGTAACGGACATCACGTTGCAGAGGTATGACTCATTCTCCTGTGTTCCTGAGTGAATGAGTCAAGCATGAGTTGGAGATTGGCCACTGAATGAAGACAAATGCTTGAATCTGTGCGCAGAACAGGTCAATGATCAAGGTTTCAGAGGTCTTGGTTCTGGAATGGGGAGCAGCAGAAAATAGGAATTTCCCACGTCCTTTAGATCATCTGCACTCCAGTGGTAAGCTTGGAGGTGCGGTCCACCATTGCTGCGAGAAAGATTGAGAAGACATGTTTGTCTCCAGTCCTGCATTAACCCCACATCTCTTGATTGCCCCTAAAATCCAAAAATTATTGAGCTCTAACTTGGGAGTACTCTGCAGACAAGCATAAGAAGAGAATTCCAAATATCCACGACCTTCTGGGTGAAGGCATATATCGCAGCGCTATCCTAATGGCAGACCCCTTATTTGGAGACTGTAAGGTAGGATGTGTAGGAAAGAACTGCAGATGCTGGTTTAAATCAAAGACATATGCAAAATGTTGGAGTAACTCAGCGGGCCAGGCAGCATCTCTGGAGAGGAATGGGTTGCGTAGAGACCCTTATTCAGACTTCAGATACAATCCTCTTATATCTGTAAGGCAGGATTCCAGGTAACACAGCCTAAGAAACATGCCTACATCTATCTTCAAACTCCTAAAGAATCTTGTATGTTTCGATGGAATCAGCTCTCGCTTTTCTAAATCCTGGAGACCACAGTCCAGCCTAATTAACCTCTCCACATGGGACAATCTCATCAGTTTCGGTATCCAGTGAACTTCACTGTGTTCCCTCTATCACTTCTGTCTATTTTTAGGGATGGATTACTCAGGTCAGGTCGGGGGGAGTTCCCCCCGCCACGGGTACCATGTAATCCCATGCTACCTGCTCCATGGTCGGATAGTCGGCGACTAAACTGTCTCCCCCACCTGGTTTGCCGGGTGAGGAGGGGGCTGTGGACCACCAGTAGGACCAAAAACAAGACCTGTCAAAGGGCGGATGAGCTTCTAGCGAACCAACGGCCATCCACACTTCAGTAGATGTTGCGATCATTGTAAGGGGTGAAGAAAAACATGAAATGTAATGCTTCCCTCTCCTTGCTTCTCAAAAGAGAAGTTGTTACCGGCATTACTCATGGAGTCATACAGCACAAAACAGTTGTCCTTACCAAGCAAAATGCCGCCATCCACGCTAGTCCAATTTGCCTGCCTTCAGACCATATCTCTCCAAACCTATTCCTATCCTCATATTGCGCTTGGGCAGTTTACAACCCAGCGGTATGAATATTGATTTCTCTAACTTCAAGTAATCCTTGCATCCCCACTCTCTCCATCCCCTCCCCACACTAGGGTCATACTAGTTTTTCTGACTTCCTGTTGAGTTCCACTGTCTGTAGATCTCGTCATCACCTATCTCCCAGCCAACAATGGACCATTGTGGGCTCCACATTTCCTCGATTGTCATTGCTCTTTGTATATCTCCCATTCATCTGTTCTAAGTACTGTCCATATCTCTCATTCCCCTTCCCCCTGACTCTCAGTGTGAAGAAGGGTCTCAACTCGAAATGTCACCTACTCCTTTTGTCCAGAGATGCTGCCTGACCCGATGTGTTACTCCAGCTTTTTGTGTCTACCAATATCTTTGTTGGCTCAACTACTTCAGCTGGCAAGTCGTTCCATATACCCACTACCCTCTGTGTAAAAGAATTGCCCCTCAGACTCCTACTAAATCTCTCCCCTCTCATCCTAAACCTATGCCTTCTAGTTCTCAATTCCCCTATCCTGGAATTCATCCTATTCTCACCATGATTTTATACTCCTCTGTAAGATCATGCTCAGCCTTCTGCATTCGAATGAATAAAGTCCTAGCTTGCCAAACCCTCTCCCTGGAGCTCAGGCCTTCAAATCGCAATAATATCCTCATCAACTTTAGTTTAGTTTAGTTTATTGTCATGTGCACCGAGGTACAGTGAAACGCTTTTGTTGCGTGCTAACCAGTCATCGGAAAGACATTGCATGATTACAATCGAGTCATTCGCAGTATACAGTTGGAGTACCAGCTTCTCTGGAAGAAGCGTTCCGAGTGCCGTTTTGCGTAGTTTGTTTTAAAAATCTCCCAACAAGTTCTTCTTCTTCTTCTTCTTGTAGGATTCCGGTCCCAACAAGTGCAGCGTTGGAATAATTTTAAAATCATCTTCTGAAGCGTCAACGCCAGCAACGGGGACGGATTTCACACAAGGGAAAGGTAAAGGAAAGTGCTTTATTTTAATGTATAAACGTTCTCCTTAAGAGTCCTTTAATTCACATTTTTTCAAGCGACACGGTGATTTTATTCCCCGAATTAACGGCAGAATTTTTCATGCCAATACGGGGTTAAATTCACCGCAAATGAACGTTCCAAAAGATCGCGTTTCAGAAATCCTCACTCGCAAGATGAATTAAATCCCCATTAATTTACAGGTATTAAACATTCAATTCCTTCCATTTGGCCTGTAAATCCATGACAATGAGATTTAAAAATTATGTTATATTGTGAATTATTGTGTGAATGTTATTTGGACACTTAGGCTATTTAAAAATGTTAATCTATTCTTAAGAAATTGATAGATGTTTAGATCTAGTAATTGAATTTTGTAATTAGCTACAATTAGGTAACTAACTAATTATATGCTTTACTTTCATGTCTTCGAAGTAAGATTGTTTCATATTTGTTTCAGAATGCTTCAATCTATAATAACTGAAAATTTCTTTCAGTTATCATAATTTTTAAGAACGTTATGGGCTTTTAACTGTCCTCGATCGCAGCTTTTGTGTTAAGTCAATGGAAAAGCAATAGGGAACTAGATGCTAATTTCTGAGTATGATAATGGCCATAGCTTTTTTAATACTGAAGATATGAAAGTGAATTAAGTGTCAAATTAAACTTCTTTTTATGCTTTATCTGATGGGATAAATTGCAGACTTTATTTTTAAAATCTCAAAATTTTGTAACATTGCTACAGATACATAACTAAGGGATCACAGTTCAAGTAAGAAATGTTGCTGTAGGAGTAGTGATTTAAGAGTGTGGAGCGATGGTAATATATAATTGTAGATCTGCTTCTGTGGCTAGCACGCAGATAGTTGCCTGGGTTGGGCGGCATCTTGGGTGTACAAGTTATTCTTGCACTCAAGTTTTCATTTCCTTTCCAGGCCTCTTGTGCTTCACAGATGCTTTGCAATCCTTCGCTGCATCAATGCTTGGGCACTCACAGCCCTGCTGAAACCTTCCAGCACTCTGTTTGTACAGATCGCCTCTTGCAAAGCTGACTGCTTCATTTCACTGACAATATTCACTGTTCACTATTCACTGTTAATAATTGCATGAATTTGCAACAACAACAAAAACCAAAAGTTCAGCCAAAGAAGAAATATTACGAATTGAGAATCTCGATAACTTGCTACTCAATTTATGCCACTTTTGTTTTTGGTTTCATTCGAATAGAATATAATCTTGGCTTCACTGGTCTTTTTTCAGAACTTGGTGTACTGGCACATTAATTGCTCATTAAACACAGAACAAAAACAGGTCAGAGATTTAACAGGGTATGTACCTGTTTAACATCATGATTTTTGTTAATATTATGTCAATTACACCAAAGAAGTAAAAAGAATGCTCAGTTTAACTGTGTCACCCATTCCTGCACGTAGGAAACTGCTATTCAAACATTTAAAAAGGTCAAATTGTATTTTTTCTATGCTCTTCCATTCCTCTCCCAACCTGTGCCTCTTTAGTTCCTCTCTACTTGATTTCACTTAATGTCACCCTTTGCCTTTGCTATTGTTCCTTTCTCAAGCACGGTGGCACAGCGGTAGAACTGCTGCCCAACAGTGCCTGAGACCCGGGTTCAATCCTGACTATGGGTGATGTCTGGATGGAGTTTGTACGTTCTCCCCTTGACCTGTGTGGGTTTGCGCCAGGATCTCCGGTTTCCTCCCACAATCCAAAGACGTCCAGGTTTGTAGGGTAATCGGCTTGGTATAATTGTAAATTGTCCCTAGTGTGTGTAGGACGGTGTTAGTGTGTGGGGATCGCTGGTCGGCTCGGACTCGATGGGCCAAAGGGCCTGTTTCCGCGCTTTATCTCAAAACTAAATTGAACTAAACTAAAGATAAACTGTTAGTCCTGCATTTCACAATGGCTCCAGATGCCCAGCTGCCCTTGAATATAGATCTGAGTTGTTATTTGCACCAGGCTGCCACACAAATCTATCTCATGCCTGCCACCAAAGGAAAAGGTCTAACTGCGAGATGCCCAGGCGCAGCAGGATCTTCTCTAATGTGCGGCCTCTGCTCTTGTTTAACGAAAGCAAGGGAATAGAATTAACTATTTTATTTGTTCCTAGGCAGTGTCGCCATCTTTGGATCACTTTTGGCTCCATGCCCAGCACAACTTAGTTAAAGCATCCATCAATGGGTAAGTGAATTAGAGACTGCAGAATATATATATATTTTTTTAATTTTAAAACAACACAGTCATTGAAGAATGACAGGACTGATAAAAGCAGAAGAATGGATGTTGTAAGAGAGCTGGACAATTGATGAATCTATCTTTCCCCAGGGGATGCCTGATTAGACCACACTGCTGCATAAATGTTCAAGCAGGGAGTACAATGACTCCTTGCAGACTGCTCTACTGATATTCATCTTTGCTTTTCCACAGCTAGAGGATTCCTCTTTTAACCATTTACTATTACTTTCTTTCTTCGTCACAAACGGGTGTAAAGACAGACACATTAAAATACCTGCACGTTAATTTGGCAAGAAGTATTGAGTTCTATTGACATCGGAACATAACAAAGAGGGCGGCACGGTGGCGCAGCGGTAGAGTTGCTGCCTTACAGCACTTCCAGCGCCAGAGACCCGGGTTCGATCCCAACTATGGGTGCTTGTCTCTACGGAGTTTGTACCTTCTCCCCGTGACCACATGTGTTTTCTCCGAGATCTTTAGTTTCCTCCCGCGCTCCAAAGATGTACAGGTTGGCAGATTAATTGACTTGGAAAAATGTAAGTTGTCCCTAGTGTGTGTAGGATAGTGTTAATGTGCGGGGATCGCTGGTCGGCGCAGACTCAGTGGGTCGAAGGACCTGTTTCTGCGCTGTATCTCTAAACTAAACTAAGGAGCAGGAAAAGCCTTTCGAGCCCACCCTACCATCTCTTATCAAGGCAGAACTTCTACCTCATCGCCATTTTCCTGCACTTTCCCCGTAATGTCCAGAAATCCTATACATTTGTGTTTTGAATGAAAACAAATCCTGAGCCTCCACTGAGGTCAACAATTCCAAACGTTCACCACCCACTGAGTGAAGACATCACTCCTCATCTAAGTCCGTAATAAACTAATCCTTATTCTGAAACTTTGCCTCCCGGCCTTGGATTTCTCTGCCAGGGAAAACCTCCTCCCTGAATCCAGCCTGGCAAGCTCTTTAAGCACTTTAAAATTTTGATGAGACCTTCTCTCATTCCCTGTTTTAAACTCTGGGGAATCCACCCCAGACTACCAAGCAGCCCACTTACAGCAAACCTGCCATGCCTGGAACTAGCCCTTTCCCTTCTCTCCCCTTCTGATGGTAAGCTAAATTAAATTCATTTTCATTCCAATTTTCCTCGCCTGAACTTTAATAATCTGGCATTTAAAGTTTTGGACCATGAGCACAAGAGGCCTTCCAGTGCCTCTGAATGACCGATCGTTGTGTGTGAACCTAAAGGGTGTTTGCCGCCAAACTATTTGACTGTGGAGGACATTGAGAGGCCTTCACATATTGAAAGGAAGCTTTCACATAATGAAGAATAATGAGTCTGAAGAAAGGTCTCGACCCAAAACGTCATCCATTCCTTCCCTCCAGAGATGTTGCCTGTCCCTCTGAGTTACTCCAGCTTTTTGTGTCTATCTTTGGTTTAAACCAACATCTGCAGTTCCTTCTTACACATAATGAAACATAGTGCACACTTTCCAATGGTCAGCAATTCGGGTGGGAACAGTGGTTTATTCAACTCCCGACATGATCTACTCTAACCTCCAGTTTCAACACAAATCAAGGATGCAATGGGACATTTTGCCTCATGGCACAGAGGCACAGCTGGGAGAGCTGTTGACTCACAACACCACAGATCCGGGCTCGACCCCGACCTCGGGTGCTGTCTGTGTGGAGTTTGTATGGCCGCCCTGTGACCGTGTGGGTTTCCTCCCATGCTCTGGTTTCCTCCCACACACTCTTCTTTAGAGTCATAGAGTGATACAGTGTGGACAAAGGCCCTTCAGCCCAACTTGCCCACGCCGGCCAACATGTCCCAGCTACAATAGTCCTACCTGCCCACGTTGGGTCCATATCCCTCCAAACCTGTCCTCTCCATGTACCTGTGTAACTGTTTTTTAAATGATGGGATAGTCCCTGCCTCACTACATCCTCTGGCAGCTTGTTCCATACACCCACCACCCATTGTGTGAAAAAGTTACCCCTCAGATTCCGATTAAATCTTTTCCCCTTCACCTTAAACCTATGTCTTCCAGTTCTCACTTTCCCCTACTCTGGGCAAGAGAATCTGTGCATCTATTCGATCTATTCCTCTCATGTTGAAAATGATTTAATATTCCAAATTACAGAGGTTTAATCCAAATTTGTATTAATACTCTCCATAAGTAGCTACCAATCCATCTTCAGAACCTGGTAATTCCAGTACACCCCTCATTGGGTTTCAACGTAATTCCACATTTTGGTGGCAGACTACACCTTTGTACTTTCTAACAGAAAAAAGGTACAATGTTGAAAGAATGAATGATCACTGATAGATTTTGTAGAATGATGTTTTTGATTAACGTTCTTGGTTTGTTATTTTATAATGTTTCACTTGGCCACAGATGTTAATAGTTAAATTAAGTTCCATTCCGTCCTCGCCTGCACCCCAGATTATTTGTTTCATGATGTACGATTGCACTTGGGACTGAGGAGGTTACAGTGAGAGGAAGCATGAGAACCTGCTCAATATATAAGAACGCAAATTGATATATGAACTTCTCTCAGCAATATACAGAGCAATGCCCATGCTACTGTATGGCGATCGCTGGTTGGCACGGACTCGGTGGGCCGAAGGGCCTGTTCCCACGCTGTATCTCTAAACTAAACTACAGACCATCCTATCCTGTCCGTTGAAGAAGGGTCTCGACCCAAAACGTCACCCATTCCTTCTCTCCAGATATGCTGCCTGTCCCGCTGAGTAACTCCAGCTTTTTGTGTCTATCTTCAGTTTAAACCAGCATCTGCAGTTCCTTCTTACACTATCCTGTCCGTTGTTCTGTAACAGCAGTAACCACAACATCCGCTCTCTCACTCCTAACTCTTAGTTAAATTAAGTTTAAATCCTAACTCTTAATGTGCTTCTAGCTCTGGCTAACTCACCTTTGAAAATTTAACAGCTGCTCTCTCTGACACACTCCACATCTAATCATGCAAGCCAGCATGATATTAAAAGCTGGCATCATAAGACAAGGTAAATCTTGCCAAATTAACACAAATTGAAATGAACATCTGCATAAATGACAATAAAATGCAAGATGCGCTTTGCAGAATGGTTTATAGAATATTTTGTTTATAATCCTGGAATTTTCAGACGCCTGGTTGACAGTCCAGAATAGAGTGAATTACTAATTACCTTTAGAGGCAGATCCTCCAAAACTCCAAGCTCCTGAAGAACTAATTGAACTGACAGCTCAATGCAACCCTGTCAACTGCACCAATTTGCAGTGTATTCCAATCACCTGGCGTTTGTGACCAAGTCACCAGAGTCTTGGTAACTTTCACAACTGACTGGAGATGCTGTGGTACGTGAGAGGCCCCACATCTTTTGGATGAGCTGTAAACTTAGCTGCCAGGTAGAGTAAGAACACTCCATGGCAGCATAGAGAGGTGTACTGGAGTAGAGTTGCCACCTTACAGCGCCAGATGTCCAGGTTCGATCCTGACCATGGGTGCTGTCTGTACGGAATTTATACGTTCTCCCTGTGACCACGTGGGTTTTCTCCAGGTGCTCCGGTTTCCGCCCACACTTCAAAGATGTAGAGATTTGAAGGTTAATTGGCTTCTGTAGATTGTAATTTTTTCCTAGTTTGTAGGACGGTGCTCGTGTCTGGGGTTCACTGATTGGCGCGGACTCGGTTGGCCGCAGGGCCTGTTTCCACGTTGTATCTCTAAAGTCTAAAGTCTATACACCGACATGGGAAAGGTTGACAAGGAAGTCCTAAATAACAATGCACTGACAGATTCAAATGAAGATCTGATGTAGTAATACATCGGAAGAGTTTTTATAGGCATAATCAGCCAATATTTAGCATTAAATACAGGACAAAGCTTGGGTCACTAAAATAGTTTGTTAGGGATCATCTTAATGCTCCAGTCACTCTGGCAATTAAATTAAATGACAAAACGTCAAGATGTTGCTCATCCAAAATTAAAACAAAAAATACTCTAAACGCAGCAAGTTCGGCAGCCTCTGTGAAAGATGTTTAATGTTTCAGGTCAAAGGCCTTTTGCTCGATTTAGGAAAGTTCTAAAGTCGTGAGGGGAATAATAGTGTGAATGCAGGAGAATCATTTGTACAGCATTTTTAGTTTAGTTTTAGTTTAGAGATACAGCACAGAAACAGGCCCTTCAAACCATCGAGTCCATGCCAGCCAGTGACTCCCGCACACTAACACTATCCTACACACACTAGATCAAAATATCATAAGATCATAAGTGATAGGAGTAGAATTAGGTCATTCGGCCCATCAAGTCTACTCCACCATTCAATCATGGCTGATCTATGTCTGTCTATCTATCTATTTATCTCTAAAGATCTATCTCCTAACCCCATTCTCCAGCCTTCTCCCCATAACCTTTGACACCTGTAATAATACTAATCACTAGGGACAATTTACAATTTTACCAAAGCCAATTAGCCTTAGTTAAGTTTAGAGATACAGCGCGGATGCCCATCGAGTCTGCACCGACCAGTGATCCCCGCATATTAACACTATCCTATACACTTGGAACAATTTATACACAAGCCAGTTAACCTACAAACCTGTACATCTTTGGAATATGGGAGGAAACCAGAGCACCAGAAGAAAACCCACGCAGGTCGCGGGGAGAACATACGAACTCTGTACTGACAAGCACCCATAGTGAGGAACGAACCCGGGTTTCTGGCGCTGTAAGGCAGCAACTCTACCGCTGCGTCACCCTGCCATCCCCAATTCAGTAAAGCCCCTGTCCCACTTACGTGTCCTTGGCACGCTAATTACGCGACCTCGTGGTCACGTTGAGGTGCGACGGTCCCGCGAAGGTCGCGCGCGATTTCATGCGCCCACACAGTCGTCTGGAGCGCATGACGTCATTTGAAGATGGACACAAAGCAGGAGTAACTCAGCGGGACCGGCAGCATCTCTGGAGAGAAGCAATGGGTGACGTTTCGTGTCGAGACTCTTCTTCAGTCTGAAGGAAGGGTCTTGACCCGAAACGTCACCCATTGCTTCTCTCCAGAGATGCTGCCGGTCCCGCTGAGTTACTCCAGCATTTTGTGTCTATCTTCAATTTTCTTGGCCCCGCTCTGGGAGTAGAAGTGGGGGCGGATCCGGACTGCAATGGCCGTGAGCCCCAGGCCGAGTTCGGCGATCGTTTGCCTGCTTCTGCTGCTGTTGGAGGTGAGATGTTGCGTCGCGCCAGGGTCTTGGGCCTGTCCCACTTTGGCCGTCAGTTATGCGACAGGCCGTTGGGGCGCAAAGATTTTGTTCGCTATAAAATTTCGGAGCGCCGCGCGATGTCGTGCATAACTACATACCCCTCCGCGCTTCTCAGTGGGACCGGCCCCGCGCGGCCACACGATGCCCATGCGCCTCAACACGACGACGAGGTCGCGTAATCTGCGTGCCAAGGACACGTAAGTGGGACAGGCCCTTAACTGTTGTGACTTTCAGGAAAGAAGGCAGCATAGATTTTATTTCTATGCAGTATTTTTCAATCTTACTAACTGCCACAATTTTGGGATGGTGTACTAATTTGGAATGATGAGGCTCCCTTTTGAGTAAAATGATCATCGAATATAAACTAAAGGTCCATTTTCCATGAAAATATCACAAGATCGTTTCAAAGAGGCTGAATTAACGGTGGGTACTTTGCAGCCTTTTAAGTGTTAAAATATTCATCACTTTGAAGTGCAAAGTTGCCTCAATGGCTGAATGTTTATTAAATTAGTAATAAAATTGTGACTTCCACTCCACTCATGATCTGAGATATTGATGGGTTTTTCTTACCTGGCTCTGCATTTCTTTATTTGCAATGGTGTACAGTATTTTAAGTGCCACTTCTCTTCTGCTCTTTTATGCAAACAATCAGTCTTTATTGTGCACCCCCACCAATTGATGGTATAAAGGTTATTTGATTTCAGGAGGGCATCACTGAGATCCCTAATCAGTCTTCAACAACTTCCATCCTAATGGGCCTGTCCCACTTATGTGAATATTTCAGCGACTGCCGGCACCCGTCATAGGTCGTTGCAGGTCGCCAAAAACTTTCAACATGTTGAAAATCCAGCAGCGAAAAAAAAAAGCTACGACTCTTTGGCGACTGAGGAGACTACTCACGACCATACAGGCGACACCCTGGTGACATGTCGCAGGGTGAAGCCTGTATGGTCGTGAGTAGTCGCCCAAAGAGTCGTACCTTGTTCTGGTCCACGCTGGATTTTCAACATGTTGAAAATATTCGGCGACCTGCAACGACCTATGACAGGTGCCGGCAGTCGCCGAAAAAGTCGCGCAAGTGGGACAGGCCCATAACCCTAATCAGTCTCCTGCAACATCCGTCCTAACGGTATTATGGAATTGATTGGCAATAGAAGTCATTTGGCTGGACGTACTCTTGCCGGTTTATTGAAACTTTGTTTAGTTGGTTAAATCACTCCTGATATGTCGCAATAACAGCTTTTTGGAATTCCTTCCCTTCAGATTATTTAATGGAATCCAGGTGACAATACTGAAGACAGACACAAAAAGCTGGAGTAACTCAGCGGGACAGGCAGCTTCCCTGGAGAGAAGGAATGGGTGACTGTTCGGGTCGAGACCCTAATGTATTATTATTATTATTATTACTTCAGACAATACTGAAGACCTGAATCAAGGGAAGACTTAACATTGTCTTGAAGACGACTATTGGGATTTTTGTGAGCAAGGCCATGGTATACTTTAATCATTAACGCTCCTCACATCTCAGATTAAGCCTGAATTAGCTTTCCTTTGGTATACAAGTGACAACAGATACTGTATGTAGTTTTCTGTAAGTATAGCTCATCTTTGGGACCCATCAATGGTTTCTGATTAAGTCAGGTGATAATGAGTTTAAGTTTATTATTGTCACATGTACCGAAGTCCAGTGAAAAGGTTTGTTTTGCATGCTATCCAGTCAAATCAAAGAATGCTGGGTCAAGTACAATAGGTGGAGCAAAGGAAAAGATACAGAGTGCAGAATATAGTTCTCAGCATTGTAGCACGCCAGTACCAGAGACAAAGCACAATGCCTGCAATAAGGTAGAGGTGAATTAGACAGTACCTTAGCTCATGGAAGGACCATTAAGAAATCTGATAACAGAGGGGAAGAAGCTGTTCCCGAGTCTTGTGGTGCGCCACGTTCTGTATCTTCTGCACAACGGGAGCAGGGAGAAGAAGGAATGACCAGGGCGGGACAAGTCTTTGATTATGTTGTCTGCTTTCCCAAGGCAGCGTAGTGAATGATGCTTTCCCAAGGCAGCGTAGTGAATGATGCTTTCCCAAGGCAGCGTAGTGAATGATGCTTTCCCAAGGCAGCGTAGTGAATGATGCTTTCCCAAGTGTAGATGGAGTCAATGTTGGAAGTCGGGTCAGTGGGTTGGACTGGGCTGCATCCTTAATTCTCTGTAATTTCTTGTGGTCTTGGGCAGAGCGTACAGAATGCTTTTAGAACCATGTACCCCTGGCTGCCTCACATCAGAACAGTCCTTAAAGAGAAGCTGTTCTTCAATTCCTAGGCTCCACAAATAAAGATATTGCACTACAGTGCACACTACTGGCAAACTACCCACCCAGCTTGTCTTTACAAAACATAGACATAGAAAATAGGTGCAAGAGTAGGGCATTCGGCCCTTCGAGCCAGCACCACCATTCAATCCACAATCAGTTAGAAGATAATCACACAGCTAGTGATGGAAGAGAAAATGCTACAGTAGGTGACTTGGAGAACTACAGTATGTGTTCCAAAGCATCTACTGTATCTTCCTTTCACCTTCTAGAAGGAGTAGATTGCAGATTTTGACAAATTATTTTTCTGTACACTGATCTGATCCTGAAAATATTATCATCTGTGAAAAATCTATTGAAATATATTAAATATATATTTCAGGCATGCAGCCAAAAATTCAACTGCTCGAGTTTTATCTCTCAGTTAGTTATGATGCTTCAAACTCTTGAGAATCAAGTGAATAATGGCCAGGAATCTTTCCTTTTATGATCAGCCTAGAGACGGCAGTTAAAGTTAGCAGTTTGTAGGCCGTTGTGAAATGTGTGCTGGAATAGAAAACTATTAGATGCCAAGATAATCTTGTGGGTGGTGACACTGATCAGCTTTACACATTGGTAATATTATCATCTTGACAAGTCTACACAAGTCGTTGAAGCAAACGGGTGCCCTGCAATGCTGTGTTATCAGCCCCTTACTATACTCCCTATACATGACTGTGCGGCCAAATTCCCCTCTGACTTTATTTACAAGTTTTACAGATGACAGCACCATAGTGGGCCGGATCGCAAACAATGATGAGACGGAGTAAAGGAAGGAGGCAGAGAGTTTAGTAGCATGGTGTCAGAAGGGTCTCGACCCGAAACGTCGCTTATTCCTTGTCTCCATAGATGCTGCCTCACCCGCTGAGTTCCTCCAGAATTGTTGTCTACCTCTCCCTCAATGTCAGCAAAACAAGGGAGCTGGTCAAAGAGGAAGATGACTGAACTTTATTGCCTTCCATCACAGTGAGGAATGTTGATTCCACTGTGGTGGACGTTTATGTTACATTTATTTGATGTGTGTATTGTGTTCTTTTCACTTAGTATGGTTGTATGGTAACTCAAATTTCATTGTACCTTAGTTGGTTAAATGACAATAAACGCAAACTTGAACTTGAACTTCAGGAAGCATGTCTGGCGCGTATCAATGGCTCTGAAGCAGAGATGCTCAAGAGTTCATGTTGGTGTAAATATCACCGTAAATGTGTCCTGGTTCAACCACATTGATGCTTTGGGCAAGAAGGCATGCCGTCACCTCTACTGCATCACAAGGCTAAGAAAATTCACATAACTCTTACCAATTTCTACAGATGCACCGTAAAAACATTCTCCTCGGATGCATCGCATTGGTATGGTATCTTTGTCCAAGTCAACTAGAATTTGAGAGAATTGGGAACACAAGCCAGCCCATCACACAAATCTGTCTCCTCCAACATGGATTTAATCCATACGCTGCTGCAGGAAAGTAGCCAACATACTCCAGGACCACTTACACCCTGGTCATTCTCTCCTCTCCATCTCCCATTGAGCAGAAGGCACAAAAGCTTAAAAGCATGTTCCACCGGATACAAGAACAGGTTCTTCCCTGCTGTTATCAGGTTCTTGAACAAACTTTTCATATGCTTGGGATGAATTCGCAATCTTCCAAATTACATTGTTGCAGCCCTGATACTGTCTCTGTGGCTGTAACACTATGTTATGTATACTGCAAATTTTTTCTTTTGCATTACCTGATGGGGTCATGTATGATATGATTTGCCTGGATAGTACGCAACATGAAGTTTTTCACTGTACACATGGCAGTAGTAAACCTAAGCCAATACCAATGGAGTCCATTGCAAACACAGTGGTCGCTGAAGAAAGTCCCCAAGATTCATCTTTTCTGATGCCTTCACATGCTTTTGCCAGGTACCATCATCCTTTTGAAATATTTCCCACCCTGTCAGATACTTTCCTGTCCTTCACCTTTTGTCTCCATACTTATTCAAAATGTGTTTTATCTTAAAATTTTAATGGAATGCTATCAATCTAATCTTCCCTCCATGAATTCTGCCCTGACCTTTTCTGTCACATTTCACATCTTCATCTGTAGTTAATGTGCAGAAAGATGTTTAAATAGTGTAAAAGCTTTGCCATCTAACACATGGAAATTGGATGGGAGTCCATTAGTCATTACATCTTTTAATCCAATGGCATCCTTGGGGGTCTCTCACCACTGTCCCAATATTGGTTCTGAAGTGCCAGTTACAGGAGTGTAACCTGCAGCTAAACCTCCACAATGGATGGTGGGAAAAGAAGTCGACCCTATTGTGCGCACTAGTCCACCTGCTGATTAGACCGCTGATGCAAGGGCTGCCAGGTGCTAAGGATCACTTAAACCTTGGTGGCTGGGAGGTTTCTCATTCAGGACACTGAAAGAGAACAATAGAACAGATTGAAGGTAGATACAAGACGCTGGAGTAACTCAGCAGGACAGGCAGCATCTCTGGAGAGAAGGAATGGGTGACGTTTTGGGTCGAGACCCTTCTTCAGACTGATGTCAGGGGAGTGGGCGGTACAGAGATAGAATGTAGTTGGGGGACAGAAAGACTGGTGGGAGAACTGGGAAGGGGAAGGGGATGGAGAGAGGGGGATAGCAAGGGCTACTTGAAGTTAGAGAAGTCAATGTTCATACCACTGGGGTGTAAGCTGCCCAAGCGAAATATGAGGTGCTGTTCCTCCAATTTGCGTTGGGCCTCACTCTGACAATGGAGGAGGCCCAGGACAGAAATGTCAGATTGGGAATGGGAGGGGGAGTTAAAGGGCTGAGCAACCGGGAGATCAGGTAGGTTAAGGCGGACTGAGCGGAGGTGTTCAGCGGAGGTGTTCAGCGAAATAGAACAGATTGGGTAGGAAGGAACTGCAGATGCTGTTTTACACCAAAGATAGACACAAAGTGCTGGAGTAACAGCGGGACAGCCGGCATCTCTGGAGAGAAGGAATGGGTGGCGTTTCGGGTCGGGGCCCTTCTTCGGAACAGATTGTCCTGTAAACACAACCCTTGGATCACGGGGCAGGTCAACAAACATTCTGGAATAAAGGAAAAAACATATAAAAAAGGGGGATAAGGAACTGAAGATGTTGCAGGGTGATGAATCTGTGGAATTAATTGCCGCAGACAACTGTGGAGGCCATGTCAATGGGTATTTTTAAAGCAGAGATTAGTTTAGTTTCGAGAAGCAGCATGGAAACAGACCCTTGCCACCCACCGAGTCCGCGCTGACCAGCGATCGCCCATACACTAGTGCTATCCTACGCATCAGGGACAATTTACAGAAGCCAATTAACCTACAAACCTGCACATCTTTGAAATGTGGGAAGAAAACTAAGCATCTGGAGAAAACCCACGCAATCACAGGGAGAACGTCCAAACTCCGCACAGACAGCACCCATAGTCAGGGTCGAACCCAGGTCCCTGGCGCTGTAAGGCAGCAACTCTACCGCTGCACAAATGTGATTGATTGGTAGGTTCTCGATTAGTAAGGAGGGGTACAAAGGTTACGGGGAGAAGGCAAGAGATTGGGGTTGAGAGGGAAATATAGATCAGGCACGATTGAATGGTGGAGCAAACTCGATGGGCTGAATGGCCTAATTCTACTTCTATTTCTTCCGATCATATGTTGGCACTCTGAGCAAAACACAAAGTGCCGGACCACATCAATGGGTCAAGCAGCATCTGTGGAAGGATTGGGCAGGCAACGCTTCAGGTCGGGACCCATCTTCAGAATAATGGGACATTGGCTACTTAATGGCCTGTCCCACTTAGGCTAGTTTTAGGTGACTTCCAGCGACTGTCATGGTCGTAGCAGGTCACCAAATAAATGGCGACTGGACCCGCGTTCGAAATAAAATTTCAAATAGAATCATCGAAGTTAGCACCGGCGTCAACCTACGTCACCTGTCCTCAACCTACGTTAACCTGGCGACAACTACGACAGCACCTACGTCAGGAGAAGTCAAGCTACGCTCATTGGCGTCAAACCCACTGTCGCCGACTGTCTCCGAAAATGTTTCAACATGTTGAAAATCCAGCGGCGACCAGAAAGACGCTTCGACTCTTTGAGCGACTGAGCAGACTACTCATGACCATACAGGCGACCATGTGACAACAGCCTAGTCGCCTAAAAAATAGCGTAAGTGGGACAGGCCCTATAGGCAGCAACCTTGAGATCAGTCTTCATGAAGAAGTACATCCTGTCCCCAGAGAAGACCAATCACCAGCCAAATGAACTCAGCCAAGTTCTCTTGATCTGCCAATAACTAGGTCTGAATCAGTACAAAAAGTAATAAAAGTGTACGATAGTTGTTTAAGGTAAGTAATGAATTGTAATAAAAAGCCTTGAGCATAATTTTGAGCCGAGTGGTGTGAAGCTTTACTTAACCGGAGCAGGAGGACCAACAGATGTGCTAACATTGTTGTAACTATGCATATTCATATAAGGATCGCCAATGTTATTCTGTACTGTTAATTTAGAGAGAAGTAATGTTCATGCAAGAAAGGATAATATTAATTCCACTGTGCTGATTTAAGGACAGTTAATTTTGTACAATATTTTTAAGGAGAGACAAGGCTAATAATGTTCTATCCACAAAGGAAAAGCTATTTGTTAATAATATACTGTTCAATTAGGGACAGGTTCTGTTACCTGCACTACTCTGTCAATGAGGCCTTTGCTAGTTCGGGTCATAGAGTCACACAGCGTGGAAACAGGCCCATCGGCCCAACTTGCCCATGCCGACCAAGATGCCCCGATTACACTAGCCCCACTTGCCTGCATCTGGCCCATATCCCTCTAAACCTGTCCAATCCATGTGCCTGTCTATTTTTTCCACTTTATTTAGGGATGAGCAGTGCTAATTGCGTCTGACGAAGGGGCTCGACCTGAAACATCACCCATTCCTTCTCTCCAGAGATGCTGCCTGACCCGTTGAGTTACTCCAGCATTTTGTGTCTATCTATTGCTAATTGCAAACTCTTTACATAAGGCATTGAATTTATATAGTTAGGACAGAGAAGGGTCACTGGCAATTCTGTACTGTAGATATACGGAAGTACATTTAACTCAGTATTCACTAGGAATGCGGCACTGTTAATTAAGAGGTCTGTAACAAAATAGTGTTTGTTAACTCTGCTGTTTTAAAGCTGCATTTTGTTGATCCTACACTGCCCATGCAGAGAGTTGCTCCTCTGCACTGTTCACTGTAGATTTAGTGCTGTAAATTGGGAAAGAGAACTGCATTGATCATTTAGAGGGAGTATAGGCCCATCGGCCCAACTTGCCCGTGACGACCAACATGCCCAGATTACACTAGGATCGGGTAGATGCACAGAGTCTCTTGCCCAGAGTAGGGGAACCGAGGACCAGAGAATCTGAGGGGTAACCTTTTCACACAAAGGGTGGTGGGTGTATGGAACAAGCTGCCAGAGGAGGTAGTTGAGGCAGAGACTATCCCCATGTTTAAGAAACAGTTAGACAGGAACATGGATCGGACAAGTTTGGAGGGATATGGACCAAGCGCAGGCAGGTGGTTCTAGTGTAGCTGGGACACTTTGGTCGGTGTGGGCAAGTTGGGCTGAAGGGCCTGTTTCCACATTGTATCACTCTTTGACTCGATGACTATACTATCAAATCGGTTCTGTTTTTTTCATACTGCTCATTTAGGAACGGCCACTGCTGGTTCTGCACTGTAGCCAAAGAGAGATGGAGGTTGTTGATTCTATACTGTTGATTTAGTGATAAGGAGGCAGCATGGTGGTGTCCCAGCTGGCACTCTTACCCCACAGGTCCAGGAACCCAGGATTGGAGTATTGAAGTGTTACTGCACTATTAGAGAGAACTGCAATCCTGCACTCTTCAAATGGGGAGGGTCACTGTTAATTCTGTCCTACATTTGTAAGAATGGACGTTATATAAATTCAGGACTAGGTTATTTGTTTAGGAACAGATCGATGCTGCATTGTTCAAATGGTGTGGTGCAAAGAGGAACTGCGCTGATCATTTTGAGAAGTGCGTTGTTAATTTGACACTATGGTCCTCAGATATGTGGAGATGTTGCTCATTCTGTACTGTTCATCATATAGAGGAGCTGTTAATTCTGTCCTGATCATGTACGGACGGATGCTGTTAATTCTATGCTGGTCATATATGGCTTTGTACTGTAAATTCTGTTCTAACCACTGAAGGATGATCAAACAGTACACTTCACCTCCAGAGGAGCATTGCTCATTCTACACAAAAATAATGATTTCTGCACTGTTCAGCCGGGAAGGACTGTGCTAAATCCTTCAAATTATTTTGGAGCAGCATACTGGCGCAGCGGTAGAGTTGCTGTCTTGCAGCGCCAGAGACCCAAGTTTGATCCTGACTACGGGTGCTGTCAGTAAGGAGTTTGTACGTTCTTCCCGTGACCACGTGGGTTTTCTCCAGGAGCTCCGGTTTCCTCCCACACTCTAAAGATAATTTGATCACTTGTGTTTTTAAAATAAAGTATTACTGAAGTTGGAAGGCAAAGAGAAAGATGAAGCCAGCACTGGAAGTGAATGGTGCTGTTTTACTTCAAATGATGCCAATAATTGTCCATTATTTCAATGAGAGAAAGAAACAAGAAACAGCTGGCCTGATAATTACATGGTGGTTTAGCGGACAGGACTATCTGACAAAGAAGGCCGTCAAGAGAGGGATGAACCAGCACAATACGGACAACATGACAGCAGCTCCTGGAGCAGCTTGTACTGGAGCCTACCAGGGAGAAGGCAATTCTGGATTTAGAGGTGTGTAATGAACCGGATTTGATAAGGGAACTCAAGGTAAAAGAGCCATTAGGAGGTAGTGATCATAATATGATACATTTTAATCTGCAATTTGAGAGGAAGACGGTACAATCGGAAGTGTCAGTATTGCAGTTGAACAAAGTGGACTATGGAGGCATGAGGGAGGAGCTAGCCAAAGTTGACTGGAAAGAGACCCTAGCAGGGATGACGGTGGAACAGCAATGGCAGGTATTTCTGGGAATAATCCAGACAGTGCAGGATCAGTTCATTCCAATGAGGAAGAAAGATTCTAAGGGGAGTAAGAGGTGACCGTGGCTGACAAGGGAAGTCAAGGACAGCATAAGAATAAAAGAGAAGATTTATAACATAGCAAAGATGAGCGGGAAGCCAGAGAATTAGGTAACTTTTAAAGATCAACAGAAGGTAACTAAAAAGGCAATATGTGGAGAAAAGATGTACGAAGATAAGCTAGCCAAGAATATAAAGGAGGATAGTAAATGCTTCTTTAGGTATGTGAAGAGGAAAAAAATAGTTAAGACAAAAGTGGGTCCCTTGAAAACAGAAACAGGTGAATTTATTATGGGGAACAGGAAACGGCAGACATGTTGAACAGGCACTTTGGTTCTGTCTTCATTAAGGAAGACACAAACAATCTCCCAGATGTACTAGGGAACAGAGGACCTAGAGTGATGGAGGAACTGAAGGAAATTCACATTAGTCAGGAAATGGTGTTGGGTAGACTGATGGGACTGAAGGCTGATAAATCCCCAGGGCCTGATGGTCTGCATCCCAGGGTAGTTAAGGAGGTGGCTCTAGAAATTGTGGATGCCTTGGTGATCATTTTCAAATGTTCTCTAGATTCTGGATCAGTTCCTGTGGATTGGAGGTTAGCTAATGTTAACCCACTTTTCAAGAAAGGAGGGAGAGAGAAAGCAGGGAATTATAGACCAGTTAGCCTGGTGGTGGAGAAAATGCTGGAGTAGATTATCAAAGATGTAATAGCAGCGCATTTGGATAGCAGTAACAGGATCGGTCCAAGTCAGCATGGATTTACGAAGGGGAAATCATGCTTGACAAATCTTCTGGAATGTAAGGGTAAATGGACAAGATAGAGCCAGTGGATGTAGTGTACCTGGACTTTCAGAAAGCCTTTGATAAGGTCCTACACAGGAGATCAGTGGGCAAAATTAGAGCACATGGTATTGGGGGTATGGTATTGACATGGATAGAAAATTGGTTGGCAGACAGGAAATAAAGAGTCAGGATTAACGGGTCCCTTTCAGAATGGCAGGCAGTGACTAGTGGGGTGCCGCAAGGCTCAGTGCTGGGACCGCAGCTACTTACAATATACATTAATGATTTAGATGAAGGGATTAAAAGTAACATTAGCAAATTTGCAGATGACACAAAGCTGGCTGGCAGTGTGAACTGTGAAGACGATGCAATGTGGATGCAGGGTGACTTGGACAGGATGGGTGAGTGGGCAGATGCATGGCAGATGCAGTATAATGTGGATAAATGTGAGGTTATCCACTTTGGTGGCAAGAATGGGAAGGCATATTATTAGTAAGATTAAACGAGAACTTACCAGTTCGAAGTTTGATCATTATTTTATGAGGAGTACGTTGAGGGAATACGTGAAGAACCCCGCCAGGACGCATGCGTGTCATTCTTCAAAGCAGCGGTGTGAAATCACAGATAACTGTAATGACTGAACATAGTAAGATTAGAAAAGATGATACCAGTTGAATATATGATCAAGGGTGGGAGCGGAGGGCACGTATTCCCTCAACGTACTCCTCATAAAATAATGATCAAACTTCGAACTGGTAAGTTCTCGTTTAATCTTACTATTTTACTTCGGAGTCACGTGAGTGACTACATGAAGATTTCAAAGCTCTGTGATTTCATGCCGTGGAAACGAGTCCATGCATCACATCTGCCTTAATGACTATGGGAGGAATTGTGTTAACATGTTTAGACATGAATACGACATTGAAATCCATGTTAAATTTATTAACACCAAATTATAGCCCCTATTTATGGGGTGAAATTATATTACAGAACTTAAAATTGTTTCTGCAAACGTTCCAGATTTAATTACTGGTTTATGATAAAATAGTTGGAAAGTTTTCTCCGTTGACCATCCTGCTGTCTTGAGGATTTGGTCCATCGGAACATCCAACTGCATAGCTGCCGATGTAGCTGCAGCCCTGGTGGAATGAGATTTGAAAATGTTAGTATCCACCCCAGCCTTTAATAGAACCTGTTTCAGCCATCTTGAGATGGTCTGGACCGTCACTTTTTTGTGAGGTTGCTTGTGGCTGATTAATAGTGCCATCTCTTTGCCTCTGATGATTTTTGTGTTCTCCATATATAGCAGTAAATGTCTTACTATACAGAGACGATCATCTGTCGGGTAAGCCCTAAATTCTATATTGAGGCCTGCTGACCCCTGTCTGTTCTGCTTGACTAATTCATAAATATGACACGTTATATTTCCAGATGAAGAAGTCATGTTGTCCAGTCTTAATTTATGTAATGTCTGTACCCTTTGTGCCGTGACCAATGCCATCAGCATGACTGTTTTCAGTGTCAGTCTTTGTAGGGACAGTGTTTTTGCTGGAGACCAATTCCTTAGCATCGTCAGGACAATACTCACATCCCATATTTGGGAGTACCTGGTTCTTGGGGGATTGATATTAAAAATTCCCCTCGTAAGTTTTGTTACCAGGGGGTGAGTTCCAACAGAATGACGCTCTGCTCCTTGGTATAGATATGTTGACAGGGCACTTCTGGCGCAGTTGATGGCACTATAACTGAGCCCCTCATCGTAATGGAGGCCTGCCAGGAATTCCAGAACAGACAGGATGTTCCTGGATCTGTAGGTGATGTTGTTTCTGTGACAGTACATCTCCCATTTCCTGATGTATACCAGGTACTGTTTTTTGGTGGACTGTCTGTGGGCCGCTGAAATAATGTTCACTGTTCGGTCCGTCAGTCCCAGTTGCAGTAGAGGTACTTTTAGACTCTACAAATTAATAAGTTCATATGGTTATGACATGGGTGGCTTTCCCTTGTTACGGGATGAACCAGTAAATCTGGTCTATGCCAGATGGTGATGCATGGTTCTAATACCATGTCGAGTATCACAGGGAACCATGGTTGAGTAGGCCAATCGGGTACTACCAAAATACCAGACGCAGAGTCTTGCTGTATTTTCCTTAATACCCGACTGATGAGGCAGAAAGGAGGGAATGCATAAATAAACAATTTCCCCCAATGCAGCGAAAATGCATCTGTCGCCGCTGCCCCAGGATCTGGTTCCCATGAAACATAGTTTGATAACTGGTGATTAAGCCTGGATGCGAATAGATCGATATCTGGTGTTCCATACCATGCTGTAATATCAGCAAATACTTTTTTATCCAACATCCATTCAGTATTTTCATTAAATTTGCGTGACCTGGTGTCTGCCACTGAATTTAGTTTACTTGGTAGGTAAGTGGCTGATATCCAAATATTTTTCTGGATACACCATTGCCAAATTGTGTTGGCCAGCTTGTCACATGATATCGATTTGTTTCCACCCATGTGGTTGATATATGCTACCACCGTGGTATTGTCAATCTGTAGTCTAACATGCTGGTGATATAACCCAGAACAATATGACTTTAGTCCATGGAATGCACCCAACATTTCGAGGTAGTTTATGCCCAGTGTATGTAATAATGACGCCTCTTGTGCAGTCCATCTGCCTCCACAGCTGGAGATGGAATTGGTAGCACCCCAACCAAGTGCACTGGCATCAGTTTGTAGTACCATAGAAGGGTTGTTGATAACGATTGGATTGGAACAATGCCGACTGTTATCTGTCCACCATTTTAGTTCCATTATGGCTTCGATTGGTAGCTTCATTGGTCTGTCAAAATGACCAGCATTAATTTTGAGTGCTCGTATTTTTGCCCTCTGTAAATTTTGATAATGTAAAGGTCCAAATTGTGTGGCTGGAAAGGCAGCCACTATTTTGCCAATTATTCTTGCTACCAATCTGATGGATGGTTTACTGATGTCAATGAGGTTATTGCAAGCCTCTATTAAGGCTATAGCCTTTTCCTTAGGCAAAGTCACCGACATGTGAACGGAGTTAATGGTGAACCCCAAATAATCCATTGTGGTGGAAGGGTTTAATTTAGATTTAACTGGATGGATGATAAACCCCAGTTTTTCAAATAATTGTTTTGTGGCTGTTACCGTTTCTTTGGCCAATTCCAAAGTTTTGCCCACAATAAGGATGTCATCTAGGTATGCCATCACCATGTGTTTTTGTTTCCGCAGAAACGATAGAGCTGGTTTCAAAATTTTAGTGAACAGCCTAGGGGCTGATGTTAGCCCATTTGGTAGTGCTCTGTACTGCCAGAGCTGTCCCATCCAGTTGAATTTTAAATAACATCTGTGGTCACCTCGTATAGGGACTGAATAGTAAGCATCTTTTAAATCGATGCTAGCCATGAAGTAACCTTTGGAAATCAATTGTTTAGTAGTAACAAAGGTTTCCATTTTGAAATGAATATATTGTACAAAAGTATTCAAATTTGTCAAATCTATGATGATGCGACAACACCATCTTTTTTGGTTTTGGTAAAGATATTGGACACAAATTCCAGTGATTCGTGTTGGGTTTTTTCAATTACCCGTTTTGCGTAAAGCCGCTCCAGTTCAGCATGTGCTTCTGATTTTTCTTTACCTGAAAGTACGAACATTCGGTTCGGTACATGCTGAACTGGAGGGCTATGCTTGTGTATAAATTCTATGGTATATCCCTGGATACTGCTTAAAATATAAGTGTCTGTAGTTAACATACTCCATTCATCCAGAAAGAAGTGTAATCTCCCACCAACCTCCATACTCCCTGCAATTCGTAAGGAACCAGACCCACCTACCTCCATAGTTACCAGTGGCTGGTTTACTTCCTTTTGTGAATCCTTCGTGGAGGTTGAGGCGCCGGCGTCTGGGTTTGTGGTTGGGTTGGCGTTGGGGGTTTGCGCATCTTCCACGAAGGCCGGTCTGGGCCATGGCCTAAAAAAGACCGATGTTCGGTGTACCTGGCCTTTGAGCTTTCACCAGTTTGTCTTGTTCTACTGGTGGGTGCATAAGGGTGCTGTTTATGACCATAGTAGGGTTTTGATGATGATGTCGCTTTGATGAGCCCCAGGGTTTTTGCCTCCTCATCGAGCTCTTTGACTTGTTTGGATAGGTTACCTCCAAATAGTAAAATTGGAGGTTTTATGTTGCCAGGTTTGCACAGACCTGCAAATTTCGGGTTTAAAGCAGGTCGGATGGCACTCTTCCTGATGACGTTAATTTCGTATTGGGTATTACAGAGTAGCGCCAGTGCATCCTGTTGATCCTGCGACATCTCCTTTTCATCTACTGTCCGGGCGAAAGCTGTTATTCCCGTTGTTAGGAGCTTTAGTACTTTTTGGAGTTTGACACCCATGCCTCTAACTCCTGCTCCGACGTGTTTCCATATGCAGTTATTTACAATTGGAACATTCAGGGATGTACAGTTCCCAGGTGGCAAATGTCTTGCTGTGGTGTCCAATACAGCCTGTTCCTGTAGCTGCTTAAATGACATATAGTCAATACTGGCAGCTAGTTTCGGTTCCAGGTTTCGGCCAGTTTGGTCTGGCTGTATGAATTGGGACACCATGTCCAGTAGATTTTGGTCTTCCTGCACCCCTCGCACACTTGATGTTTGTTCTGGAAACCCCTCTTCAGGGTCAGCCCAGAATTGACCCCCAGTACTCCCCTCTGACGAGGGAGATGCACTGTGCAGACCTACAAGAGGTGCTGCTGTGGGTGTATTAAATTGCCCACAGTGACTAGACTCCATCTCCCGGAGCCTGTCACGTTGGAGCATTTGCTCCATAAGCCGCTCCATCCGGCTCCAGCGTTCACGGTCGCTGGTCGCTGGCCGCTCGCGGCTGCTCAAAGTCGGACTCATCCGAGTCAACGACTCTATTAGACTTTTGTATTGCCTTACCGCCCGGCCGCGGTGTAGATCTGGCCGGTGCGGGGCCGAAGTTGGGCACAGCTGTTCCCATTACGGATGATTCCCGTGCCGCTGGCCGCTGGCCGCTGCTGGCTGCCCGCAACTCCGCGGTCCTCCCTCGACAGCTTTGGAGCAGCCTTCTTGGTTTTCCTCGTTTTGTCCATTGGAGTCTACACCTGTAAAACAGTATGTAGAACAAAAAAAGAACGCAGAGTATCACTTACCTGCAGTTCCCGGCTTTTAAACTTTGCCGCTGAGGGGGAACGTCGTTCCACCCGTGTGACTGTTTCGCAATGCGTGTAGCGATATGACACGCATGCGTCCTGGCGGGGTTCTTCACGTAGTCACTCACGTGACTCCGAAGTAAAATATCTGAATGGTGTCAGGTTAGGGAAAGGGGAAGTAGAATGAGACCCGAGGGTCCTTTTACATCAGTCACTGAAAGTAAGCATGCAGGTACAGCAGGCAGTGAAGAAAGCTTCATAACGAGAGGAGTTAAGTCTAGGAGCAAAGAGGTCTTTCTGCAGTTGTACAGGGCCCTGGTGAGACCGCACCTGGAGTATTGTTTGCAGTTTTGGTCTCCTAATTTGAGGAAGGACATTCTTGCTATTGAGGGAGTGCAGTTTAGGTTCACCAGGTTAATTCCCGGGATTGTGGGTGCTGTCATATGATGAAAGAATGGAGCGACTGGGCTCCATTTAGAAGGATGAGAGGATATCGTATAGAAACATATAAAATTATTAAGGGATTGGACATGCTAGATGCAGGAAGCATGTTCCCGATGTTGGGGGAGTCCAGAACCAGACACCACAGTTTAAGAATATGGGGTAGGCCATTTAGAACTGAGATGAGGAAAAACATTTTCACACGGAGAGTTGTGAATTTGTGGAATTCTCTGCTTCAGAAGGCAGTGGAGGCCGATTCACTGGATGCATTCAAAAGAGAGTTAGGTAGAGCTCTTAGGGCTAGCGGAATCAAGGGATACGGGGAGAAGGCAGGAACGGGGTACTGATTGTGGATGATCAACCATGATCACATTGAATGGCAGTGCTGGCTCGAAGGGCCGAATGGCCTACTCCTGCACCTATTGTCTATGTATCTATATGTAGGACAAACCAGGACTATGGAAGCAAGTGAAACAAATGCAACACTGGTCAATTTAGCAGCAATCTAACATTGTGCAGTTACACTGATGACAATTTCAGGGTGAGTGGAATCACTTCAAGTCCAGCTGCTTGAAAAAATAACAACCTAAAAAAAACCCGCTCATTTCCATTCAGGTAATTAGGAGGAATCCACAATTATCTGAAGATTTGTTTTTTTGTGTCAACTGCACAATGGATAATTTGTCAAGCCAAAAGTCAAACGAGGGTCAAGAGTGTTCAATTGTCATATCCCCAGCAACAGAACAACACAAGTCCTACTTGCTGCAGCTGAACCAGCATGTAAATGCAATAACCCACAGATAAATATATAATAATCAATTCTACAATAACTTACAACAGTAATGCTAGGTAACCAGATCAGTGCAAAACCGAAGTCCGTGGTGCAACCAAAGACACAATCCATAGAAGATCATAATTGCTGAGGTTGTGGTCAATGTTGAGCAGTGATCAAGAGCCTGATGGTTGCTGAGAAGAAGCTGTTCTTCTACCTGGTGGTCATAGTTTACAGGCTCCTCTACCTTCTTCCTGATTGTAATAGCAAAATATGTGTGTGGCCGAACCAGGCCATGATGCAGTCAATCTATATGCACTGTACTGTACGACTGTAAAGGTTCAATCGGGTGTTAGTCAACATGCTGAATCCCCTCAATCTTCTAAGGAAGTTGAGGCATTGTTGAGCTTTCTCTGTGATTGCACCATTGTGCAAATCTTCAGGACAGATCTTCAGAGATATGCATGTCCAGAAACGTGAAGCTGTTGACTCTCTCCACCACCATCTCATCGATGAAGACAGCTTAATGGATCTCCAACTTTCCTATCATGAAGTCAACGACCAACCCCTTGGTCTTGCTAACATTGAGAGCAAGATTGTTGTTCTGGCACCATTCAATCAGGTTTTCAATCTCTCTCCTGTACTCTGACTCATCATTCCCCTTTATTTGTCTAACAGTGGTGAAATCATCGGCAAATTTCAAGATAGTGTTGGAGCTATATATTGGTTCACAGTTATAGGTGCAAGCAATTCATTTAACAGGATTTCTTTCTTTAGTTTAGTTTGGAGATACAGCATGGAAACAGGTCCTTCTGCCCACCGAGTTCGCACCGGCCAGCGATCCTCGCATATTAATACTATCCTACACACACTAGGGACAATTCACATTTATACCACTTTGGTAGCAAAAACGGGAAGGCAGACTATTATCTAAATGGTGGCCGATTAGGAAATGGGGAGATGCAGCGAGACCTGGGTGTCATGGTACACCAGTCATTGAAAGTAGGCATGCAGGTGCAGCAGGCAGTGAAGAAAGCGAATGGTATGTTGGCCTTCATAGCAAGAGGATTTGAGTATAGGAGCAGTGAGGTTCTACTGCAGTTGTACAGGGTCTTGGTGAGACCACACCTGGAGTATTGCGTACAGTTTTGGTCTCCAAATCTGAGGAAGGACATTATAGCCATAGAGGGAGTGCAGAGAAGATTCACCAGACTGATTCCTGGGATGTCAGGACTTTCATATGAAGAAAGACTGGATAGACTTGGCTTATACTCGCTAGAATTTAGGAGATTGAGAGGGGATCTTATAGAAACGTACAAGATTCTTATGGGGTTGGACAGGCTAGATGCAGGAAGATTGTTCCCGATGTTGGGGAAGTCCAGGACAAGGGGTCACAGCTTAAGGATAAGGGGAAAATCCTTTAAGACCGAGATGAGGAAAAACTTTTTCACACAGAGAGTGGTGAATCTCTGGAACTCTCTGCCACAGAGGGTAGTTGAGGCCAGTTCATTGGCTATATTTAAGAGGGAATTAGATGTGGCCCTTGTGGCTAAAGGGATCAGGGGGTATGGAGAGAAGGCAGGTACGGGATACTGAGTTGGATGATCAGCCATGATCGTATTGAATGGCGGTGCAGGCTCGAAGGGCTGAATGGCCTACTCCTGCACCTAATTTCTATGTATCTATGTATCTATGTATACCAAGCCAATTCACCTACAAACCAGTGCGTCTTTGGAGTGTTGGAAGAAACCGAAGATCTCGGAAAAAAACTATGCCGGTCACGGGGAGAACGTACAAACGCTGTACAGACAGCACACACTGTCAGGATCAAACCTGGGTCTCTGGTGCTGTAAGTCAGCAACTCTACCACTGCGCCACCATGCCGCCCTGACAACCTATTCCAAATATCTCCTGCTTTCCTCACAAACTTCTTTCTGCCAAATTGCACACATGTATCCAAGGATTAGACTACAAGACGCATCTTAAATACCAACTGAAACAAGACAGAAGCTCAGAAAATCGGAACTGCATGGATACAGGATGCAAAGGTAACTGGTGCAGGTGATACAGTTCTAGGACTGCAATTTCATTCTGAATATTTCCACTGGAGCAATAAGTAGTTAGGATTACCATGTTATGTAAATTATTTAGGGATTTTGAAGTTGATTGCTGAATTTGATCTATTATTAGCAGACCAAATGGCTGTTTGAATAGAAGGGACACAATGTTTTGGGGTAACTCAGCAGGTCAAGCAGCATCTCTGGAGGACATGGGTAGGGAAGATTCAGGTTGGGACCGTTCTTCAGACTTAGCGGGTCTGAAGAAGGGTCCCAAACTGAAACGTTGCATATCTATGTCCCCCAGAGATGTTGCCTGACCTGTTGAGTTTCGCCAGCAGTCTTCTTTTGTAAACCAGCTAGGGACCGAAACAATCCTTTCATTTGAGGTAACAAGCCCTAGCTGCAAAGGTATGTTCACCTTTCTTAGTTTTCCTTTTAACTTAGTGGATATCAACTATTCTAAAAGAACTCAGTTCCTGGAATTAAATGCTGAATTGAACACACAGAACCCTGTGATCTGACTGCAGATCAATGTGCAACGACACTCTCATCTCCAAAAGCTTGTCACAGAACGTTATCAGGTAACAATTTCTTTCAAGTTTCCAAACTCAAAGGTACCGTGGATGGCACCAAAGCTATATGTCGGCACGTGCTGGTTGTGTTCATTAGTACAGATTGGAACCGCATATATTTCATTTGTACTTCCACGGCAGAGTAATCGGTTTCTTCCACAAGTTGCATAATGTTTCTTTCATCCCTTTACAAATATAACTAAACATGTTTCATTTTAGTTCTTTCTTTAATGAAGGGTACAGCTGGAGATTTCATCTGGCAACAACTCCAATGTTGAATAGTGTTGGATAGGAAAATGAGCTGAATTCAGGAGTTTTCAGGGGATTCATCACAGCTTGGTTTGGGAATGGCTCTGCCCAGGACTGCAAGAAACTGTGGATAATTATGGATGTTGCCCAGTCCATTATACAAACCAGAATCCACACCGTTGACTCCATCTACACTTTACGCTGCCTTGGAAATGCCGCCAACATAATCAAAGACCTTTCCCACCCTGGCCATTCCTTCTTGTCCCCATTCCCATTGGGCAGGTTTAGTTTAGTTTAGTTTAATTTAGTTTAGTTTAGTTTAATTTCATTTAGTTTAGTTTAGTTTATTGTCACATGCGCCGAGGTACAGAGAAAAGCTTTTGTTGCGTGCTAACCAGTCAGTGGAAAGACAATACATGATTACAATTGAGCCATCCACAGTATACAGATACATGATAAAGGGATAACATGAAGACCGTTTAGTGCAAGATAAAGGCCAGTAAAGTCCAATCAAAGATGGTCCAAGTGTCTCCATTGAGGCAGATAGTAGCTCAGGACTGCTCTCTATTTGTTGGTAGGAGGGTTCTGTTGCCTGATAACAGCTGGGAAGAAACTGAATCAGGAGGTGTGCATTTTCACCTCCACCTCTTGCCTGACGAGAGAGGGGAGAAGAGGGAGTGGCGGAGAGCAACACATCCTTGATTATGCTGGTGGCCTTGCCAAGATACAGCAGCTTGAAAACAAACACCTCCAGACCCAGGAGCAGCTTCATTCCTTCTGTTATCAGGCTTCTGAACATTTTTTCCATAAGCTAGGGTACTGTCCGATTCACCTATATTACATTGAGGACATTGAACTTTGTTTCTGGAACTGATGCGCTGTAATGTCTGTACGGAGTTTTTACCTTCTCCCCGTGACTTGCGTGGGTTTTCTCCGAGATCTTCGGTTTCCTCCCATACTCCAAAGACGTACAGGTGTGTAGGTTAATTGGCTTGGTATAAATCTACATTGTCTCTAGTGTGTGTAGGATAGTGTTAGTGTGCGGGGATCGCTGGTCCGTGCGGACTCGCTGGGCCGAAGGGCCTGTTTCCGCGCTGTATCTCAAAACTAAACTAAAAACTATATTCTACACTGTAAATTCTCCATTCCTCTACCAATTTTGCTTGAGATTTGCTCGATTGTATTTATGTGCAGTATTATCCGACTTTGTCAGATAGCATGCAAAATTAAGCTTTTCACTTGGTACACATGGCATTAATAAACCTAAACCAATTGAATTGATGATATCATTTGCGTTTGAAATACTTAAAGACTACAGAAAAAGAGCAACTGATAATGATAAAGGAGTTCAATATATTGATGTTGTGACAAAGATCAATCTATATGGAACGGTAGATCTGGGCCTTTTCATCTCCACCAGCCTTACAGTCATTCCAACAAAATGGCATTAAAGTTCAGATGACTATTTTGTGATGTTGAATTTTGGTCTCCATTATCATTGCAATCACGTTAAGATCCAAGTACTTTTTAGAGAAACAGGAGATGGGTGTAGCTGCGCCAGTTGGAAATATAATAAAACAGATTTATGGTTCTATTCACAATGTCCCTCTGAACGCAGCAGTTTCCCATTTTACTTTTTATACAGATATGTTTTCAGTATGGTGTCGGGTCAAATTAACCTCAATTACTGCTGTGCAAATGTGGAGCTGCTCTCTCTTATTTATTTGGTGCCAGCTGAGAATGTTCCCATTTGGGTAGAGAATCAATATAGCAGTTTCCAAATGCAGCTAGACTAAATAGAATCGTATCCAGTGCTCCAAACCATGGGTGGGGAATAGGCAAACAATTTTAAATCAATAGAGAAGCGCTGGTGGAACTGAGAACAAACCGTGTCAAAGAGCCAACTCTGGATTTCTAACTGTTTCATCCAAGTTAACATTCTGCATGTGTAAATCCACACTGAGCTTTAACCATGACTGGGATATTGCTCCAGT
This sequence comes from Malacoraja senta, assembly GCA_038087875.1. Taxonomy (NCBI): domain Eukaryota; kingdom Metazoa; phylum Chordata; class Chondrichthyes; order Rajiformes; family Rajidae; genus Malacoraja; species Malacoraja senta. The sequence continues at coordinate 77,703,202 of CM075979.1, forward strand.
AAAAGTTATCATTTAATAGAACTCAGGCAAGATTTTTTAACTCTTGTGGTGATTTAGTGATCTTTGTCGCCTGCTCAATCTGTAAGTTGATAGTTATTAAGGGCCTGTCCCACTGCGGCGACCTAATTTGCGAGTTTAGAAGAGTTTGCGCTCGACTCAAACTCACAGCATGGTCGACACGCGGTCCTAGGAAGTCCTAGGAGGTCCCTGTAACTCTCCTTCATGCTCGAGGGAAGTTCCCGCATACTCGCGGCCTCAGTTTGGTCGAGGAAAATTTTCAACATGCTGACAAATTTTCCGCGAGTAAAAATTGGTCGGCATGGTTCTTTTGAACTCGTAGTGCAGTGGAGTGGGGTCGCTAGGAAGTTATAGGCAGTCGAGGGTAGCCGTAGGCAATCTCCTTTGCTGACCGGGCATTTTAATTGGCTCATTGGAGTTTTCAGAACCAAGGAAAACCGACTGATAATGTTAAATGCCCACTAAACTTTATTAAAGTTTGTCTGGCTTCTTAAAAGTGTCTCCACTCCTTCTCCCCCCCTTCTCTCCCCACCTTCTCTTCCCTTCTCTCTCCCCCCCCTCCACCCCCCCCCCCCGGTGCTCTCTAAAGGACTTACCGTACAGTGTGCCAGCCGTCTTTTACCTTTCTGTTCATCGCGGGTGTGAATTTCAGACAGCGCTCCCCCGCTTTCCCTGGTCCCTACCTTTGTGATGTGTTTGTGCGTGTGTGTGTGTGACGGTCGATCCAGCACGCGGTTTCATAGGTGACGGTCGATCCATCTCAAGGTTTTTCAGGCGTGTGCCCTCGAGCTTAAAGGTCGAAGACAGTCGCTGAAAAGTCGCGTTAGTGGGGCAGGCCCTTCACCTGTCTTGTTATTTTCCCCATGCAAAGATACTTTGACACAACAGCAAAAGCAGTTTGAGAAATAGCTCTGTCTTTAGACTTTAGACTTTAGAGATACAGAGCAGAAACAGGCTCTCCAGCCCACCGACTCCGTGCCAAACAGCGATCACCACGTATACTAGCACCATCCTGCACACTTGCGACAATTTACAATTTTTACCAAAGCCATTTAACCTGCAAACCTGTGCGTCTTTGGAGTGTAGGAGGAAACCGGAGCACCCAGAGAAAACCCACGCGGTCACAGGGAGAATGTACAAACTCCGTGCAGACAGCACCCTAGGTCAGGATGGAACTTGGGTCTCTGGCGCTGTATGGCAGCAACTCTACCGCTGCGCCACTGTGCCTTCTTTTTCTTGCATTTTTCTTCCATGTTTCATGGCAGGTGACTAGACCTTCATGATGCACATTTTTTTCCCTATCCCCAAGAGGAGGTTACTTAAGCAGTGCCACAAAACATAAGATCATAAGACCATAAGACTAGGAGCACAATCAGGCCATTTGGCCCATCGAGCCTGTTCCGAGAATGCTCTGTGGAACTTAAGTTTGCACCTCTTCATGACATCACAAACTTAGATGTTTTTATAATGATGGATAGTTGAAACAAGTGGCAGCAGTAAGACCAGGACAATAAACGTTGCAGATAATTCTTTAGCTACTATGTAATGTACAAGAATGAAACCAACTAAGATGGGTAAGGGAGACACAAGGAACTACAGATGTTGGAATCTTGCATGGAACACAATGCATGAGTAACTCAGCAAGTCAGACAGTATCTCTGGAGAACATGGATAGGCAATGTTTCAGGTCGGGACCCTTCTTCAGAGCTCACGTGGACAACAGAGGAGCAGCATTGGAGGAGGATGATGTGGTATGATGACTGGGGTAATCTATGGCTCTTCACCCCTGCCTCTCACCCCCCTCCTTCCCCCCACCTCCTACTTTCAGTCTGAAGAAGAGTCCCGAACCGAAACGTCTCCCATCCATTTCCCCCAGAGATGCTGCCTAACCCGCCGAGTTACTCCTGCACTTTGTGTCTATCTTTGGTATGAACCAGCATCTGCAATTCGATGTTTCCACATAAGTGCCATAAGTGCAAGGAGAAAAAAACCCTGCATTGAGCAGTCCTGAAAACCCTGCAGAATCACTTCTAGGAGAGCACACCTTCTGATCACGGCCACTTCTGAGGCAGGCATCCTTTACGCGGGCAGTAAAACATGAGGGAAGTTTGCTTGCAGTGTCTTAAAATCTTGTGCAATGAACCTCTCCTGTGATGGAGAGGAAGTAAATGGCAATCTCATGTGCGACAGCTATGATGTTAAGTGATGGATGAGGCACAGCATGTTGATTAGATCACTGCTGAGAACTGTGTGGCACAATATGCTTCAAACAATTACAATCAGCAGTTTTTACTTATCTCATCTTCACCGTGAAATGATCCAATTGCACAAAGAATTTATATAATCTTAAACTGGAATCTCATAAGGTGGTTCTCAGTGGTAATTTAAGGTGGGACTTGAGTTCAGATAAATTTAGCTTAGAGATACAGCGTGGAAACAGGCCCTTTGGCCCACCGGGTCCGCGCCGACCAGCGATCCCCGCACATTAACACTATCCTACACACACCAGGGACAATTTACACGTACACCAAGCCAATTAACTGACATACCTGTACGTCTTTGGAGTGTGGGAGGAAACTGAAGATCTCGGAGAAAACCCACGCGGTCACGGGGAGAACGTACAAACTCTGTACAGACAGCACCCGTAGTCTGGATCGAACCCGGGTCTCCAGTGCTGCAAGCGCTGTAAGGCTGTAACTCAAGATTCACGGGAGTCAAGAGTGTTTTATTGTCATGTCCCAGATAGAACAATGAAATTCTTACTTGCTGCAGCACAAAAGAATATGTAAACATATACACTGTAAACAATATAAAAAACAAGAGAGAAAAAAGTCCATGTGTATATATCCACATACTTACAAATACACACACACACACACATTATATATATATATATATACATATACAACTCTACCGCTGCGCCACGGTTGCTAGAGATCCAGTTCAGCTTGAGTTTAGATTATTGTTACGTGTACCGAGTGAGCTACAGTGAAAAGCTTTTGTTGTGTGCTAACCAGCCAGCGGAAAGACAATACATGACTACGATCAATCCATTAACAGTGTATAGATACATGATAAGGGAATAAGTGTAAGGTAAAGCCAGCAAAGTCCAATCAATGATAGTCCGGGGGTCGTCAGAGGTAGATAATAGTTCAGCACTGCTACCTGGTTGTGGTAGGAGGATTCAGTTGCCAGATAACAGCTGGGAAGATACTGTCCCTGAATCTGGTGGTGTGCGTTTTCACACTTCTATGCCTTTTGCCTAATGGGAGAGGGGAGAAGAGGGAGTGGCCAGGTGCGACTTGTCCTTGATTATGGGGCTGGCCTTGCCGAGGCAGCGTCAGGTATAAATGGAGTCAACGGAAGGGAGGTTGGTTTGTGTGAGGGTCTGGGCTGCGTACACAATTTGCTGCAATTTCCTGCGATCTTGGATGGACCAGGTCCCAAACCAAGATGTGATGCATCCCGATAAAATGCTTTTTATGGTGCATTTTAATTCCTCCCTAACCTTTGAATACCAGTCAGGTAACATTATCGTCAGTGCTTCATGCTGAGGCTGCTCAGCTTCTTGCCAGAAGTTTATGCTGACCAGCAGTTCAAAGGGATGATAATTTGAAACAATGCTTACACCTGTACATCAAAGAAAGGCATGGGGAGATTTCTGGAAAAGATTCTCTATTTAGCAGGTTTCAGTCTGTGTGTAACTCACTCACGGAATGTACAGCTAGCTGTTGCCAATAGATAAAGTTGCAAACATACTGTAGATGCTAGAAAATTGAGGGAAAAAAACAATCTTCAGAAGGAACTCAGCATGTCAGGCAATATTTAGTCTAGTTTAGTTTCAAGATACAGCATGGACACAGGCCCTTCGGCCCATTGAGTCCACGCCAACCACAATCACTAGTTCTATCCTACACACGAGGGACAATTTACGGAAGCCAATTAACCTACAAACCTGTATGTCTTTGGAATGTGGGAGGAAACTGGAGCTGGAAACTGGGGAAAACCCATGCCGTCAACCATCTTCAGAATGCTCAATCTGAACCATTCACTCTTCGCTATCTCTCCCACTTCCATCAGATCTTCTCAGAATGCACCGCCATCTTTATTTTTATCCAAATGACTATGCTCTCCGGTTGCCTTTGTAAAATATTGTAGTACATTGTTCAATGTGAGAATTTCTCATGAAGATATTATTTCAGAGTGCAGTAACCACTGGAAATACCACTGGTATTCATCTTGTTGTTACTTTTAGCCGTGCTCTAAAAGTAACAACAAGATGAATACCCAGATGGCCTGTTTTTTTAACGCTGCTCATTATTGACAGAGCATTAGATGGGAAGTTTTAATAACTACTTTAGTAAGTTTAGTTTAGTTCTGTTTAGTTAACTGTCACATGATTGTGGCCTGTTGATCAGGAAGTTGAGGATCCAGCTGCAGAGATGAGTGCTGACTCCAAGTTGCACGAGTTTGGTGATGAGCTTGGATGGAATAATGATGTTAAAGCAGAGCTGTAGTTTATGAAGCCTGACATATGTGTCTCTCTGATCCAGGTGTTCCAGGGATGGGTGGAGGACCAGGGAGATGGCATCAGCCGTGGACCTGTTGTGATGGTAGGCAAACTGCAGTGGGTCAAATCTGCTTTGTAGGCGGGATTTAATGGTGTTCTATAACTAACCTTACTTGCTCTTTTGCACCAGTGAACTGGTCTCAAATAGTCAAAAATATTGGAGTGGAGGAAGGAGACAGCACCCGTAGTCAGTATCAAACCAGGGTCTCTGGCACTGTAAGGCAGCAACTCTAGCCGTGCGTCACTGTGCCACCCAATGTCTGCAATGTCTACAAGAGAAACAGACAGGCTTAGGGGCTAACAACTCACATGAAAGATGAAAAGTCTAATAAGAGAGCAGCATTCCTTTAGCACTGCTCTGTAGTGTCAGCCTAGAACTTGGGGTTGCCAAGAGTCTGGAGTGGAACACTATCTACCTCATTGGAGACCCTCGGACTATCTTTAATCGGACTTTAATGGACTTTATCTTGCACTAAACATTATTCCCTTTATCGTGCATCTGTACACTGTGTATGGCTCAATTGTAATCATATATAGTCTTCCCGCTGACTGGCTAGCACGCAACTAAAGCTTTTACTGTACCTCGGTACACGTGACAATAAACTAAACTAGACTAAACTAAGAACCTCCCGATAAGGCTGACTGCTTCTGAGTCATGCAACAACAAAAAAGATATTTGAAGAACGTACAGTAAAACATTCACTTCCCACCCAAATTACAAACCTAATCTCACTGAAGAAGGGTCTCGACCCGAAACGTCACCCATTCCTTCTCTCCAGAGATGCTACCTGTCCTGCTGAGTTACTCCAGCATTTTGTGTCTATCTTCTCACAGTTCATTATCCAGATCACAAAAGGAGCCTAGATTAGATTGAAACGTAGCTGTTTGAATCTGATACACTTGGTCAAGAGAAACAGACCACAGGTGGATGAGCTTCCAGGATACTGTCGGCCAGATAGTGTGTGGGCCAAATGCTGAACACCTCTGACCCTTGGTGGTCCTAACACTATATAAAAGGCAGTAACCTTCTGTTGGTTAGAGCCCAGTATATAAATACACAGCACACCATTTACTTATATGTATGGAGAGCAAATCTCTACTTTCACAGCAAACCAAAACCAACAATTAGAGTTATTCAGAGCATCTAATAAAATCTCTCTTTTAAAGTAAATTGCCTCAATTTGCTGCAAAAGGCTGGGACTGTTTCCTTTTCAGACTTGCACGCTGGCCGGGACTCTGCATTTTTCTAACTGTGGATTGGAAGTGGCGAGCTGTAACCGAATAACTGACCCACCAGCCGCATGTGGTTGCCAGGAGACAGCGAACGAAAGCACTGAAATAAGCACAATCTGCTTCGATAACGTGACCAGCCTCGTGATGCTTGCCCTCCGAGGTTCGTAATATGAATGCTATTTACATGCATATAAAAATGTTAATCTCTTCAGACACGGTAGTGAGAAATGGTGCTTCTCATAATAGTCCCTGTGTCCTTCACTGCTTTAATGGGTGCCAAGCATTTAACGGTAGACCCTGATATAGCATTTCTTACTCCACCATACATACCACTCTTTTACGAAGAGGTGACAGCTTCATTACCTTATCACTGGTGCCAAACCCTGTAAATTAAATTGGTTAACCTTCACTATGGTTGTGCAGAAAGGAACAAAGATGTTTATCAAATGATAGTTTTAAAGTAAAGAACATTCCTCTTTATCTACTGTGGGTCCCAGCAGTATCAGTGAATATTGAAGTAGTTCCACTCGTGTTATGAGAACCGATGTTGGAAGACATTAAAGTGAACGATAAATATGAAATAACCTTTTTAACAAGACACTTTTAGTAAACAGCTACAAGTTTTTAATTGTTTATTTAAAAAATATTTTGAAGAAAATCTAGGTAATCTTCCAATTTCCCCCCTCTCCAATTTCCCCCTCTCTCTTCATAAAGAACTAATCTATGGATTGAAGAGAGACACAAAATACTGGAGTAACTCAGTGGGACAGGCAGCATCTCTGGAAAGAAGGAATTGGGGACCCTTCTTCAGACCCTCAGTTTAAACCAGCATCTGCAGTTCCTTCCGACATATTTAATCTATGGATTGCTTTACTGTATTTTAACCTGTAAAAAGCCAATATGGGGAGAAAAGATGAGGTACGAAGGTAAGCTAGCCAAGAATATAATGGAGGAAAGTAAAAGCTTCTTTAGGTATGTGATGATGAAAAAAATAATTAAGACCAAAGTAGGACCCTTGAAGACTGAAAAGGGTGAATTTATTATGGGGAACAAGGAAATGGCAGATGAGTTGAACAGGTACGTTGGATCCATCTTCACTAAGGAGGACACAAACAATCTTCCTGATGTACTAGCCAGAGGATCTGGGATGACGGAGGAACTGAAGGAAATCCACATCAGGCCGGAAATGGTGTTGGGTAGACTGATGGGACTGAAGGCTGATAAATCCCCAGGGCCTGAAGGTCTGCATCCCAGGGTACTTAATGAGGTGGCTCTAGAAATCGTGAATGCATTGGTGATCATTTTCCAATATTCTATAGATTCAGGATCAGTTCCTGTGGATTCTGGTAGCTAATGTTATCCCACTTTTTAAGAAATGCAGGAGAGAGAAAACGGAATTATAGACCAGTTAGCCTGACATCGGTGGTGGGGAAGATGCGGAGTCAATCATAAAAGATGAAATAGCGGCACATTTGGATAGCAGTAACAGGATCGGTCTGAGTCAGCATGGATTTGCGAAGGGGAAATCATGCTTCACTAATCTGGAATTTTTTGAGGATGTAACTAGGAAAATGGACAAGGGAGAGCCAGTGGATGTAGTGTACCTGGACTTTCAGAAAGCATTTGATAAGGTCCCACATAGGAGATTAGTAGGCAAAATTAGGGTAGAGTGCTGACATGGATAGAAAATTGGTTGGCAGACAGGAAACAAAGAGTAGGGATTAACGGATCCCTTTTAGAATGGCAGGCAGTGACTAGTGGGATACCACAAGGCTCAGTGCTGGGACCACAGCTATTTATAATATATATTAATGATTTAGATGAATGGATTACAAGTAACATTAGCAAATTTGCAGATGACACAAAGTTGGGTGGCAGTGTGAACTGCGAGGAGGCTACTATGAGAATGCAGGGTGATTTGGACAGGTTGGGTGAGTGGGCAGATGCATGGCAGATGCAGTTTAATGTGGATAAATGTGAGGTTATCCACTTTGGTAGCAAAAACAGGAAGGCAGATTATTATCTAAATGATGTCAAGTTGGGAAAAGGGGAAGTACAATGGGACCTGGGGGTCCTTGTACATCAGTCAATGAAAGTAAGCATGCAGGTACAGCAGGCAGTGAAGAAAGCGAATGTCATGTTGGCCTTTATAACAAGAGGAGTTGAGTATAGGAGCAAAGAAGTCCTTCTGCAGTTGTACAGGGCCTTACTGAGACCACACCTGGAGTATTGTGTGCAGTTTTGGTCTCCAAATTTGAGGAAGGACATTCTTGCTATTGAGGGACTGCAGCCTAGGTTCACAAGGTTAATTCCCAGGATGGCGGGACTGTCATATGCTGAGAGAATGGAGCGGCTGGACTTGTATACTCTGGAATTTAGAAGGATGAGAGGGTATCTTATTGAAACATACAAGATTATTAAGGGTTTGGACATGCTAGAGGCAGGAAACATGTTTCCGATGATGGGGGAGTCCAGAACCAGGGATTAAGAATAAGGGGTAAGCCATTTAGAACGGAGATGAGGAAACACTTTTTCACACAGGGAGTTGTGAGTCCGTGGAATTTTCTGCCTTAGAGGGCACTGGAGGGCGGTTCTCTGGAAACTTTCAAGAGAGAGCTAGATAGGGCTCTTGAAGACAGCAGAGTCTGGGGATATGGGGAGAAGGCAGGAACGGGGTGCTGATTGTGGATGATCAGCCATGATCACATTGAATGGCGGTGCTGGCTTGAAGGGCAGTTTGGCCTATTCCTGCACCTATTGTCTATTGTCTATAATTGAGATTCCGGTGTAACATTCACTCCACTGCAGTCTGAGTGTGTTCAGAGCACGATCTTTCAAATGAGATGTTACACTTAAGGCCCCATTTTCTTTCTGAGAGAAACGTGAAATAATGCGTTGGCCTACATTGAACAAGGGGAGGAGGATTTTTCTATGTCAGTAGGATAATATTTATTGCTCTGATCTGCACCTCGTGCACTCCCCATCTTATTCTTTGCACTCCTTAAAATAGTTTGTTGATTCCAGTCTTGAAGTTTGATTGATGCTCTGCAGCCTCAGCCCCTTGTGGTTAAAATTTCTAAATAGCCATTAGTTTAGTTCAGTTTAGTTTCGAGATACAGAGCAGAAACAGGACCTTTGGCTTATCGAGTCCGCGCCAACCAGTGATCCCTGTACACCAGCACTATCTTACTACACACCAGGGACAATTTACAATTTTTACCAAAGCCTATTAACCTACAAACCTGTACATCTTTGGAGTGTGGGAGAAAACCAGAGATACCGGAGAAAACCCACATGGACGTGGGGAGAATGTGCAAACTCCACACAGACAGCACCCGTAGCCAGGACTGAACCTGGGTCTCTGGCGCTGTAAGGCAGTAACTCTACCGTTGAGCCGCTCTGTAGAAACAAGGAACCGCAGATGCTGGTTAATACACAAAAGAACACAAAGTGCTGGAGTAACTCCGTGCCGCCCGCCTGCCATCTGTAAGATAATATTTATTGCTCTGATCCGTACCTCTAGTGTCTAATCCATTTCCCATCTTAGCCGGCCTTTGCAGGCCTGTTAATTCCAGTCCTGGAGTTTGAATAATGTACTCAGCCTCTGCCCCTTGGGGTTACAATTTCTAAATAGCCGTTACCTTTCATGATCATTCCTCTATTTTCAGTAGAAAGAAGTATACATTTACATTAACAAAATGGGCAGAGATCTGTTTACATTCTAAAGGCCCTTATTGACAGTACAAGGTTTTGAAATTTCCTGATGGCCATTTATATAGTCATAGAGATATATGACACAGGCACAGGCCCTTCATGTGAATGTAAAGCATTAAGCTCTTAATCCTACCCTAACTCGGTTTACGCTCACCACATACCCATCGATTCTGACACACCCTCAGGGCAACCATCAAAAGCTGAAGCAAATCTTTAGTTTGGTGTCTGTGATACCTTAGACATCATTCGATATGCAAGCTACTATAAGTGGAACAATTGTATCATATTTGGGCTCATAACAAATTTATAAAAGCGCCAGCAAGCTGCAACTCATCATGTGATGAAGCGCAGAACAGATACGTTTAAGGAAAAATCTTGTATTTGGGTATTAACTCCTCATCAGAAGCTATTTGAGGATTCAGAACAAAAACAGTCAGCAGAAACTGATAAGAAGTCAAAGTAATGAGAAGCATCAAATATTACGTTTTAAGTCATCTTATGCAGCATTAATACTGAAAACACAGCTTGAAACTTACCACAGATTAACATCTAGGTTAAGGGTATCAAGAGGGTGTCAAGAGTGTCCAATTGTCATATGTATCAAAACGGAACAATGGAATTCTTATAGCCCTGTCCCACGGTACGAGTTCATTCCAAGAGCTCTCCCGAGTTTTAAAAAAATCAAACTCAGGGTAAGCACGGAGAATGAACGTAGCGGGTACGTCGAAGCTCGGCGACGTCTCTTAGCGGCTCGTAACGCCAACGGCAGGTACTCGGGAAGACTCGCTAACGGCAGGTAAGCACGGGAAGACTCATGAATATTTTTTTACATGTTGAAAAATGTCCACGAGAGCCACGAGTACCGACAAGTGGCCATTACCGTAAATCTCCGAGTTTGAAACAGGGCAAACTCGGGAGAGCTCTTGGAATGAACTCGCACTGTGGGACAGGGGTTTTACTCCCCGCAGTGCAACAGGTCTGTAAACCAAGTACTCAATACATAAAATAAATAAAGATAAATTTAAAAAAAAACAGAATTAGTACAAAACTAAACAGAAGCTCAAAGTCCCTCGTGCAACCATGATAATTTGTACTTCGTAGTTGATTGGTGTTTGTGGTGTTCGATAGTCGAGCTATTGTTAGGAAGGAGTTGTTCTGGAAGCTGGAAGTCACTGCAATTCAAAGCCAGCAATTCAAAAGCAAATTAAAATTACAAATAAAAATCAGGATGTCTCTGTTTAATATGTGCCTAATGACATTTTTATGTTCTGGTTACGTCGCTCTATGTTTGAATTCACGGAGTTTGCCTCAACACTCACCATTAGTCAGTGTACTCGCAAAGATTTTACCATCGTAGAGGGCTTCTTCTTCTTGTGTATGGCATGCACAGCCTAAAGTTGTAGGACAACTTGTTCCATTTGATCTTATTTGATTGTGCACACCAGGTTGATTGCATTCGTCGAAACAGGGCGGACCACGTGAAGGTTACATCGAGGGCTGCTTGTCAGCCTTGCCCATCCTCTGGTGTAATAAATGCAGAGTTAAATCACCAGGAAAATCAATTTTGAGAACAGTGAAATGAACCCAGAGCTCCATTTCTTGGTATAAAAGACAACTATTGTACTTTCTATTCAATCGAAAGTTCTTAAGGCAATTTACAGATTATAGCTCCTTATAGCACCAAACCCTGAGGAAACTTTGGGTAGTTGATATGAAGATTGTTCAGAGAAGTGGATTTTAAGTGGCATCTTGAGACGGGAAGAAAGGCAGAGATTTAGGGAGTGAAATTCAAAACTTAAACAGACAGCCTAAAGCATAGATGTCAATGAAGGAGTCATTAAATTTGGGGATACCAGGTCAGAATCACTGATATCACAGAGGAGATTATAGACCTAAGGATAACTGATGTCACAGAGGGACTTAGGGGCGGCACAGTGGTGCAGCGCCAGAGACCTGGGTTCGATCCTAACTACGGGTGGTGTCTGTACGTTCTCCCCTTGAACTGCGTGGGTTTTCTCTGAGATCTTCTGTTTCCTCCCCGCACTCCAAAGTCGTACAGTTTTGTAGGTTAATTGACTTGGGGTAAATGTGAAAATAAAAATTGTCCCTAGTGTGTATGGGGTAATGTTAATGTGCGGGGATCGCTGTTCGGTGCAGGATCGGTGGGCCGAACGGCCTGTTACCACGCTGTATCTCTAAACTAAACTAAACAAAGACGCAGTGTATTTTAAAACTGATACACTGCTTAATTGTAAGCCAATGCAGGTTATCAAGTATTTGGGTGAATGCATGGGGGTTAATGCAGGCAAATTCTAGAGTTCTTTAGATTCTTGGAGTATTGGGACCAGTTCTGAGGTAGGAGGTGCGTTTTCAAAAGCAAAGTTCACACGTGTGTTTAGGAAGGGTTTAAAATTGGATGAACCAAGGACACACAATGTCCAATGTCATATCAACAATATCTCTATTATTTGTTATCTATCCCTTTTTTAAACCTTCCTCGACCACATATGAACCTGCCCGTCCCAGAATACTGCACAAGGCTTCAAAGGCAGATACGCTATGATGAATTAAAAAAAACATCCTTGTTGGGCCACAGCTGTAGAACTGCATCTTGTCCCATTCACCTCATCTTAAGAAGGCCCTTGACAGCGTGAATGATAATTCACGAGGAGCAAGGGCCAGTAGGAGGGTGTACCGTGGTAATGCCTCCATTGCCTTCAGAGGCGCCCACAGAACACAAAGATGTTCAGACAAGAAGAGAGATGTTGATTCACGGGCCGATCCGGTTGAGGGCGATGGAGGAAGGCCCTGCAGGAGCCTGGGGCATACCAGTGTAAGTTATTGGGGGCAAATCCTCCCCAAGATTATGGAAGAAACTCGGGGAAAAGGACATGGACATTTTTAAACCAGGTTTGCTGGCTGCAACGGGAAAAAAAAACCAATCCACAAAGGAAGAACCAGTTTCGAACCTGTCTGTGGGCCTGGGCATTACACCACTATGCGAATGGTGTGAGCAGGAAAGGCTGAGACGGAGATAACGAGATTATCTTGGAAACACAAAGGAAGGTACCGAGCCTCAGCAGACGGTGGTAATCAGGCCAGCAGCAAGTACAATCACCATCGTGGATGACCCATCCATCAGGACAATGGGAGCCCATCTAGGCGATGGGATAACGATCAGGCTGAGGGATCATGACATCAGCAAACCCCTTATCATCGGAAGCCTATTGTTCATGCCAGATCGAAACTGGGAATCATCAAAAGACCCTTTTGTCCAGAAGACCACCTGGGGGGTTTCAAGGGAGAAACTCAGGTATAAAAAGCAGGAGTCAAGCCAGAACTCGCTCTCTTTTCTGCTCTGTTGGACGACTCCTGACCCTGCATCGATCTAGCTGTAAGTACCCCAGACGACCTGGTGAAGTTCCCGAAAATAGGATAGAGGTTGAGAGAAGAAGGGGAAAGGGGGTGTATTTGTAAAATTGTGTAAAGTAAGTTTTACGACGTGCCCGATAATTTTCTTTCCATAGTCTTAGTTTAAAGCATAAGTTTAGTCACATATTATGTAGTGTTGGTGAGATTCGATTTCTCATTGTTTAATAAAGCCTGTAAATTTTAGATTTGCTTTGAGTGCGTCTTGGTTTCTGTTTTCTCTCATCAGCACGCTCTGGTCAAGTCAACCTTTTATCATATCCCACCATAATTCTGAGGTCTAGAACCTAGGGGAACCCCTTTTTCAGGCAGTTGGGCCCGAAGTGAAGGGAACCAAACCCCCTACACCAGGATCAGGAACCGCTCAAGTAGACCAATGGACTGTGGAAATGGCATCAAAACATGGTGGTGGGTGCATGTGAAACTATGCAAAAAGAATGTCACTGTGCAGTTGCACATGTGACAAATAAAGCCCCATTGAACCATTCATTCGCTCGTGTGTCAGATGGCGCGTAGCTCGCTGTTGGCTTCTGTCGTCTTCCAACATGTTGACTGAATTGGTCGCCCGACACGTCACAGAGTGCATTGTGTCGTCGTTTCCGGGGATCGCCACGAGGAGGCTTCTGTCATGATCCCCATTGAACCATTGCACCATTGAGACGTACCAAAATGGTTACAGGGATACTGGATGTAAACTCCAGTTAGGCTGCAGCACCCAGGACTGTTGTCCCTGGAGCAAGTTAGGTTAAGGTGAGAATTGATGGAGGTTATCAAAAATATTGGCATGTTTCGACAAATGATAATTTTAACATTAGATATGATACAAGAACTAATGGATTTAGATTTAAGATTTGGGCAAGAGATAATTGGGATCAGAAGGAACAACAGTGAGTGGTAATGATGAAATTGAAATGATCAATAATATCGAAATAAAAATAAGATTGCATGGCTTTGAGAAGGGGATGCGGAACGGGACTGACTAGATTGTTGTACAGAGAGCCTGAATGGATATAACAGGCAGGCTGGCCATCTTCAGTGCGAGAGTTTCTATTACCTCTATTTTCTCTGCTGCAATGTAATGATTTGTATCATTTAAATTAGAAGGGAAGTCCTGAATAAATATCCAGCACTTCATTTTGGTATTAATGCCCAGGCTTATCAGTGCTGACCAGTGAAGAATAAATTCGCTTTTGTTTCAGGTTATATATTATTTATACCATTTAACAAAATAAAGGCGCACACTGTGCTGAGGAAGTTAGTTAAATCCCCTGGGCGGCACAGTGATGCAGCGCCAGATACCTGCGTTAGATCCTGGTTAGTGGTGCTGTCTGTATGGAGTTTGTACGTTCTCCCTGTGACCACGTGGGTTTTCCCCGGTTGCTCCGGTTTCCTCCCACATTCCAAAGATGTGCAGTGTGCAGGTTAATTGGCTTCCATAAAATTGTAAATTGTGTAGGATTTTGTTATGGGCCTGTCCCACTTGGGTGACTTTTTAGGTGAGTGCAGGTGACTCTGCGCATGCCATATGGTCGGCATATGTTCGATGGTGGTCTCTGGTGAGTCTCCTTCATGGTCGCAAGGCGTTCCCACATTCTGGGAACTAGTCGCGGCCTCAGTATGGTCGGCGCAAATTTTTCAACATTTTGAAAAATCTTCGGAATGGAGATAATCGAATATCCTGTTGTTGTAGGTGCAGTTGTAGTGGGGTTGCCATGTAGTTGTAGGTAGTCGAGGTAGTCGTAGGTAGTTTCGTTAATCGCCTTTGCTGACCGGTCATTTTCATTGGCTCATTGGGGGAAAAAAAAGTAAGCAGGAGTTTTGAGAACCAAGGATAACCGACCGGTAATGTTAAATGTCCGCCGAACTTCACAGCTGTGTATCTCTGGCTTATTAAAAGTTGTCTGGCTTCTTAAAAGTTGTCTCCACTCCTTCTCCCCACTTCTCCCTCCTTCTCCCCCTCCCTCCCCTTCTATTAAAGGACTTACCGTACACTGTGCTAGCTGTCTTAATTACAATGCCAACCTTCCTGTTCATCGCGGTGTGTGTCTGTATCACCTTGGCTTTGCACTGTGTGTGTCTGTGTGTGTGTGTGTGTGTGTGTGTGTGTGTGTGTGTGTGTGTGTGTGTGTGTGTGTGTGTGTGTGTGTGTGTGTGTGTGTGTGTGTGTGTGTGTGTGTGTCAGACAGACAGACAGACAGACAGACAGACAGACAGACAGACAGACAGACAGTTGGCGTCCAGTTCCCGATTTTTCAGGCGACAGGCAGTGCGCTGAAAAATCGCCTGTGGGACAGGCCCATTAGCGTATTGTGTGATCGGTGTTCGGCACAGACTCTGTGGGCCGAAGGGACCTGTTTCCGCGTTGTGTCTCTCTCGGCTAAAGTCTTTATGTTGTATATAAATTTATGAATATAAAGTAAGCAAATAAATTTCCACAGTCATTCCATGAATTAGTGTAAGGAAATTACTTGAATGTTTGGATTTTACTCTCTTTGATTTAACTTCCCATATTTGCAATGTAAAAATGAACATTTAAACAACTTAGATAACCCAGTAATTTTTCCTTTGCAATTTCCAGTTTATTGTAAATTGTGAGAGAATCTCCCTAGGAGAATCATTGCACGTCTCTCCCTTAAACTGGGAAGCTCCAGGATATTTGCACCTTGGCTTTGTCATTCGAACAATTTGAAGGGCACCATATTTTCCAATTATATTTTAGCTCTGGCACATAAATTGGCTGGCTCCTTTTTTCTTGGTGTCATGTTTACAGAAGGTGGGGAATCTCTGGAATTCTCCATCCCATTGGATTATGATCATTGGAAATATGTAAGGTGGAGATAAATCATTTTTTGAAAGATTGGAAATTTGAGGGTTAGGGAAAGCAAAAGTGTGTTTGGTTGGGCTGGATGTGAGCAATGCTACATTAAAGTACTGAAATACTGGTCAAAACTCCATAATGCGCAGGGACTCTTGGCTGGAGGAAGGATGATTGAGATTTTTTTTTAAACATAGAACATTACAGCAGAAGAGCAAGTACTTTGGCCCAAAATGTTTGTGCTGAACATAATGCCAATGTCCATGTGATGCATATCAGCTTTGGACTCTATGTGCAGGAAGGAACTGCAGATGCTGGTTTACACTGAAGCTAGACACAAAATGCTGGAGTACCTCAGCAGGACAGGCAGCATCTCTGGATAGAAGGAATGGGTGACGTCTTGGGTCAAGACCCTTTTTCACTCAAGAAGGGTCTCGACCCGAAACGTCACCCATTCCTTCTATCCAGAGATGCTGCCTGTCCCGCTGAGTTACTCCAGCATTTTGTATCTCCCTTTACAGAATATATCTCCCTTTATATTCTGCACTGTATCCATATTCTGCACAGTATCTATATTCTGTATCATATTTTGCACTCTTTCTATATTCTGCACTGTATTTTCCCCTTTGCTCTATCTATTGAACTTTGGGCTGAAATTGGGCTTTTAAAGATTTGTGCAGTGCAACACAGAACCAGAAATTTATTGAGAAGAAAATGGAGCGAACGATAAAACAACCAGTTGCATGGTGTTATCACCAGAGACCAATTGAATCCCCCTTGGTACCATTAATTTTCCAGATCAATATCACACCTGGAAACATCCACAGTGTTGTGCAAGCTGTGGAGGAACATGCTTTTATTTAATCCAGATCCTGCATCCTCAGGGCTATCAAATAAGCAATGCTTCACTTACCCCTGCTTGGCTAATTAAGCAAAAACTGCACTCTGCTTGAACAGTGAGCGCCGCGACAAGTTCCTCAGTGGTGATGCATTATTCTGACTGAGTTGGAATTATTAAACTTGCCCCCAAGAGTAGGTTTCTAAAATTAATAGAATAACTCAGTGAAGAAGAATCATGACATCCCACCAAGAGTAAGGTATTAATTTGGGGAATCACGCACAGGGCTTGCGATTCAGCAGTTTATACTGAAGGTGGAGATGAGTTCAGCTTCTACTCTTCTGCTGCAAAAGCTGTTGAAGACCTTCACTAGAATCTGTTTCATCATTGCAGGCTGAGCAATTATCGTGTTGGCCTGCTAACCCTAAGTAGTATCCGGAAAAAAATGAAAGGTTTGATTTCTTGGGAATGGATTGCAACGACCAGGCACATCTATTTACCCCTTTGATTATTTAAACAGTCAGGTGTGAAGAGCTGGAAACAGCTTTATTACCTTTCCATGGGTTAAAACGACATGATACCCCAATTATTTGGAATATTGCATGCCAGTTCTGGTCACCTCATGTGCAGGAAGGAACTGCAGATGCCAGGTTTATACGGAAGAAGGGCAGAAAGTGCTGGAGTAACTCCAACGGGTCAGGTAGCATCTCTGGTGAAAAATATTGGCCGATGTTTCGGGTCGAAACACTTCTTCAGATTGAAAGTAGAGGGGAGGGGAGGGGAGGGGGGAGGGTAGTAGTGGGAGTGGGGGAGAGGGGAGGGAGGAGAGGGGGGGGAGGAGGGGTGGGGGAGAGGGGGGAAGTTTCCCATTTTGCTTGACTATACTATAACTGGAACACGCACCATTTGCTACAGCTGAAACACATGATTCCTGTTTGGAAAACATGATAACATGATATATAATGAATCATGTATCATTAGTCATAATTTTACGTTAATATTCTTCAGGAAGTGCAACCACACAACTCTTCTTATGAAAAGTTGAGTATGTAAACGATGAGAGAACATGCAAATGAATTAGCTAATTAGATCTCATTTGGATGGCAAATTATCCCGCTGATTACTAAACAGACTTCCTCAGGAAGCTCAAACAGTGCAGACTTGGTCAGCCTAATTGTTTTCTGCCTCGAAAGGGAAATTAAGTAAAATGGCTTAGTTTGCATCAGATGTTACAATGGGTCAGTTTTTTAAAAATAATGCAGTGTGGGTATATTACTAGTGATTCAAGTACAGAGATCAGGAGGCATTAATTCAAATCCCACATGAACAGATTGTGAATTCAGCTAGATGAATAAAAATGAAGTTAAAAGCTTGTATCAGTAATGGTGACCATGAAATTACTGAACTGGCAATTAAAAAGATATCAAGTTCACGAGTTCATTCGGGGAAAGCGATCTGATGTGTGTACACAAACTAATCTACAGGTCTCGCGGACAACACAACAATTGTCTAAAAGATCTGGTGCACAAAGACCATTGCACTTTCCCATATTTGTAAATATACTAACTGGATTAGTTTAGTTTAGGGATACAGCACGGAAACAGGCCCTTCGGCCCACCGAGTCCTCGCCGACTAGCGATCCCTGCAAACTAACACTATCCTACGCACACTCGGGATAATTTACATTTACACCAAGCCAATTAGCCTACAAACCTGTATATCTGTGGAGTGTGGGAGGAAGCCGAAGATCTCGGAGAAAAGCCACGCAGGTCACGGGGAGAACGTACAAACTCCGTACAGACAACACCAGTAGATGGGATTGAACCCAGGTTTCTGGCGCTGTAAGTGTTGTAAGGCAGCAACTCTACTGTCGCGCCACCATGCCACCCACAAAATGCTCCATAAAATTTGAGTTCCTCCACAAAATGCAGGAGACAGGCAGGATCTCTGGAGAGACGGAATGGGTGACATTTCGGGTCGAGACCCTTCTTGGCGTCTGAAGAAGGATCTCGATCAAAAAATGTCACCCACTTGTATATTATAGGTAGGAGCGTGGTGCGACAAGTCAGGGGACTGCTGCAATACCATCCATCTGTCACTCTGTGCAGCACCACCAAACTCAAGAGTGATGTTGCCATTCGGGATCAAATATACCAATATAATAGGCGTCCCATCATCATTTTAAACATCTCCCACCAGTCCAATGCATTGCAGATGCACGGTTTACCAGTCAAGTCATTAACTCTTCAGCATCAACATCTCGTTTACCAAGACCTTTACTGCCACACGGCATCTTGACTTGGAAGTAAACAGTTGTTCTGACCTTGTCATGAGACCCAAATACCAAAGTATCACATCTAACGTTGCTCGCTCTAAGAGTATCTTTACCATAACTGCTTTACCATGCAGCGGTTCAAGGAGGATCATTGATGAGGGCAGTTAAGGAACAGCAACAAATACTGTCATTAACAATCACCCACATTCTATCCATGATTAAAAATGACTAAGTCAAATCAAATTTATTTATAAAGCACATTTAAAAACAACCCACGTCGACCAAAGTGCTGTGCAGACCGGAGCAGGTAGCTAAAATCACACAAAAAGCAGACATACACAGGAATGCACACAGCACATAGGTACAAATAATCAGCTCAGGGACACTAGTTGCTTTCTGTGCTCTTACAGTAACCAGTGATTAGTGCACGTCATACTTTTACAGAAATTATTCTGCTAATAGCAGTGATGAATTAATATGAATAGCAGTGATGAGATAATATGAATATTATTTATTTCAATGTAAAATATAGCAATAAATGCATGGCACTGCATGCATGCAGATTCAATGCATGCATGCCAACTATATTTAAGGGTACTTTGCCTTTGCCTTGTGGCGACTCTTTTGTGTGCTGTGTATGCAAAAACAAAGAATTTCACAGTACCTTCATAGTACATGTGACAATAAACTCTATCTATCTATCTATCTATCTATCTATCTATCTATCTATCTATCTGTCTATCTATCTATCTACCTATCTATCTATCTATCTATCTATCTATCTGTCTGTCTGTCTGTGTCTGTCTGTCTGTCTGTCTGTCTGTCTGTCTGTCTGTCTGTCTGTCTGTCTGTCTGTCTGTCTGTCTATCTATCTATCTATCTATCTATCTATCTATCTATCTATCTATCAGATGTACTAGTTGCCTGAACTGCCAAGCAATCCTCATGCTCCATAAAATGCCCTCAGAAATTATAACACAGTTACTGCATTAGACATTCAGAGATTCACAAAATATTCACTAGGTTTCATAAAATAATGCATCCACATTCTAAAGATTTCAACCCACCTCCCTGCCTAATGATCAACAGTCTGAGTGTGTTCAATGATTTTGATTCTCCGTGCACCATTTCCCAGCCACACCCATACACTTTTCCACCACACCCACGCACTTTCTATAAACCCCTGGCTTCACTTGACCAGCCAACTTGAAAAGTACGTCCGCAAACATAGAGAGGCCAAATAAACACTGCAATGACTGCACATAACAATTAATACTGAAGATAGACACAAAATGCTGGAGTGACTCAGCAGACAGGAAGCATCTCTGGATAGAAGGAATGGGTGAAGTTTCGAGTCGAGACACTTCTTCAGACTGAGTTACTCCAGCATTTTGTGTCTATCTTTGGTGTAAACCAGCATCTGCAGTTCCTTCCTAACAATTAATGCTGCAGGCTCAGTAGAACCTCATCCCTGGGTTTCACATATCACTGCTAACCTGAGCATCAAACCTTGGAAAAGCACCTTTCCCAGCCTCAGTATCTCCCAAAGTTTCATAGCAATGAAATACCTCTAAAATGTGGCCATTGTTCTAATATCAGTAATATGGCACCTGATTTACACACAATAATCCACACAATAGCCAATAATGGCTAGATTTTTTTTAAGGTATTTCATCTAGTTTAGTTTATTGTCACGTGTACCGAGGAACAGAGAAAATATCTTTGTTGTGTGCTATATTTCATTATAGAATCCAGAATTTTCATTATCACTGTTGTTGGCAGTTCCCTGTTTTTCACTCTTTTCTTAACTATTTGCAACACTCTTAAATCCCACAACAAATTCTCACCAATGGAACTTTGAAAGGTGATAACCACAACATACATTTTCTTCAAAGCCACCTTTTTCGATTCTCAACGCTCCTTGGGATTTATTAACTTCTGCCAAATTTCTCTCTAATCCATTGTGTATTTCTTTATAAATTTGCTGGTTTAGCTTAGTTTATTTGTCATGTGTACCGAGGTACAGTGAAAAGCTTTTTGTTGCGTGATAACCAGTCAGCGGAAAGACTATACAATCGAACAGTCACAGTGTACAGATACAGAATAAAGGGAATGATGCATAAACAGTGGACAGGACTCCTGGGCACACCTCTCCTCCCACTCCTCAGACCTGCCTTTGGACAAGAGAGACCCTTGCCAAAACCTCACCCAGAAAATGGCATCGTCACGCTCTAACCTTCACAGCTGGATTTAAAGCCATACATATCAGCCTCAGAGGTAACAGATGGCGGCATGGTAGTGCAGCGGTAGAGTTGCTGCCTTAAGGGCCTGTCCAACGGGCATGCGACTCCAAGCGGCAAACGCGACCTAACCGCAAGCGGGGGCCGCGCGGAGGTCGAGTGATCCCCGTACAGGGCCAGTCCCACCAGCATGCGGCTGCATGCGGCAAGTGCTACCAAATCGGAAGCGGGGGCCGCGCGGAAGTCGAGTGACGTCAAGACGGTGCGTACGGCGGCGAGGCGGTGCGCATGGCCGTCAATGCGGCACGCACGGCCGTCGATGCGGCGCGCACGGCCTCGCTGCGGCCGCGGGGCGGCAGGCCGTTGCCGCACGGAATTTTTGAACAGTGTCAGTTTTTCGGAGCCCCGCGCGATGTCGGGACCAGCTCCGCACAACTCCATACGGCTCCCGCGATCGAAGTGGGACCGGCCCCGCATGGCCCCCGCTTGCGGTTAGGTCGCGCTTGCCGCATGGAGTCGCATGCCCGTGGGACAGGCCCTTTACGGTATCAGAGACCCAGGTTCGATCCTGACTATGGGTGCTGTCTGTACGGAGTTTTAAGTTCTCCCCATGGCCTGTGTGGATTTTCTCTGGGAGCTCCAGTTTCCTCCCACATTCCAAAAACATACAGGTTTGTAGGCTAATCAGCTTGGTATGCTTGTAAATTGTCCCTAGTGTGTGGAGGCTAGTGTTGGTATATGGGGTGATCACTGGTCGGCGCAGACTCAGTGGGCCGAAGTATCTGTGCTGTATCTCTACACTAAACTAAACTAATATCACTGAAAACAAGTGAGTAACGAATAGCCTTATCCTGAGGACACCTACCCCACTGGCAAAAAGTACTCTATTTAGTGCAGTGGTCAGAATAAAGAGACGACAACCAGCATATATGCGTGATGTTTGCAGAGGAAACAAAACAGCCTCTAAAGTTTTAATCTCAGCCTGAGCAAGATCAAATATCTCGCTAATAAACAGCACTTTTGTTTCTGGAAAATAAAACTCTTTCAAAAAGCACAAAGGGTGCTCGGGGACCGAAAGGTATGCCTCAATATTCATGAGCCTGCTGCCTCCGCAGAGTAAATCCGTTCCTTGTTGTTTGTTATAAATGGGCAATGTTTTTGCACAGACCATCAATCACTGCAATAATCCTCAAGCAGCCTTCTGTTTGAAGATCAAAGAACCATTATGCTTTACCTGTGTGCTGCTGATTTGCTTATTTATATAAACATTTATTGTTCCATTCTGGTTCAATGGCTCAATTTAGCAAACAGATATTTAACGAAAAACAACCACCCAGAGTTAATTTGTAGAACTATTAAAAGTTTTCATGAATTAACATGAGAATTCACAGTCGACTCTACCGGAATTAGTATTCATCACAACGGCTGCAACTTCAACTCAGTTTGGTCTGAAGAAGGGTCTCGACCTGAAACGTCACCCGTTTCTTCTATCCAGAGATACTGCCCGTCCTGCTGAGTTACTCCAACATCTTATGTCTATCTTCGGTGTAACCCAGCATCTGCGGCATTCACCATCTCCCATCCGCAATAATCTACAAGCACGCGGACACCAAAAGTGTGCATCACCTAATCACTACTTATGTTTTACTCCCTACTGTGTTTCACTCTCTCCCTCCACTCTATCTTGATTAACTATCCAGATATATTATAGGTTAGTTTAGTTTAGAGATACATCACGAAAACAGGCCCTTTGGCTCACCGAGTCCACGACGACCAGCGATCCCCGCATACTATCACTATACTGCCCACACTAAGTAAATTTTTACTGAAGCCAATTAACCTACAAACCTGTACATCTTTGGACTGTGGTAGAAATAATCCACAATGTGATAATGGCTAGATTTGTATTAAGGTATTTAGTTTAGTGTTGTTTCGTGTCACGTGTACCGAGGTACAGTGAAAAGGTTTTTGTTGTGTGCTATATTTCATTATAGGATCCAGCATTTTCACTGTCACTGTTGTTAGGCTAGCATGTTGGCAGTTCCTTGTCTTTTACTCTTTTCTTTCCTGGAGAAAACCCACGCAGGTCATGGGGAGATGGTGCAAACTTCCTACAGGCAGCACCTGTAGTCAGGATCAATCTCAGGTCTCTGGCACTGTAAGTCAGCAACTCTACCGCTGCGCCACCGTGCCACCCATTTCTAATTCCAGAATGTTGCCAATTTGTTTTTGTTTTTAAATGACTGCACAAACACTTTTGTGGGGGAGTGCAACATCTGTAAAGAATATCTTAACCTGGCATCCACTTAAATGTGCCGCACTCTCAACAAACTGTGTCACGTTGACCCTTGCTAATGTGGTCAAGCGTGAAAGGAAAATAGCAGTTCCGTATAAAACATAATGTTAACCAGACAAAAAGCAAAGTACGTGAGTGCGAAAAATCAAATTTAAATATGGTTGGAAAATGCGCAGGCAGAACTCGAAGAGGGGCAAAGAAAGGTTTCCAGATGGACATCATTCATCATTACTTAGATGAGGATCATCTGGCATCGCTCAACCCTACGGCTCAGTCATGGTGAATGATATTTTATACCATCAGAGAAGTTAATTTAGTTGTTGAACCCGTGATGTATCTGATGCCAAAAATCCCAGAAGTGAAGAAAAGAGAAAGGGTGGTTGTTCAGTGGTGCCAGTACGTGTGTTGGAAGCCGGGTGGAGACGGTATCACATAATGCAGACCTGTTGATGTATTAAGGAGCAGAAGCTGATAAGCTGATTAATGGGTGAGCTGGAATGGTTCCCGGTCCTACGGTGCAAGCCGTAGGGGGAAAGAAAACACACACAGCAATGTCTTGTGCTCACCGCTGTGTGTTTGAACAAGAGTCAGAACGATGGAAAAAAAACATTATTGCAAAACACACAAAGCGAGGGAAGATTAACTTAAACCTGTCTCCTTCGCTAGGATGTTGCTCTTGTCTTAATTTCTCTGTCGCTGGCTTGGTGCCAATTTTTGTTTGACTGCTCTTCTATGAAAACCTCTGTGGATGCAAATGTAATCATTCTGTGAGGTTGTGTAAGACATTCAAGCAAATTTAAAAAAAAAAGCTGTACATCAGCTAGTTAAATGTCCCAGGAATCAGAAAGATTCCCGGCCAGTGCCAAGATGCTCCATGTTGGCTGAAGAGATTATAGGTGTCAGAGGTTATGAGGAGAAGGCAGGAGAATGGAGTTAGGAGGGAGAGGGATATCAGCCATGATTGAATGGCGGAGTAGACTCGATGGGCCGAATGGCCTAATTCTACTCCTTATTCCTTATGATTATTAAAATCAGCTACAATCTCATTCCTGATCATTAGTCATCATGTTATCCTCGCTGAGGAATTGATTTGTATGTATTAGCCATCACGATCAGTCATCGCAGCTGATAATTGTCCCTCAAACTAACCGCTGCAGGTCACCTATCATCGCAACAGGCCACGAGCAGACGCCATCTCTGGCGATAGACACAAAATGCTGGAATAACTCAGCGGGGCAGGCAGCATCTCTGGATAGAAGGAATGGGTGACGTTTCGGGTCGAGACCCTTCTTCAGACGGACTCATCCCTGGATAGAAGGAATGGGTGACGTTTTGAGTCGAGACCCTTCTTCAGACTGAACCTCGCACTCATTGCTGGAACAGGTGGACAACAAAGATACTTCTGGCAGCCTCCTCTTTATTGACCATAGCTTTGCCTTTCAACACCACGATTGAAACCAAACCAAACTCCCAGACGAAGGATGGACACACAGCGCTGGGGTAGCTCAGCGGGTCAGACAGCATCTGTGGTGTGAATGGATAGGCGATGTTTCTAGTCGGGACCCTTTCTGACGAAAGGTCCTGACCCGAAACATCGCTTATCCATTCCCTCTGGAGATGCTGCCCGACCTGCTGAGTTACTCCAGCACCATGTGTTTTGATCAAGATTCCCGTATTGGTAGTTCCTTGTGTCTCCAATATCCCCTCACCTCATGCCTTTGTTGAACAGCCTGCTATCGTGCGTTATACGTAAACATTTAAATGTCGAGATGTATTGTGGAATGATCCCGCATATTAAGCAAAATGAAAATATAAAGTGTAATGGCAGAAGTTGATGTACCAAGGCTTAGATAATCAAGTCATTAGAAAACTCCCATAGGTATATTCTACTATGAAAACAGTGTCAGCTTTTCTACTTTCATATTTTAATACCTGTTCATCCAATTTCCACATCCAAACATCATTTCTCTTGCACGAGAAGGCAGCATGCCTTTGCTCTGTGAATTTGGTGCCTTCTGTGGATCAATGATACCTCTATTGTAAGTGTTTACATCTCAGGGCCTCTCATAACTTCGGAAAAATATACAGTCAATTCATTGTTTCTTTATTCCCAAACATGTGTTGATGTGTTTTTTCATTGTGCTACATACAGTCATAGTCATACAGCGTGGAAACAGCAATACGTACGCACCGTATTTATAAGCTCCAAACTCTTTTCCATTATACCATCTACGCTCTCATAGATATGAAATGATAGATATGCTCAACCTGGTGCATGCCTGCTATTTTATAATGAAGAGATAATGTGATTCCTCACCTCGTCATGTCGTAAAGTTGGAAGCCACGTAGCCAGGTCACATACAGCGAGTTCCAACCGACACCGTGTAGAAATGACAACATAAGCTATCCATTTTCAATTAGGGATAAATATTAAAACCTGAGAACACTTCCACTCCCTACTTCAATATAGTTCCATGGAGGCACTTAAACTCAGCCGAGAAAGCAGTCCCACACTCCTCCGGTTCTGCAGGTCAAACAAGGCAAATTCAACCTCATTCCACCAGCTCAATTCGATGAGGGCAGCACAGTGGCGCAGAGGTTGAGTTGCTACCTCACAGCGCCAGAGACCTGGGATCGATCCTGACTATGGGTGCTGCCTGTACGGAGTTTGTACGTTCTCCCTGTGACTGCCTGGGTTTTCTCCAGGTGCTCTGGTTTCCTCCCACACTCCAAAGATGTTCAGGTTTGTAGGTTAATTGGCTTCGGTAAAAATAGTAAATTTTCTCTAGTGTGGAGGCCAGAACTATTGTATGGGGTGACCGATGGTCGGCGTGGACTCAGTGGGCCAAAGGGCCTGTTTCTGCGCTGTATCTCTAAAGTGCAAAAGTGGGAATTCCTGCTAATTCAGAAGTAACGGGGCACCTAAATGAGCCACAGCGATCACCCCAAATTTAGTTTGAGCCTGCTCCTAGCATCGCACAGATGTTTTAATAATTTAAACGGCACTCGTAAATTGAAGTTGTTGTACGTGATACTGGTAATAGCTAGATAATTTTCACCTAGTTTCTCTTTTATGAATTCAACAACAATGAAGTGGTTTAAGTGCAGGGATAATGGTTCTTCAATGTTCTACGTTAGCAGGTCAGCTGCAGTAGGGTTAGTCACAATTACAGCTTTACCCACTCTTTCTCAATGACAAGCACTCTCACGTACCAATTCTTTAAGCAGCTGCTTGGTGTCTGTGATTGGGATATACTTAATGCCACTGAGAATAGCTTTGTGTTATATGCACACTTTGAAGATGTGGGCTGACACTAGCAACCTACAAGGGAATCTTTGTATGTGTAATTAGGGTTGCCAACTGTTCCGTATTAGCCGGGACATCCGTTTTTTGGGCTAAATGGTTTGTCCCGTGTGGGACTGCCCTTGTCCCGTATTTGACTGCTGCTACTCGGATCGAGGGGACTGTCGGGTCGGAGCACTGCGTCCGGCCCCGCCTCACCCATCCCGACGTAGTGCAGCCCATGGAGTGCGCCTCGCCCGTGGCCCCGTCGGTCGGCAGCCCGGCCAGCTGTCCGACCTTCGGACCTTCGCTTACCTCCGTCACCGCCATCCCTCCTTCTCATGGCCGATCATCGGTTCATGAGTTGGATGGGGTGCCGGACTTTGCGAGCAACGTCGCGCGGTCCAAAACTCCTCAGCTGGCCCGCCGGCTGGGCTTTGTGTGCAGTCCAACTCGGGCCAACTCATCATTCACCCAGCCACGCCCGAGTCGGTCAACGAATTGCAGTTGGGAATTTGTCCCGTATTTTGACCTTTTGTCCCTTATTTGGGAGTTGGCAACCCTATGTGTAATATAGATGTATCACTTTGGACCAGCAAAATGGCCGATTATATTATATTAACAGTGATGAAGGGGTAGCCCCTGTATGATCTTTCTTAATGAGTGTCTGTGGAGCAGGGGAAACTGGAAAAGATAAATTAATGCTACACGTTGAAAAATACGAAAACTATGTATCATAGGGATCACATCTGCTACTATGCTCACATGTAAGGTTCTGCTAGTCCCAGCTGCTTAGATCTTTAGTCTGAAGATAGACACAAAATGCTGGAGTAAATCAGAGGGACAGGCAGCGTCTTTGGAGAGAAGGAATGGGTGACGTTTCGGGTCGAGACCCTTCTTCAGATCTGAAACATCACCCATACCTTCTCTCCAGAGATGCTGCCTGTCCTGCTGAGTGACTCCAGCATTTTGTGCCTATCTAAGAAGGGTCTCGACCCGAAACATCACCCATTCCTTCTCTCCAGAGATGCTGCCTGCCCTGCTGAGTGCCTCCAGCATTTTGTGTCTATCTTCGGTTTAAACCAGCATCTGCTGTTCCTTCCTACACATTCGATCTTTGGTCTTGCAGCTTTTGTATTTGGCCACGAGGGGGCATGTGTGTGCTTTAGTCAAGTGAGCCCATGTCACCTCTGGTAACTGGGATCCGTGATCACAACTTGACCATACGCAATATGAATAAAAGAGATTGTGCTTGTAGAGTGACTTTAAAATGGCTCAAACCATAATGCTGAGAAGTAAAATGCTTTTGAAGTGTAGTCACTGCTGAATTTTATGCAACAGAACCAGGTCCCAAAATAACAGTGATATTAATCTGTTTTTTAGCGATGTGAATTGAACAGCAAATATTGGGCAGAATATTTTGGAAAACTCTTCAAATAGTGCAGTTACATATTTTGCCTTCTCCGGAGGGAACTATTTTGCCTTCTCCGGAGTGAACTATTTTAACTTGCTTGGCCCTTCCAATCTTATCTTAAATGTCATTGTTTCCGCCTCATTCAACCTACAAATCCTGAACCTCAAGGCCTCTTTGCCCTCTGCATCTCTCATTTTTAATCTTGTATATTTGGCTTCACAGTTTTGAACTCACGCTAACTTGCAGTTATGTGCTGTGTGGATATTTCTGTGCAAGTAAACACTGGGATGATTTAAATACTCTGGGTATCAAATGACCTCAGATATTCCTGTAACTAGATTTCTCATTGCATGAAACTCCAGAATGAAGTTGTTTTTGCCAGTTTTTTTTGGTCGATGTCCCTCGAGTTCCACAATTTCTGACTGCTTACCACAAAACCTTTCATCACTGACAGGATGTAATCATATTACCCCCAAAACTATATATTCATGATCAACCAGCAAGGCCTGTGCTATGAGATTTCCATCGTATGTCTGAGTTCATTAATTATCATCTTCAACACACTTGATTTCCAAAGCCATTCTATTTCCTGGCCAGACTAACAATCAACTGAGTTCAGCAACTTCAGGTGACAGGTTCAAGTTGTCCTTGGAATGACTGTATACATTTCTTCCAAACCCAGCCCCTATTACCATCTGATTGTTGCAGCCTTTATTCCAGAGATTTTAGGAACAAATGCTAAATGCTTCTGGGCACACAAAGAACTTTAGGTGCTAGAAACTTGCATAGAACACAAAGTGCTGGAGCAACTCAGCAGGTCAGGCAGCATCTTCTTCAGAGTCTGATGACCCGTTACCTATCTGTCCTCCAGAAATGCTGACTGGCCCACTGAATTTCTCCAGCACTTTGTGTTTTGTGCTTAAAGTTGATGCCCTTGCTACTCTGGGATTTCTCTCCATCTTAGATAGACTAAAATCTAGAACTGCAAACCAGAAGGCTGTTTCAGCAACTCTACTTTGACATGTCCAAGACATCACACTGAATGATCTCGTCCCCCCCCCCCCTGACTTCAACCACCCTAATACCAGCTTACACCCTCCCCATAAACTTACATCCCCTGCCAGTGGTCGCCCTGTATATCCATCACATGGTGCAGCAGTAGAGTTGCTGCCTTACAGCTCCAGTAATCCGGGTTTGATCCAGACTATGGGTATTGTCTGCACGCAGTTTGTACGTTCTCCCCGTGACCTGCGCGGGTTTCTCCGGATACTCTATTTTACTCCCATCCTCCAAAGATGTACAGGTTTGTAGGTTAATTGGCTTTGGTAATAATTGTAAAATTGTCCCTTTGTGTGGGATAGTGCTGGTGTGCGGGGATCGCTGGTGGGAGTGGACTTCGTTGTCTGAAGGGACTGTTTCCGTGCTTTATCTCTAAACTAAACTAAACTAAAATCTCACCTGTCATGACAAATGGCAACATTATCTCTACAGCTGACACTTGACTGGAAGTCAAGCAAACCTTTTTTCCTGACTAACATTTCACCAACTAACTTAAATGCTCAGAAACTTTGGTCAGAAATGTTCATCTGGGCTGATGAATCACACAAGAGCATAAAAGATCAGAGCAGCAGTAGGTCAAATGGCCCCTCAAGCAAGTTCTGCTATTCAATAAGGTCATGACTAATCTGAAATAATGTAATGAAAAATAACAGCAGATGTTGGTTTATACCAAAGATAGACACAAAATGCTGGAGTAACTCAACGAGATATGAGTAGGTGTCGTTACCGGTCAAGACTAATCACGAATAAAGACCCAGATTAGTCATTTCATGAGTAATCTGATTTTGGCATCAGCTCTGACTGTCTACCCATTCCCAATAACCCATGACTCACCCAGAAGGACATAAATCTACTCATCCTGGCCGTGAATATATTCAGTGATTTTGCTTCCACAAACTCTGAAGATTCGTGGCTCTTGATCTGGAGTCTTCAGGACAATTCTAGAGAATTGAAAACCCTGCAAGCAGCCAACAGACCAATGTCACCAAACTATCAGCAGAGAGAGGCTTAAGATGCAATTAAACATTTCAATGTGACAATAGTCCATCCAGATAGTGTTTATTTTATAGAGCAGTCTCAATTGCTCCTATATGATCTCCTCAAATAAATCTAGGTGGTTCTTTCTCATAGGCGTCAATCCCAATTTCACAAAAGCAAAATACTGCAGATGCAGCAATTTTAAATAGAAAGAGAAAGTCTGGAAATATTCAGCAGGCCAGACAACATCCGTAGAGAATGAAGCGGAGTTCACTAATGTAATTCCAATTATTATGAATGGGAAAAATACCCACAGTTAACATTTCCCATGAAATTAGTTATTAAAAATTAATTTAAAATTTTCATCGGGTTTGATGGGTAACTTAATTTAGTTTAGTTTAGAGATACAGCGCTGAAACAGGCCCTTCGGCCCACCGAGTTTGCGCCGACCAGCGATCCCCACTCATTAACCCAATCTTATGCGCAGTAGGGACAATTTACAATCACACCGAGCCAGTTAACCTGCAAACCTGTATGCCTTTGGAGCATGGGAGGAAATTGGAGATCCTGGAATAAGCCCACATAGGTCACGGGGAGAAGGTAGAAACTTTGTACAGACAGCACCCGTAGACAGGATCGAACACGGGTCCCTGGCGCTGTAAGCCAGCAACTCTACCGCTGTGCCACCGTGCCGCTCTAAGCCTTAAACAACCTTTCTCATATTCTCTTCAAAAGAACATCCACAAATCCTTTTTATTTAGTCATTTCCATGCTTAGAAAAGGAAAATCTGGAAGTGGCTGTGCCTGAGATGGACTGATGTGATTGAGGGTGAGTGCTGAGGATTGGGTCTGAGAGGGCTTTTGCAACGAGACCTAGCAGACGGTAACGGTAAGATGAGGTATAAGGTCATAAGGTCATAAAGACCATTCGGCCCATCAAGTCTACTCCACCATTCAATCATGGCTGATCTATCTCTCCCTCCTAACCACATTCTCCTGCCTTCTCACCATAACCTCTGACACCTATACTAATCAAGAATCTATCTATCTCTGCCTTAAAAATATCCACTGACTTGGCCTCCACAGCCCTCAGTGGCAAAGAATTTCACAGATTCGCCACCCTCTAACTAAAGAAATTTCTCCTCATCTCCTTCCGAAAGGAACTTCCTTTAATTCTGAGGCTCTGACCTCCAGTCCTAGACCCTCCCACTAGTGGAAACATCCTCAGGCTGCTGCAGGGCCTCCAGCCATTGCACTCCTAGTCCGCCCACCTTTATAGCCCCCATAAGCAGCTTGACAGAGACCTCCTAGTCTGAGAGATCTATTTACCTTTCAACTTTGATTGGTCTTAGTTGCCAGTAACATCAACCACTGAAGGGCAGCTCGATAATTGTGGAGGCATTCCCTTGCTTCACTATTTTTGCCTGATTCCGTCCACTTATAAATCATTGCAGTGGAAGTCAAGCCTCCATAGTCAAACTTAATTGCCCTCTATTTCTGTAACTGAAAGCTCTTGATGAGAACTCCTGGACAGACTTGAGCCTCTTTTCCCTCAGACTCCATTTCCTTTCTCCATTTTCCTTCATGGAGTTTAATTATGAGCCATTTGGGAAACCGTTAAAAGAAATGGTTCAGTCACTGGGTGGAAAAGCATATACCCAATTTAATATTAGTGTAGTTCGATTCTGGAAGAATAGTTAGAAATATTTGTTCTTAGATTGTCAGTGGCACCTTTAGAATCCATTTGTGTGCTGGTAAGGTTTACAAGGGATTTGAAAAGAGAACTTGCCTTTTTACAGTGTTGTCGTGACCTGAGAAAATCCCAAACCTTATTATTTTTGTCAAGTAATCACTGAAGGAATGTACCAGCTAATTTACACACGCAGGCTCCCACAAACAGCAATGAGAATAACAGGTGCTGTTTAGGGATAAATATTGGCTGGGAGACCAGGGAAAATCCTTGCCGCCTTTGAAAAGTATGTTATGTGAACAAAATAATATATTTCAATCGCCTCCTCTCACACTCTGGGGTGGCATGCTGGCACAGCGGTAGAGTTGTGTTCTTACAGCGCCAGATACCCTGGTTCGATCCAGACTACGGGTGCTGTCTGCATGGAGTTTGTACGTTCTCCCGGTGACCTGCGTGGGTTTTCCCCGGGAGCTCTGGTTTCCTCCCACACTCTAAAGACGTGCAGGTTTGTAGGTTAATTGACCGGTGAAGATTGTAAATAGTCTCTAGTGTGTAGGATAGAGCTATTGTTCGGGGTTCGCTGGTCAGCGCGGACTCGGTTGGCCGAAGGTCCTGTTTCCGCGCTGTATTTCTAAACTAAACTTCTCAACTCCAGAGGATAAAGTTGCCTGTCCCACATTTTCTCATAAGACAACCTGCCTATTTAAGGTGTTAGTCTTATAAAGCTTCTCTGAACTGCTTCAATGTTCAGTAATCCAGATGTGGTCTCACCAATATCCTATATAACTCAAGCAGAAACTCCCTACTTATGTATACAATTCCCCTGACAATAAATAATAACACTTTGTAAGTTTTCCTTCTCAGTTGCTTTATTCTGCATACTGGCATTTGTTATCTGTTATCTCAGAACTCTGTCATCTCTTACTTATAGACAATAGACAAAAGGTGCAGGAGTAGGCCATTCGGCCCTTCGACAATCATCAACAATCAGTACCCAGTTCCTGCCTTCTCGCCATATCCCCATAACTCCACTATCTTTAAGAGCTCTATCTAGAAAGCATCCAGAGAATTGGCCTCCACTGGCTTCTGACGCAGAGAATTCCACAGATTCACAACTCTCTAGGTGAAAACGTTTTTTCCTCATCTCCGTTCCAAATGGCCTATCCCTAATTCTTAAACTGTGGCCCCTGGTTCTGGATTCCCTACATTATACTCCACTGAATTCTTAATGAACTTCTGAGAGGACGGAATGGAATTCTATTTAGAATTGGAAACAGCCCCTTGCTCCCAGGTCTATGCTTATTCCATATACAAATATCTTTTTCAGAAGGAATCCAATAATTCAGAAGGAATTTTGTTAGTCAGAGTGTGGTGAATCTGTGGAATTCTTTGCCACAGGAGGCTATGGAGGCCGTCAATGGATATTTTTAAGGCAGAGATATAGATTCTTGATTAGTACGGGTGTCATGGGTTATGGGGAGAAGGCAGGAGAATGGGGTTAGGAGGAAGAGATAGATCAGCCATGATTGAATGGTGGAATACACTTGATGGGCTGAATGGCCTAATTCTGCTCCTATCACTTATGACCTTATGAATCCCATTTACTTGCATTCTGTCAGTAACCTTCTTTGCTTTGATGATTGATGTGCTCAGCAAGGTGCTTTTTTAAATGTGGTGAGAGTAGATCCTTAGATCCCCTCTAATCCTCTTCCTTCTCACTTCACACCTACACCCTCTGGTTTTAGTATGGAGATAGGTTTCTCACTATCCACCCTACCTGTGCACCTCCATTTTGTATAATTCTGCTGGTACAACCCTCCATACCTCCAGCCTTCCCCCCTCCACAGAAAACAAACCCAGCCAATTCAATCTCTCCTCATAACTGAAGCACTTAATCCAAGACAACATCATGGTGAATGTGTTCTGCTACTTTCCATGATTAATAGCTTATCCAAGACTCAAAACATTCTACAGTGCAATGCTCTGTCGGTGCAGAATGGGACTTGGATCTACGATGAGGGTGCCTTCTATCTGCTTAGCCACAGTAGATAGCAAGAGGAAAGTTCCAATGTGTACAGCAAGCAAGGCTAAAGGTAAGGTTCCATAATTATGCAGTTAAGATAATAAGAGATTAGCATCATCTAGTATCAGCATCATCTCAAGTCAAGTCAAGAGTGTTTTATTGTCATATGTTCGAAAAAGAAACAATTAAATTCTTAGTTGTAGCACCATAACATATATGTACACATGGTACTCTGTAAACACCGTAACAAACAACAAAAAAGTTCAGTATATATAAAAGAAACGCATTTATTTTAAAAAGATGTTTGCATGGGTCATATGGTTAAAGAAAGTGTGAAAATTAGAGCGAAGCAGTGCTCCAAAGAATTGTGAGATTACAAATGGGATCCTAAGTGCAAATCAAATGTGAAGAATAAGTGCAAGTCAGTGAACCTGCAGATCGATTTACATCGAAACATCGGAATTTGTACAGAATACTAGGTGGTCTGACAATTACAAGCATTGTAAACTCAAACACAGACCATTGATCTTTATTCCCTTTGTCACGTATCTGTACACTGTGAGTGGCTCGATTGCAATCAGGTATGGTCTTTTCGCTGACTGGTTAGCAGGCAACAAAAGCTTTTCACTGTACCTAGGTACATGTGGCAATAAACAAAACTAAATTAAATTAAACTAATTAGGAAGGGCATTAAAAGTTATGGGGAGGATGGGGCTGAGAAGGAAAAAAAACTCATCCATGACTGGAAGGTGGAGTAGACTCGATGGGAGGAATGGCCTAATTCTGCCTCTATGTCTTGTGGTTGTATGGTCTTCGCTAAAAGGCTTTACATTATATCTGCCTTAGAGATACAATGTGGTAACAGACCCTTTCGGCCCAGCAAGTCGGTGACAACCAGCGATCACCCCGTGCACTAGCACTATCCTACACACTAGGGACAATTTATAACTTTACCGAAGCCAATTAACCTATAAACATCTTTGGAGTGTGAGAGGAAACCGGAGCACCCGGAGAAAACTCATGCGATCACAGGGAGAACGTTCAAACTACATACAGACAGCAACCGTAGTCAGGATTAAACCCGGGTAAAAGTTAATAAATCCCAAGGACATTTGAGATTCGAGAAAGGTGCCTTTGAAGATAGTGGATGGTCTAGTTATTACCTTCCAAAATTCCATTGTTGAGAATTTGGTGTGGAATTTAGAGTGGAGCAAATATTGAAGAAAAGAGTGAAAAACAAGGAACTGTCAACTTGCTAGCCTAACGACAGTGACAGAGAAAATGCTGGATTCTATAATGAAATGTTGTTTGAAGTGAGCATCATGCTTTTAAGCTTTTAAGGATACTTGATAGTTTAAAGGGGGCAATTAAATGCTAGCTGTTATTGTTCACAGAAAATTCCAAGAGTTTTGAACCTCTAATTGACAAGGCAATAAGTGAAATGATGCTATTTACAATACTTTCATTTAATGTGACTGGAACATTTCAACTGGGAGAGATTTCGGAAAGGCAGAGCAATCCACTCATGATTTATTTGAAGCAAGCTAATTGTTCAGCTACAAGAGATCCATGTTTGGAATTAGAAAGACGCAGTAATAAATCTACACACTACACAAAGAAAAAGAACGCTTCTCAAATTGAAAATATTTAAATAATAGCGTAACAGACAGAGAAAAAAAAGTAAAAATAACATTTTACAACTTTAACATTGCATTCTCAGCCCAATTGGACTGGCTTCAAACATGTGGTGACATTAAATACTCAGCTGATGGCTTTGACTTGCACTGAACAGGTTTCACGTTAAATAATTTTAATGATCTGCATTTGTACAGCATTTATTCATTCTTTCCACTGACTGAAACACCAACATGCTCGTGTTTAACTACAATGGGTTTAATTCTGCTCTCAAACCAGGTCGGAACCATAATTGGAATTTATTCATGAAGATACCAATAACCTTCAGAAATAAAGTTGGTTTAAAATCCCTACATGGTAACAAAACAAACGTCTCACAGATCAAAACTGGAGTTCTTGGTGACCCAAGAGGTAAGATTCACAGCATATCATGATTTAAAAAAAAATCTTCATCTGTAATTCTCCTCTAAATTCTCTTTAATAATCTTCAATTTAGGAAATTCATTTTAATCAAATTATAAACTGGATAAAATGCCCAAATCATTCAGTTCTGAAAAACTAACCTTTAAGGAAGTGCTCAATTGTGTTCTTTCTTGTAATATAAGGCAGTTTAAATGTAATGGTTTAATCCTGGTGATTTATAGCAACTTAATTAATATAAATATGTGCTGATCGGAAAAAGTGAAGCCTGGAATTTGATGTGAGACACAAAAGATCTTCTCCATTATTATAGTATTATTACTAAGGATATGCAGGATAAACTGGAAAGCAGTAAAAGAAAAACATAACTGTACTAAATAGAAATATAGTTTACACCAATGGGATATATGAAGCTTTAGGCCAAGACAGTAAAATAACAGGTAGAACATTAGAGATATATATATATATTTTTTTTATTTAAAAAAAATATATATTTATTAGAAGTACATTACATTACAACCACATACATTAGTACTCGTCACTTATGTCTTCTTACAATTAATGTACTCCATTTGTATTTTACACTAGAAAAGGAAAAGATTGAAAGAAAGAAGAAAGTGAAGGAAAAAGTGAGAGTGTAGAAAATGTGACAACAAAAAAGGACGAAGACCCTATAAGAACAAAATTAAAAACAAAAGAAAAAGAGTTAAGAAATAGACCCTAGAAAAGAAAGAGAAAGAGAAAGAGGAAAAAGAGAGAAACAAATATTTTTATGAGCATTACGCAAATGGGACATACCAACTCTTCAACTATCATCCCCCCTTACCTGACCTCAAATTTTTTTTTTAAGGTACCTTTGCACCCTATATTTGTAATAATTCTATAAATGCAGACCAATTAGAGATATATTTGTGACATTCATTGAAAGTTGAGTTGAGTTTAGTTTAGCTTAATTTAGTTTAGTTTAATTTAGTATAGTTTAGGGATTCAGAGCAGAAACAGGCTCTTCGTCCTGAGTCCACACTGACCAGCGAATCCCACACACTAGAACTATCCTGCACATGCTCGGGGCAATTTACAAATTTACCAAAACCAATCAACCTACCAACCTGGACGTCTTTGGAGTGTGGGAGGAAACCGGAGCACCCGGGGAAAAACCACGCAGGTCACGGGGAGAACTTATAAACTCCATACAGACAGCGGCCATAGTCAGGATCGAGCACGGGTCTCTGGCGCTGTCAGGCAGCAGCTCTACCGCTGCGCCACTGTGCCACCGCCACTCTCCTGCCCGAAGGTTCCTTGGATTTAGGTCAGAAATATAGTGTGGAAGATAAAAAATATCACCATCATTATCTTTAATCAAAAAAGGATAGGGGGAAAATCCAGTGTACCAGGGAGTTTGACGTCCAGAGTAAGATAATTGCCATTTGGGGATGTTTGTGCGGGTGAGGGAGATTCGGCGCTATTTTGTAAAAGATGGAAATCTGTGGCAAAATGTGTGTCTCAGAGACAGGGAACTGACCCCACGAACATGATGCCAAGATTAGCTAATCCCATCTGCCTGCACTTGATCCATCTCCCTCCATTGTCTTCATATCCATCCCTCTATACCTTTTCCCCTCGCAAATATTCCTACCTACCCCTTCAATACTCTGATGCAACGATACATTTGTTCACCACTCACAGTATTAATACGCATGTTCCCATCTCCTCTTGCGTCAGTGGCTGTAAAAAAATCTCATCTCCAACTGTACGAATTCTTTAAAATTAATGATGTCTCAAAAATTTTCGTTACTTTTCATCAACTAGAATATTTAAGTCCATCCGACAGAGTTGAGTGGGCCTTAGTTTAACGTTTCATTTAAAGGATGGTACCTCCAACAGTTCAGTACTTTTCGGTACTACATGTAAATGTGGTGCATAACTCTCTAAAGTGGGATCTCAATCCTTAAATAGGCTGCACTGTAGGAAGTGACATTTTTTTGCTGAGAGCTCTAAAGGGCCTGTCCCACTTTCACGAGTTATTCACAAATTATCCCGAGTTTTCCCCTTGATTCAAACTCGCAGAATGTTCGTAACGAGTCCGTAGGAGGTCGTAGGAGTTTGTAGATATATCGTAGCGGCTCGTTACGCTAGCCGTAGGTACTCGTGTCATCAGGTAAGTCGGGACTTTTTTTCCAGCCCGATAAAAAATGTCCACGAATAAAAAAATGGTCGGAATTAAAGAAATTGCAACTTTTTACTCGTAAGGAGGACATCAAAATAGTCGTGGGAATTCGTAGACATAACTCGTAGGAGTTCGTAGGAGTTCGTGAACATAGTCGTGGAAGGTCGTAGGAGTTCGTAGATTACCACCATCTTGATTATTTTTTTTAGGTCCTTTAAACTCGGCAGAGGTTTTGAATTAAGTTGTGAATGTGGGACAGGCCCTCAACTGAACTATAACAACATTCGAGGTCGCCACGTGCTACCGAACGCCGTGGGAGACCTGGGTTCGATCCTGACTACGGGTGCTCTCTGTACCGAGTTTTGTACGTTCTCCCTATGACCACATGGATTTTCTTCAGGTACTCCGGTTTCCTCCCACATTCCAAAGATGTGCAGGTTTGGCTTCAATAAAATTGTAAATTGTCCCTCGTGTGTAGGATAGTGTTATTGTACGGGGGGGGGGCGACGGGCCTGTGTCCGCTCGGTATCTCTAGTCCTAAGGCTAAACAGCAGATTGGCCTGTAAATCGTTTTGCAGGCTCAGGACTGGTTAAACATTTAAAGTCATTTCAGAGGTACAGGTTTGCAATCGAATTAAAAGCTACTTTGTAAACTGATTAAGTAGGTTAATATGAACATAGACTTTATCAAGGAAAACAACATATGTTTATGGCACAGAAAGAGGCACATTGTGTATTCGTCATTGCTGGAGAAATTTAAAACTAATCCCAATTTTTTTTTTTTTAATTGGTTGAGTTCGCTCAGTTTTGTGGCTATATAGCTCTGGCAGAACGAGTTCTTGAGCAAATAACATTGAGTGAACGGATTGATTCAGGTTCCCGCTTTGGCTCTGTTGATTCGGCTCTTTGGTTGCATTTCCGAGCTGGAGATCTGCTGATGAAGACCTGAGTCGATCAACAAGTGTCCACGCAAAGGCTGTGAACCTGAGTGAAGCGACAACTGTTACACCAAAGCAACACACCACGTACTGTGCCAGGTCTTTTGCATGAATAAAAGCTGTGTGGTAAAATGGTAATTTTCATCCCGTCCTTTCAAGGCGCGCAGGAAAACGTGGGCAGCGTGTGGGCAGCAGATCGGCCATGGTGATTGAGGTTTTCAGGCAGCTGTCAGGAGAGGTTTGCCAGGATGCTCCAGTGGACTGAGGGCAGGGACAAGAAGTCGCGCAGGAATTTTTGTGGGCTCAAGTGGATATTGGGTGGTGGAGGGATGTAAGGTGTGGATAGGTACAGTAAGGGCATTCTTGGGCTGGAATCAGAATGACTCCCTTCTCAAGGCTCCTATTTACTAGGTGCTCTGGAAGGCAATGATATCTTGCACATAAAATCAACAACCTGTATTTATAACATGTCTTAGATGTGGGAAACACTCCATGTGCTGCACTGGAGTAATATCGATACTCGGGACATGTAACAATAAAGAAAATTAAAGTAAATAAACTAAACTAACATAATGTGGCACCCAGTCATATTAGGGCACATGACCAACAGAAACGAAGGTACGTTTTTAGGAAAAGGAGTAAGAGGTATCGAGAAGGTGAGGATCAGGGGAACAAATCTACAGCTATGATTCTAGGTTGTTGAAGGCATGGCTGACAAATGTAAAGTGAGGAATGGTCAAGATACCAGACGGAGGGATGAGGGTATCTGAGAGTATGGTAAGGCAAAAGGATATTAGAGATAAGGAGGGGAAAGTTGCAAAAAGATTTGAAACCAAATGCGAGAATTTAATAAACAAAACATTGCTTGATCAAGAATTGATGTAAGTCAGAGAGTAATGAGATGAGACAAAGGGGGCGGCTTGATTGTAATGATGCCCAGTCTTCCCGCTGACTGGTTAGCACGCAACAAAAAGCTTTTCACTGTACCTCGGTACACATGACAATGAACTAAGCTCAACTCAAAGAAAAGGCACAAGCAGGAGTTTGGAATGCACTCAAGAATATGAATCATGTGAGGTTGACCAACAGTGCACTGAATAGCCAAGAACATAAGAATCAATGAAGACAAGGAACTGCAGATGCTGGTTTACAAAACAAACATCACAAAGTGCTGGAGTAACACAGTGGATCAGATAGCATCTCTGGAGGACATGGATAGGCCTTGTTTCGGGTCGACACCCTTCTTTAGGATCAATAGCTGGATTGAGAGTTTCAACATCAGATGAGCTAACATACACCGTGTGGATAAGTGGTCTTGGTGATGCTGTGAACTTACAGTTACAAGCTCATCTTAGGCCACATCAAATTGCAAAAACTGGAGGGACTGCCGGAGCAGATAAAGAGGATCAGCATGTTTTAGTTTGAGAATGATGGAAGGGTAAATGTTAGTACAATATAGAGAATGATAATTGACTAAATTCATTTCCTGACTAAACGTATTTACTCTTGAGGTATGAGCACACATAGTCCAGATTCACACACACTATATTAATGAGATAGTCAACAGTGAATGCTCTCATGATAAATGCTAAATCACACCGCTCTGGCAGATGTGAAAGATTTACCCCTACTTCAATGTTCCTGAACCATTTTATTGACGGTTATGCTCATTGCTATTAGTTGGAATTTGATATGTGGAAAATAGTCACCATGTTTCAAGGAGGAGATATCACCTTTGGCTCAATGGTAAATCTCTCACCCAGGCACTGAGGGGCATCTATTCTGCCTCTCCATTGTGGTGTGTGTGTGGCTCAAGCATAGTTGCTATCTTTGGGTTGGTATGTTAACTTGAGAACATGCCTGACCTCTCAGGAGTTGCAAAAGTTTCCATTGCAAAAGATTATTTTGTGAAAAGAACAAAGGAGTTCTGCAGCAATAAGTGTCCCCACCAATATTTATCCTTCAGCCAAAGTCATCAAAGCAGGTGATCTTGCCATTGTTGCATTTCTAGGTTTATCATAGAGATACAGGCCCTACCGCCCACCGAGACCGCGCTGTCCAGCGATCCCCATACACTAACACTATCCTGCATAGACTAGGGACAATTTACAATGATACCAAGCCAATTAACCTACAAACCTATACGTTTTTGGAGAGTGGGAAGAAACTGGAGATCCTGGAGCAAAACCCACGCAGGTCACGTGGAAAATGAACAAACTCCATACAGACAGCACCCGTGGTCAGGATCGAACCCGGGTCTCTGGCGCTATAAAGGGCCTGTCCTACTTGGCGATATTTTCGGCGACTGCCAGCAGCATTGACTGATGTATCAGGTCACCGAAAAATGTACGGCGTGATGCGTCGGTGACGGGCGTGATGAAGTATTGACGCACGCTGTTTTTTCAAGTGTCGCAACATTTTTTTGTCGCCGCTGGATTTTGAAATGTTTTAAATCTTTTGGCGACACTGATATGACGCCGGCAGACGTCGAAAAAATCGCCAAGTGGGACAGGCCCTTAAGGCAGCAACTCTACTGCTGCGTCACCGTGCTGCCCATAGGTATACGACCATTTCACCACTTGGTTTCCTCCAAGACAGCAGGAGCTATGTATCAAAAGTACCTGTCTCGTTATAAAGCGTTGAGGGCTCCAGACAATTAAATGTAAAAGAAATGCAAGTTTTTCTTTTTTTCTTTTCATAATGATGCTTGCATTATTGGGTGTTTCCAGCTCTTCTGTCATAAAAATCTAACGCAGGCAATTCTGGGTATCAGCACAATAAATCAATAGTCCAACTT
The DNA here is from genome assembly GCA_038087875.1 of Malacoraja senta. Taxonomy (NCBI): domain Eukaryota; kingdom Metazoa; phylum Chordata; class Chondrichthyes; order Rajiformes; family Rajidae; genus Malacoraja; species Malacoraja senta. Next base: position 77,745,034 of record CM075979.1, read on the forward strand.
CAAAAGCTGCAGAGCGCTTAACTGGATCTGGTAATTCGATTCCCCTCCTGAGACCAATCTTCTCAGAGCATTTGGAAATGATCTGTTTCACTTTAACCCAGGTACAGAAAGACAGTGATCAATTGGTTCATTTTTTAAGCATTAATTATTAAGCTGGAATTCATTTCCAAAGCATTAATTCCAAGCGCAATGTGAATTTATCATAGCAAATTTCTCAGGCAATAGGGCAGTGGGTGATACTTCTGGCTCTTGCAATTATTTCCCTCTGGTTTTATTTAAGATTGTGAGGAAAGATATTGCTAAAGTATTGCCTCCCTTGTATTTAAATGTAAGTTAAACTGGGAAAATTGTTGACTGATGATGCTAACGAAATCCGATCTTTTTTTTTTACCTACTTCCATTTCTTTCTTATTATTAAGTTGATATAAGCTGCCCTCTAATAAATAACGCAACTGCTCTCTGGAGTTTCTGCACTCCATTTCACAAATGGTTTTCCCTCAAGTTGTTTTGATTAATATGTATGATAACTTTAACCTCCAAACTTACCATTATTTCGAAATCTACAGGTAGAGTCATAGAGTGATAGAACGTAGAAACAGGCCCTTCAGCCCAACTTGCCCATGCCGACTAACATGCCCCATCTATATTAGTCCCACCTGCTTGCATTTGGACCATATCCCTCCAAACCAATCCTATCCATGTACTTGCCTTGCAGTCCAGGCACTCATATTTAGATACACTTTACACTTCTATGAGAAGTACAAAATCATGAGAGGAATAGATCGGGTGAAGATATATGGGACAAATGCAGGCAGGCGGGACGAGTGTGGATGGGTCATGTTGGTCGGAGTGGGCAGGTTGGGCCAATGGGGCTGTTTCCACACTGTATGACTATGACTCTTGAGTATAGAAGCTGGGAGGTCATGTTGCAGTTGTATAAGATGTTGGTGAAACCGCATTTAGAGTATTGTGTTCAGTTCTGGGCACTACGTTATAGGAAAGATGTTGTCAAGCTGGAAAGGGTACAGGGATTTACAAGGATGTTACCAAGGCTATAGGGAGAGATCGAGTAGGCTGGTACTCTATTATTTGGAGAGCAGGAGGGTGATCTGTTATCTTATATAGGTGTATAAAATCATGAGAGGAATAGATCGGGTAGATGCACAGAGTCTCATGCCCAGAGTAGGTGAATCGAGGACCAGAGGACATAGGTTTAAGGTGAAGGGGAAAAGATTTAATAGGAATCTGAAAGTTAACTTTTTCACACAAAGGGTGGTGGGTGTATGGAACAAGCTGCCAGAGGAGGTGATGAGGCTGGGACTATCCCAACATGTAAGAAACAGTTAGACAGGTACATGGATAGGACAGGTTTGGAGGGATATGGAACAAACGCAGGCAGGTGGGGACTAGTGTAGCTGGGACATGTTGGCCGATGTGGGCGTTGGGCCGAAGGGTCTGTTTCCACGCAATGACTCTATGAGAAGGGTATTTTGTTCAATTATCTTGTTGCCATTTAGGTCCATACTGGCAGACAGGGGATCAATTACAACAAACGCAATCCCCCTCTTATTTTCCTGTACAACCATATCTTATTCGTTTGACTGCACTGGGCCTTACTCGCTGGAGTTTAGAAGGTTGAGGGGGGATCTCGTTGAAACATACAGAATAATGAAACGCATAGATAGAGTGAATGTGGAAATGATATTTCCACTGGTGGGAGGTCATAGCCTCAGAATTAAAGAGCGCTCTTTTAGAATGGTGAGGAGGAACTTCTTTAGTCAGAGGGCAGTTAATCATTGCCAGAGAGGGCTGTGGAGGTCAAGTCAGTAGAAATTTTTAAGGCAGAGATAGACAAATTCTTGATTAGAACGGGTGTTAAGGGTTAAGGGGTGTAGGCAGGAAATAGTTTGTGCTGGGATCTTTCTGTTCATCCTTTAATTGTTAGATTTGCCTAGGATAGTACGGTGAATACACACCAAGCATCTCCTTTGGCAGTTAAACGTCTTGAGGTGTGATGAAAGATGCAGCAGTTGTATTTATTTTCTCTCTGTTGCAGATATTTCTTGTTAGACCATAGGAGTGTACAGCATTGAAACAGGCACTTTGGCCCACAATGTCCGTGATGCCAAACATGATGCCAAATGAAACTAATCTCTGCCCGCACATTGTCGGGACCCTTCCTCAGACTGATTATAGGGTGGGATCCATCTGCCGATCTAAAACACCCTCTCGCCTGGGTCTACCTAACACCTTACAGGCTTTGTCCTTGTACCTCCTCTCTCCCAGCTTTCCTCCCCCACCCCCCCCCCCCCACCCCTCCCTCACCCCCACAATCAATTTGAAGCAAGGTCCCGACCCGAAACATCACCTATCTATGTTCTCCAGAGATGCTGCCTGACCTGCTGAGTTACTCCAGCACTTTGTGTCCTTCTGTTCTAGAGCCTGGAGGTCACAGTTTTCAGACCCCTCCATCTTCTCCCCGGTGGCAGGAGTGAAATGAGGGTGTGGCCAGGGCGACGTGGGTCCTTGATGATATGATGCTGGTCAATTTTTTTACTAACTTCAGTATTCAGATTAATAAGAGATTTGTTTACAAGGGATATCAAGGAATACAGATGCAAAGCTGGAAGATGAGGTTTAAACATTCCTGATGTCCTTACACTGTGATTGTGCAGTGGGGGGGGGGGGGGGGGGGGTTGGGGGGGGGGGGGGGGATGGGCAGAAGTCGTGGAACTGAATGCTGCCTCAGTGTTGCCAGGCAGAAAGCCATCGATCGCAGCACAGTGCCAACGAAATACTGGAAATGATCCTGAGTCCAGGCGCTTGTCCAGACCAACTCAATCTGCCACCAAACAACAACATTCCCAAGTCCAAACTACACGGGCTGGTAAACAGAGTGTTGCTGTGTGGGTACATGAGAAGTCAAAAGCTGGCTCCTGTACGACTCCCTCACTGACCAACATAGACACAGGTCATCGTCTCTGGTGCTTTTACTTCTGATGCCAAACCACAGTAGAAGCTACCTGCTTGATGCTGCCTCGACGAGGCCAAGCTAAGCGGATGGTATTTTTTTTTTAATGCGGGACTTGGCTCACAATCAAACCGCTGTGGCTTTGCAAGGCCATGCCGATAAATGAGCCAGGTGGGTTTTTCTCTACTTTTCTTGTCGTCCAGAATATGAATGAACCACTGTGCATGGATTTCCAATGCAGTTCACAGATCACAGAAGGGCACATGATTTACAATACAGAAACAGACTAATCGATCCAGCAGGCTCACGGCAGAATGTCGGTTCCACAAATCCCCATGCCTCCCTTTTACATCCAAACCTTTCCGGCATCTTTCATCCCTTGCAGAGAATTGTGGACGCAGCCCAGGACATCACACAAACCGACCTCCCTTCCATTGCACGCTGCCTCGGCAAGGCCACCGGCATAATCAAGAATGTCTCACCCCCGGTCACTCCCTCTTCTCGTCTCTCCCATCAGGCAAGAGGTATAGAAGTGTGAAAACACACACCTCCAGATTGAAGAAGGGTTTCGGCCCGAAACGTTGCCTATTTCCTTCGCTCCATAGATGCTGCCTCACCCGCTGAGTTTCTCCAGCATTTTTGTCTACCTTTGATTTTCCAGCATCTGCAGTTCCTTCTTAAACCTCCAGATTGAAGGGTAGTTCCTTCCCAGCTGCTATCAGGGAACTGAACCATTCTATCAACAACTAGAGAGTGGTCCTGAGCGACTATCTACCTCATTGGAGACCATCAGACTATCTTTAATCAGAATTTACTGGACTTTATCTTGCACTAAACGTTATTCCCTTAATCAATTATCTGTACACGGGTGGGTGGCTCGATTGTAATCATGTTGGCTTTTTGCTGACTGGTGAGCGAGCAACAAAAGCTTTTCACTGCACCTCGGTACACGTGACAATAAACTAAACTAAAACTAAACGCTAAAACTTTCTTTTCCATTTCATATATTCATTCACCTTTCTCTTAAATGCATCCAAAGTATTGACATGAAATACTCCCAGGGATGGCAAGTTCTCCTTTCTAACTACTTTTTAAAGGAAAGAACTTTCTTCCTGAGCACATCTCTCAGCGTCCATCTTACATGTATAACCCGACGGTTGATCTTCCTCACAGTGAAGGCATTTCTCCAAGTGCACCTTTTCAAACCCCTTCAAATTGTCAACCTCCTCAAAGAATTTTTAAAGTCAAAATATTATTTTGAAAATAACACCCCAGGGACTGGAACAAATTAAATTCTATCTTCACAGGGTGTACCGTACGCAATATGCTTTCTGGCTTTGTGAATTATTGCAAATGTTTGACTGCAGGTGTGTTTCTTTTACACAAGATACAGAATGGTTGCTAAACCACTTAAGGCTGTTCTGGGTAATGCATCGTGGCGGTAATGGCTTCATATTCTCGCACAGAGTGTCCATTTGTATAAAGGCAATGAGTGCCATGAACTTCACCAAGGGGAGAGATGAGAAACAGAAATCTTCGAGGCGGCATGGTTGGCACAACGGCAGAGTTGCTGCCTTACCGTGCCAGAGGCCCGATTCGATCCTGACTACGGGTGCTGTCTGTATGTTCTCCCCGTGACCTGCGTGGGTTTCTCCAGGTGCCCCAGCCTCCTCCCGCACTCCAAAGGTTTGCAGGCTGATTTGGCTTTGGTACAAATTGTAAAGTGTCCCTAGTGTGTGTAGGATAGCGTTAGTGTACGGGGATCCCTGGTCGGCGCGGACCTGGTGGGCTGAAGGGCCTGTAAACTCGTTGTATCTCTAAACTGAACTGGCCTAAATAGGAGAGCAGAATGTCACCTGTTGCACAATAGAAAGCTGCTCCAAACACTTTTATCTGCCTCGTCAGTCATTGAAGAGCTTTGGAAGGGAGCCGATATCTCTAGTTGCCCGCCCTGGACAATGCTCCCACACATCCCTGCTCTGTTGTGCTGAGATTCAGTGCACAGGGAAGGTGGGGGGTTGGAGTGATAGCTTGACAGGCTATATATAGGCCAGGCAGCAAGAGCCAAACAAAGAGAATGCTGTCTCGCTCAAGAGGCGTCGAGAAAGTGATCTTTTCATTGAGATGCAAGGCCGGCCCCAAACGCCAATTGCTCACTAAATCACATCAACTAATAGCCGAAGAGACCAGCTGCCGCGGCACAAAATAGGATAACAGCTTTGCTTCTAGACTGCAAAAGCAGTTTTCTTTCTCTCTCGCTTTTCCGCTCTTGCTTTTCAGACGTGGGCTTCTGTTTTCACCAGCTCCCTGCCGCCCTTGACAGGGAGCAAGGGCTTGGGCGAGGAGCTGAGCACTAGGGACAAATGCTAACTCCTGCCTCCATCCCGCTGCATTCTTGGCAGCCATAATATTGATGGCAGGCATTCAGGCACTGTGTGAGGCTTCACTATAAGCAGTCAGGAGCAAAAGAAAACCACAACTGAATGAAGTCACCAGCTGGCAGGCTGGAGACGATGGTCAGGACACCCATCAGAAAATTTGAACAGGGATTTTTTTCTCAAAATGAGGGTCACTGACAAAGACAAAGGTGGCGCAACGGTAGAGTTGTTGCCTTACACGGCCAGGGACCCTGGTTCGATCCTGACCACAGGTGCTGTCTGTACGGAGTTTGTACCTTCTCCCCATTCCCCTGTGCCCTGCGTGGATTTTCTCCGGGTTCTCCAGTTTCCTCCCACACTCCAAAGACGTACTGGATTGTAGATGAATTAACTTCGGTTAAATTGTAAATTGTCCCCAAGTGTTAGTGTGCGGGGATCGCTGGTCGGCGTGGACTCAGTGGGCTGAAGGGACTTTCCATGCTGTCTCTAATCTAAACTAAACTAAACGTAGATCTCAGTAGACGACAGAATGTGCTTGGGTAGGTCAGTTGGTCAGCATCTCAGGAGAATATAAATGGGCGCCTTTTTGCGTCGGGTCCCTTCTTCAGAGTTGTTTCTACGCGGATCTCAGTGCTGCCCAGACCATGATTGAACACCCTTTCTTAGCAAGGAAAAACAGTATTAGTTTAGTTTAGTTTAGAGATACAGCGCGGAAACAGGCCCTTTGGCCCACCGGGTCCGCGCCGACCAGCGATCCCCGCACATTAACACCATCCTACATACACCCACTAGGGACAATTTTTACATTTACCAAGCCAATTAACCTACAAACCTGTACTTCTTTGGAGTGTGGGAGGAAACCGAAGATCTCAGAGAAAACCCACGCACTTCACGGGGAAAACGTACAAACTCTTTACAGACAGAACCAGTAGTCGGGGTCGAACCCGGGTCTCCGGCGCTGTAAGGCAGCAACTCTACCATTGCGCCACCATGACTTCACAGCAGTCATGGCGACCAAAACACCTTCAGCACCTGGGTGATGGAGGCTAACTTACTCGAGGTATTTAAGGTGCAGCGAGCGAAGTTTTTGAAATATCGTGTGATTGAGAGTTATGGGGATATGGCACAGAGAAGGAGATGAGGCCTGGGGTAGATCAGCCATGACCCTATTGAATGGCAGGGCATGCCTGGCAAGGCAGGTGACCACTACTGCTCTTATTTTCTTGCATTCAGCTTAAGACTGACGACAATGAGAGGGGACCTCATTGAAATGTACAGAATAGTGAAAGGTTTAGATAGAGAGGAGGTGGAGAGAATCTTTCCACTAGTGGGAGAGTCTAGGACTAGAGGTCATAAGGATTCAGAATGACGAACTGCCATTCCTCAGAATTTGGCTGATCTATCTCTCCATCCCAACCCCATTCACTGACACCCGTACTAATCAAGAATCTATCTATCTCTGCCTTAAAAATATCCACTGACGGCCTCCACAGCCTTCTGTGGCAATGAGTTTCACAGATTCACCACCCTCTGACTGAAGAAATTCCTCCTCATCTTCCTAAAATAACGTCCTTTAATTCTGAGGCTATGATCTCTAGTCCTAGACTTTCCCACTAGTGGAAACATCCTCTCCACATCCACTCTATCCAGGCCTTTCACTGTTCTGTACGTTTCAATGAAGCCCCCCCCCCCCCTCATTCATCTCAACTCCAGCGAGTTTAGGCCCAGTGCCGTCAAACGCTCATCATATGTTAGCCCACTCATTCCTGGGATCATTCTTGTAAATCTCTTCTGGTCCCTCTCCAGTGCTAGCACATCCTTGGATGGGCCAAAGGGTTATGCCATGACCATGCCATACGATTCTATAATACAATGAACAAGGTGTTTGTTCAGAACAATATTGCCTAGAAATCTGCATTTTGCTTTTTTTAATGTGAAGAGTGTTATCATGTGATATTACTTCAATCAAATGTAAATAATTCTACTATAACAAAAAATCTTCTCATTCTCTACACACCAATTGCATTAAGGAAGGGGGGAGCCTAGCTTGGCTCTGTTGCATGTGTTTTCCCACTGAGGACTCAGTGCTGGGAATTAAACTATTTGAACATCTATTGGCTTTGGAAGAACTGCAGTATAGATTCACCAGAATGAGCCCAGTGCTGGAAGGTTTAAATTACAAGTTAGGTTACCAGGATTGCGTTTTATTGAAGAAAAAAAGATGAAAGATTAATATAATTGAGATGATTAAAGGATAGACAAAGAGAAACCATTTCTTCTGAAGGGACAGTCAAGAAGAATGGGCACAATATGGATATTAGAGCCCCGCCACTCAGGGAACAGTTTTCACATAAAGGGCCAGCATCAGTCAGAACATTTTCTCTGAAAAAAGGACTGTTGAAGTCTATTTCAAACTAAGCGATACATCTTTACTCAACAAGGGCGGTGAAAGAAGTAGAGCAAAGCCAGGGATCTGAAGTTTACCAAAAAGCTACAATATTAGTGAATGGTCAAGTAGACTAAAGAGGTTGAATGGGTCATAAGGTCATAAGTGATAGGAACAGAATTAGGCCATTCGACCCATCCAGTCTGCTCCACCATTCAATCATGGCTGATCTATCTCTCCATCCTAACCCCATTCTCCTGCCTTCTCCCAAAAACCCCTGACACTAACCTCTGACACAAACCGTGACACTAATCCCCGACACTAGCCCCCGACACTAGCCCCCGACACTAACCTCTGACACATAACCTCGGCTCTTGTTTGTCTGCAATATCAAAAGAAGAAAAATAAATACCATCCTTTGATGATATTTGATGATCCTTGAACCAGATACATTTCAAACAGCTCAATAATGCCCTTAAACTCTGTGGAACTTTACAAACCCAGTCTCACGTACATGTAAGACAGTAGGAAGGAACTACGATATGCAGTGAAAATTAACCATGGGCAAGCAGGAAATCAGGTTGTTGGAATTTGCTTCAATACAAAGATTCAATGATTCAATTATATGTTATTGTCACATCTACCTAGGTATAGTGAAATTCTTTCTGTTGCATACAACCCGGTAAAATCATACAGCAGACTTCACCTAGGCAGTACACAAAGAGTCGCCACGATTCCTGGTGCCGAAAAAGTTACTAAAAGTAGGCCTGCCGTTTATTTTAAGAAATAACTTCTGATCAAAAATTATCAAGGGATTATTCTGAAATACAACATGTTTATCGCTGTTCCGTTACATGTTTCAGTTTGGGGTGGATCAACGTTTTTGCTTCCGAAATATTCTGCTGGGAAACTGACACAATATTCTCAGGTGTTTCAAGAAAGGAATCTCATAAGCAGTAGACGCATACATGGGCAATTCAACCTGTATCTGCCTGCTCTGCATCTAATAAGATTGTGACTGATCTTTTACCTTGGTACCACTTTCTTGCACTAACCCCATTTGCATTCACCTCTGAAAATATAACAATTTCTTGAAAATACTCAATGATGAAGCTTCCACAGTCTTCATGGATAAAAATACACTGCCCTCTTGGGTGGCAAGGTGGTGGAGCGGCAGAGCTACTGCTTGGTTTTGTCAACATGGACACAGAGGGGTGAAAACCCATTCCCATTCTATAAGACTCTTTGACAACCTAGTATATTGGCCACCACAAAGCAGCCCAGCAGGAGAGAAGCCTGACTTGTTGGGAGCTTAGAAACCGAGCAAAACAGTTAAACAATATTTTCTTTGCATATTTCACAAAGCCAATTCTTCTTAAAATAATGTAGCTCCCATCTCCTAAAATGAGAATGATTTAAGAGTATGTTAGAGCTAAAAGTATTTCGCCACACTCTCCAATTGGCACTAAAAAAGGAAAAACTATAAATATAAAATGCACAGGGGGAATGGAAATGACAACAGCAAACCTGAATCAGAGCTACTGTATTCCTCTTCAAATTAGAAAGAGCTGTAACTGGTTATGCTTAGCGAATGTAATCAACTACTCCTGGGTTTCTAAATCTGTAGTTTACACAGTAAATTGCCCGAGAATTTGCACAACATAATTGATTTGGTTGCTTTTGAGAACAATTGCCAGTTACCTTAGCAACAAATTACAAACAAGTGGGACAGACTGTAACTGCACTAATTCACTTTCTCTGAGGAAAGCAGTGAAACGAACGACTGTCTGGAAATTGAGGTCGTAAAACTTCAACTTCTAGAAAGAACTACAAAGTGAGTTAATCTGGCCTCAAATCAGAGAATGGTGCGCATTAGATATGGCCGGACGGTAATAATTTGGGGCCGGGCGTCAGGATCGCGACAGGACAGACATGAATCTGCAGTTGCAATTATTGGCAAAGCTATCAGACTTGCTGTTATTACTCTATAAAACTGACAACTTGTGTGTCTGCAGATGCGCAGCGATCTGGAAGGTGATATCAGGAGTACCCTGCAGAGCACTGATGCAGGCTCTGCGGATGGAATCAATACACAATTATTGATTTGGCGTGGCCTCCAACATTTCACACACCATCCCCACCATAAGAACCTACTAAAAACATTGAGTGTTAATGCCGTGAAGCTCATTTCTGTTTGAGAAGAGGAAAATTATAGTCACCCAGAGAGTCACGAATCTTTGCAAATCTTCATCCCTGTGGATGCTGAGTCACTCGGGTTTATTCAAGGCTGAAAAGATAAGATTTTGGACAAAAAGGTTTTGGATTCAAGGGTTATGGGACCTGCAGGCAAATTGGCAAGAAGCAGATCAACTATTCGTAACAGAGTAGATTCAAGAGGCCAACTCTTGTTTCTATTTCTTATCTTCCATTTAATGAGCTGCAACAACCACTGTTGCATTGCCTGGAAATTTAATTTTATAATATGAAGAGAAAAGTCATAATTTTGTGAAAGGGAAGTTGCGTTTGACTAATAGATACATAGATACATAGAAAAGAGGTGCAGGAGTAGGCCATTCGGCCCTTCGAGCCTGCACCGCCATTCAATATGATCATGGCTGATCATCCAACTCAGTATCCCGTACCTGCCTTCTCTCCATACCCCCTGATCCCTTTAGCTACAAGGGCCACATCTAACTCCCTCTTAAATATAGCCAATGAACTGGCCTCAACTACCCTCTGTGGCAGAGAGTTCCAGAGATTCACCACTCTCTGTGTGAAAACGTTTTTTCTCATCTCGGTCTTAAAGGATTTCCCCCTTATCCTTAAGCTGTGACCCCTTGTCCTGGACTTCCCCAACATCGGGAACAATCTTCCTGCATCTAGCCTGTCCAACCCCATAAGAATTTTGTACGTTTCTATAAGATCCCCTCCCAATCTCCTAATTTCTAGCGAGTATAACCCAAGTCTATCCAGCCTTTCTTCATATGAAAGTCCTGACATCCCAGGAATCAGTCTGGTGAACCTTCTCTGCACTCCCTCTATGGCTATAATGTCCTTCCTCAGATTTGGAGACCAAAACTGTACGCAATACTCCAGGTGTGGTCTCACCAAGACCCTGTACAACTGCAGTAGAACCTCCCTGCTCCTATACTCAAATCCTTTTGCTATGAAAGCTAACATACCATTCGCTTTCTTCACTGCCTGCTGCACCTGCATGCCTACTTTCAATGACTGGTGTACCATGACACCCAGGTCTCGCTGCATCTCCCCTTTTCCTAATCGGCCACCATTTAGATAATAGTCTGCTTTCCTGTTTTTGCCACCAAAGTGGTAACCTCACATTTATCCACATTATACTGCATCTGCCAAACATTTGCCCACTCACCCAGCCTATCCAAGTCACCTTGCAGTCTCCTAGCATCCTCCTCACAGCTAACACTGCCCCCCAGCTTAGTGTCATCCGCAAACTTGGAGATGTTGCCTTCAATTCCCTCATCCAGTTCATTAATATAAATTGTAAATAGCTGGGGTCCCAGCACTGAGCCTTGCAGTACCCCACTAGTCACTGCCTGCCATTGTGAAAAGGACCCGTTTACTCCTACTCTTTGCTTCCTGTTTGCCAGCCAGTTCTTTATCCACATCAATACTGAACCCCCAATACCGTGTGCTTTAAGTTTGTATATTAATCTCTTATGTGGGACCTTGTCGAAAGCCTTCTAAAAGTCCAGATACAACACATCCACTGGTTCTCCCCTATCCACTGTACTAGTTACATCCTCGAAAAATTCTATAAGATTCGTCAGACATGATTTACCTTTCGTAAATCCATGCTGACTTTGTCCAATGATTTCAGCACTTTCAAAATGTGCTGCTATCCCATCTTTAATAACTGACTCTAGCAGTTTCCCCACTACCGATGTTAGACTAACTGGTCTGTAATTCCCCGTTTTCTCTCTCCCTCCCTTCTTAAAAAGTGGGGTTACGTTTGCTACCCTCCAATCCTCAGGAACTACTCCAGAATCTAAAGAGTTTTGAAAAATTATCACTAATGCATCCACTATTTCTGGAGCTACTTCCTTAAGTACTCTGGGATGCAGCCTATCTGGCCCTGGTGATTTATCGGTCTTTAATCCATTCAATTTACCCAACACCACTTCCCAACTAACCTGGATTTCACTCAGTTCCTCCATCTCCTTTGACCCGCGGTCCCCTGCTATTTCCGGCAGATTATTTATGTCTTCCTTAGTGAAGACGGAACCAAAGTAGTTATTCAATTGGTCCGCCATATCGTTGTTCCCCATGATCAATTCACCTGTTTCTGACTGCAAGGGACCTACATTTGTTTTAACTAATCTCTTTCTCTTCACATGTCTATAAAAACTTTTGCAGTCAGTTTTTATGTTCCCTGCCAGTTTTCTTTCATAATCTATTTTCCCTTTCTTAATTAAGCCCTTTGTCCTCCTCTGCTGGTCTCTGAATTTCTCCCAGTCCTCTGGTATGCTGCTTTTTCTGGCTAATTTGTACGCATCATCTTTTGCTTTGATACTATTCCTGATTTCCCTTGTTATCCACGGATGCACTACCTTCCCTGATTTATTCTTTTGCCAAACTGGGATGAACAATTTTTGTAGTTCATCCATGCACTTTAAATGCCTTCCATTGCATATCCACCGTCAACCCTTTTAGAACTAATTGCCAGTCAATCTTGGCCAATTCACGTCTCATACCCTCAAAGTTACCTTTCTTTAAGTTCATAATCTAATTCACTTTTGAGGATGATTGGGGTGGCACGGTGGCGCAGCGGTATAGTTGCTGCCTTGCAGTGCCAGAGACCCGGGTTCGATCCTAACTGCAGGTGCTGCCTGTATGGAGTTTGTACGTTCTCCTCGTGACCACGTGGGTTTTCTTCGGGCGCTCCGGATTTCTCCCCCAATCCAAAGTCATTCAGGTTTGTGGTTAATTGGCTTGGTAAAAAATGTACATTGTCCTTAGTGTGCGCAGGATAGTGCAAGCGTACGGGGACTGATGGTCAGCGCGGACTTGGTGGGACGAAGGGCCTGTTTCCACATTGTATCCTGAAAACTAAAACTAAATGTAACTAAAAAGGAACTGAAAGCATGTACTTTGTATGATCTCAAGGAGTTTGATAAAATTCCACCAAAACAGGTTGTAATATAACATAAGGACATGCAGATAATGAGTAACATTTAGATGTGGTTAGATAACTGGTGAAAGGACAGAAGGAATAAACAGACTATTCTGGTCTTGGTGCTTTGATTATTCAACATTTATAGTAATGAATTAGAAGAAATGTAGGGTATAATTTGGCAGGTTTGTTGATGATGCTACGTGAAGTTTGAAAATGAAAATGACGGAGGGCATAAAGTGACGTGAACAGGCTAAATCAGTGGATTTAGTTTAGAGATACAGCATGGAAACAGGCCCTTCGGCCCACTGAGTCCCCTCCGACCAGCGATCCCCGCACACTAACGCTATCTTACACATACGATGCACAGTTTTATATATACACCAAGCAAATTAACCTACAAACCTGGAGTGTGGGAGGAAACCAAAGATCTCGGAGAAAACCCACGCGGTCACGGGGAGAACGTGCAAACTCCGTACAGACAGCACCCATGGTGGGGATCAAACCCGGGTCTCTGGTGCTGTAATCGCTGTAAAGCAACAACTCTACCGCTGGAGATAAGGAATAGCGTGGGAAAATATGAGGTTGCTGGGTAGAACATAAACCATAACACTTTAACAGGTGCAGCAAACAATTGGGAGGCAAAATAATATGTTGATTTTCAATATCGGGGAGGAGGTGGTCAAGTATAAAAATAAGGATGCCCTATCTGCAATTATATGGAGCATGGACAACACTGGGAGCACAGGTCACTGAACTAAAGGAAAGGATATATTTGCCTTGAAGGCAGTGAAATGTGCATTCCTTACATTGATTGCTAATATAAGTGGGAGAGGGGTTTCTAGAGGTGACTAAACAATATTGAAGTTTTATGTCGCACTCACTCAATTGATATTGAGACTCATCTGATATAGAGGAGACTTTTTGAAGTGAATTAATAATATCAGATAAAAAGCTATTTCCATAGCCTGGAACTGGGGGACAGTCAGGAAAAGGTATTAGCAATGTCGACTGAGATAAAGAGATATTTATTTACCACAGGATGTGAATATTTAGAATAATCTATTTTGAGGGGGAGAAAGATCACATGACCTTATTTATTTTAGTTTAGTTTAGAGGTACAGTGCAGAAACGGGCCCTTCAGCCCACCGAGTCCGCACCGACAAGCGATCCCCGCACATTAAAACTACCCTACACACACAGGGGACAATTTTACTTTTATACCACCCCAATTAACCTTTGGAGTGTGGGAGAAAACCGAAGATCTTGGAGAAAGCCCAAACAGATCACGAGGAGAATGTAGAAACTCTGTACAGGCAGCACCCGTAGTCTGGATCAAACCTGGATCTCTGGCGCTGTAAGGCAGCTACTCTACGCCACCATGCGCCACCGTGCCGCCCCAAGCGTTAAAATTCTTGTTTGGGTTGTTTTTCATTCAGAATAACAGGTAAAAATTCCATGGATTTTGTTCCAATCCATGATCTATTATAAATCCACATCCTTCTCCACTTCATCTCCTGGTCATCACTGTGGTAACATCGAGATTTCCACAATGCTTTTTTATCTGAATCTTTTTCCATCAAGACTCCAAATATACAATTCCTTCCTTCCATTTGTTTAGCTTTCTCCTGAATTGTAAATCATCTTACAAATCAAAGGATGAACCCTATCATCATTACTTTGAACTGATGTATATTTCTCTGTATGTCGGTGACATCCCGCTTTTAAGCCCTGTTCCTCTATTTTACAAATTAACTTCATTCTTCTTGATTTTTACAGATGAAAGTGACTAAATATCTTTATTAGAAGCTTTTACTTTGAAGTTCAAAAGCACAGAAAACCCATAATAAAACACCATGTTAATCAGCTCATGGAAATATTGTAATCAGAAGAGTAAGTATCAATGAGGAAACCATCAGTCAGTTTATCTGCTTAAACTTTCGACAAAATGCAGGACATGTCCAATAAAGCATCCAACCGTTAAATTATTGGAAGTCTTTCGGGGAACACAAATCTCAGTGTTAACATATGGAATTCATACAGCCTTTCCTAATGGCTGTGATTTAACCATATTTCAGATATTTGTATATTTCAAATTTCCTCATTTAAACTCCATAAAGCTTTGATCATTTTCCACCCAAGTGTTACACTTTGCCTCTTGCTTCTCTTAAGAGCTTACCTTTCAAAGGGGAGAAGGTTGATTAAAAAAAGATAGGGCTCTGGATGCTTCATCCCAATCTTTTTCAACTGAGAGTATTGAAACACTGACTACCTGAATGAATGAGTAGAACAATACTTAAGGAATGGTCTTAGTCATCAGAAAGCAAAAATGGCAAATGCTGAATACATGACATAAATATGGAAAATACTGGAAATACCCTATGGAGAGAAAAAAACAATGTCAACACTACACTTTAAAGATTCTCAGATCATTTTCTGTGTGCATTTCTATTATCAAAGAGACTTTCTTTAATTTTCACCTTACAAAATCAATTCTTTTTGGTCAATAGTTTCATAGATGTCCTGCAGGTTTTGCACGCAATTTCTCCATTCTTTAGAGTTTGTGATGAGAAGATGTTTGACCTTGCAGTGGAATTGGTATTATGTATGTTTTGTTGGAATACCCTATTTTGGGCATTTTTATATATATATATATTGTTATTTAGTTACCAAATTTAATTCAAACAAATATCTAAGTCCAACAAAATGACTAAATTTCAGACATTCAGAAGACTAAGCTTTCAAAGAGGAATTACAGAGAAAACATAGAGTGGGAGTAAAGAGGTTGAAGAAATTCAGATCTGCTCACATATGGATGATGAAGGAAGACTGAGATACTGTCTAATCATTTAAGCCCTCAGAAATTAGGACTTCAGTTAAGGAAGCTTAAACAATATGGTGGTAGGGCGGCAAGGTGGTCCAGCGGTTGCTGCCTTATGCCCCTGTCCACTTAGGCGATTTTTTAGGCGACTACAGGCGACTAGGCTGTCGCCACATGGTCGCCAGGGTGTCGCCTGTATGGTCGTGAGTAGTCTCCTCAGTCGCCCAAAGAATCGTAGCGTTTTTCTGGTCACCGCTGGATTTTGAAATGTTCAAAACTTTTCGGCGAGTCGTAGGTTGTCACCAGGATGACGTAGGTTGTCGCTGGTGCTGACTACGTTGAATTCCATTGGCGACTACCTACGTCAACCTACGTCAACCGGTAGACTCAATTGTCTTCAGTTGTCTTCAGTTGTCGCCGACAGGGTCGTTGCTTGTCGTAGCTTGTCGCGGGTGGACATAGGTTGACTTCGGTTGTCGTAGGTTGTCGCCTGTGTGGTCGTAGGTTGTCGTACGTGTGGTCGTAGGTGGACGTCCTAATGGGTCGCCAGTTGTCAGTAGCTTGCCGTAGCTGGACGTCGACTAGGTGGAAGGTTATTGTAGACATTGTTGTAGACATTGTCATAGGGGGGTCCAGTCGCCAGTTTTTCAGCGGCCTGCTACGACTATGACAGTCGCCAGCAGTCGGCGAAAAAATCGCCTAGGTGGGACAGGCCCATAAGCACCAGAGACCCCGATTCGATCCTGACTGCAGGTGCTGTCTGTACAGAGTTTGTATGTTCTCCCCGTGATCTGCGTGGTTTTTTTTCACGGATCTCCGGTTTCCTCCCACACTCCAAAGACATACAGGTTGGTAGGTTAATTGGCTTGATATAATTGTAAAAAGTCCATAGTATGCGTAGGATAGCGTAAGTGCGCGGGGATTGCTGCTCGATGCGGACTCTGTGAGCTAAAGGGCCTGGTTTCTGTACTGTATCTCTACACTAAACTAAACAGTAGTGTAGACTAGTTGATCCAAATTCTCCTTCATAAGCCAGCTGCTGGAAAGTGAGACAGTGGAATCAGCTCATTGCATACACGATGCAGACCTGATGCAATAATTGACTGTTACAAGGATCTTTAGCCTGGCCCCTAATATAATAAAGAGGAATGAGAAGAATCAATGTAAGGTTGGAACAGTTAAAAGACATAAGGCCACGGTTAGAAACTATTGAGCTGGGAAAGCAAATATTGTTGGAGACACAGAGTGGAAAGGTTCAGCAACCAGCAGAATTAATAAACACACAATCAAAACACCAGCAAATTCATAAGCAAACCCACAACAAGATGTCCAATGATAAATGGAGAAAATTCAATAGTCAAGAGTGTTTAATTGCCATATGCACTGGAATCGGAACATTGAAATTATTAATTGCTGCAGCATTACAGGCACATTAAATGTAATAACACAGCAAAGGAATATACAATAAATGATCAGTTATTCTAAGTGAACCAGTTGACGTTAATGCAAGCCAAAGTCTGCAGCGGAATAATGTGTGATTAGTGTAGATTTTCGCCAACGTTTTCAGCTTTGCTCAAGATTCCAGCATCTGCAGTCTCCTGTGTCCCCACCACCCTCTTACTTCTCCCCAGAACCAGCAAGTCATAGAGACATAGAGTCCTAGAGCACGGAAACAGGTCCCTTGGCCAAACTCACCTGCCTGCATTTGGCCCATATCCCTCTAAACCTCTCCTATCCATGTACCTGATTAATTGCTTCTTAAACATTGTGCTAGTCCCTCAACTACCTCCTCCGACAGCTCATTCCATACACCCACCACCTTTGCATGTTTTGATGACAAAATGAATGTGTGTATTCTTACTGCACGAAAGCATTTGCTCCAGGCGTGAAACACGAGGTTACATTTCTGAGAGCGAGACCGACTGTTCAGAGGCAAAAAGTATTCGAAAAGTTGGACAAGTGTATTAAACTCCTCATTAGTCCGCCAGCCAGCAGCTAGCCAACATCTTGTTCTTACGTTTTAATCAGCATGCCATCACTAAACACTTGAAACCACAGGACGTAACACTGACGAAAAACGTATTTGCTGTAACATTGAATAACTGTTAGTTGAGCTACCAGTACTCTAAACACCCACATGCTCCAGAAATGCAGCTCAATAATCCCAAAACAACATTGCAAATTTTGTCCCTTGACGTAGGAAAGGGAAATGATTTAAACCCTAAAAATATTTGTGTGATTGATTTATTTTGTACTTGCAAGAAGGGTCACTCTTAATTTTTTTTAAGGTCTAACATTCAAACTCCAAGACATCCTGCCGATACTTACTCATAAACAGAAAGCTTAAAATTTTTTAAAATTTGGTCAGAAAAGGCATTGAGAATATTTGATGAGAAGACATTATTAAATGCCAGAGAAAACAGGTCATCAAAGAGACGATCTAGAAGATGAATGGAATTGGAACCAGGGAGATTGAGTTGGAGAGAAAATCCGCCAGTCTCTTGCAATTGAGGAATTTACTCCTCTGGTATGATTGACCATTGTGTCCGATCCAAGCCCAATGGCACTATCAAAATTCCTGAAATGCAAGAAGGGAACCCTCATTGGAAATTTAATCTGTTCACAACACCAAGGTAAAGGGGCTGTCCCACTGTACGAGCTAATTCAAGAGCTCTCCCGAGTTAAAAAAAAAAATCAAACTCGTGGTAAGCATGTAGAAAAAATCTTAAAGTTGGCTTCCAGAAGAGGGTGGAGGACAGTGTTAAGAGCAGGATTGTGGTTTCCTCATGCAGCCTTAAGGGGCTGTCCCACTGTACGAGCTAATTCAAGAGTTCTCCCGAGTTGCCCCTGATTCGAACTCGGAGAATTACGGTAATAGCCGCTCGTAGGTACTCGGGGCTCTCGTGGACATTTTTCAACATGTTGAAAAATCTTCACGAGTCTTCACGAGCTTACCGCGTTTCCCGAGTACCTGCCGTTAGTGTTATGAGCCGCTAAGAGACGTCCCGAGCTCCGACGTATCCGCTACGTACATTCTACATGCTTACCACGAGTTTGATTTTTTTTTAAACTCGGGAGAGCTCTTGAATTAGCTCGTACAGTGGGACAGCCCCTTTAAGATGCATCTCAGCCAAATCAATATAAATACAACACCGAGTCAACATGTAGCCACCGCCTGCTTCTGGCCGCCGCCTGCCTCCCGTATCCCACTCAGTCCAACAATGCTGAAGTATCTCAGATCATGACCTGTGATATCAGAGTGTCATTCAGATCTGGGGACTGAAGAAGGGTCTCGACCCGAAACATCATTAATTCCTTCTCTTCAGAGATGCTGCCTGTCCCGCTGTGTTACTCCAGCATTCTGTGTCTATCTGGGGTTAGTTGGGAAGGCAGTGGATCTCCTTATACTCTAAGACCCAGACTTAATATTGCAGACTGAAAATTGCATGTGAATGATTTCATTTAACATAGGGTGACCATTGTACACCAGTTACCACATGGGCATCACAGAGCAAGATCTTGAGCTAACAGTGGGGTGAACCAAGACAAATGCAGCCCAGCTGGTAGAGCTGCTGCCTCACAGCGCCAGAGACCCGGTTCGATCCTGACCTCAGGTGTTATCTATGTGGTGTTTGCAAATTCTCCCTGTGGCCACATGGGTTCCTCTGGGTGCTCCGATTTCCTCCCACATCCCAAAGAAATGTGGGTTTTTGGGTTAATTGGCCTGTAAATTGCCCTTTGGTGTATAGGGAGACGGTGAGAAAATGAGATGACAGAACTAGTGTGAATGGGTGATCAATGGTCCACTTGGAGTTGGTGGGCCGAAGGCCTTGTTTCCATGTTGAATCTTACAATCAATTTCAAAAGCTCTGCTGGATGTTCACTTGTGCAGGTACGTGCCAGCATTGAGCAGTCGCTCATGGTCAGCCTCGCACATACGTACATACACAAGCAAACACATACGTACAATCATGTGGACCGAGGCCCAGCGGTCCTTGCCCATACTCTCCGTCTCACACATTTACACATTCCTGATCTCAGCAGCACGTTCTCAGTCCCTACCTCTGGCCACAAGGCACTGCATTATTCACATACTTCTCCCACCTTCCCAAGGATGTCCTAAACCCTGGCTCGGCAAAGCTAGACTAGTTTCCCACCTCCGGCTCCAGTTGCAGCCCAGCCCACGTTCCCAGCACTCCTTCAGCTCAGCCCCCGCACCCGACTCACTTTTCCCACCCTTAGCTCCAGCTTTACACCTGGCCAAAGTTCTTACCATGCTCCCAACCCTCCAGCTCCAGCATCGCATCTGCCCACACTCCCGAATCACACCCCCTTCCAACACCACTCCACAACGGATGTACACTCGGCCCACCTGAGTTCCAGCCACACACTCAGCTAACATTCCCAAACCCGGCTCTTTGGACTTAATTGTATGATCCCCATCACTCATCGAGATTCAGGGTGTCGTGAACAGCAGACAATTCTTACTATAGGGCCACCTCTGGCTTCGATTGAGACATTGGTGGTACTGAAAGAAAGCTGCTACATCTGATGTGACCTCTGCCAGCGATATGCAAAACAATCCTACAGCACTCCAACAAGGAAATGCAAGAATTTTCCTGACTAATATTTATTCTCAAACCATCATCAATAAATCGAACGAACCCGGCCATGATCACACCGCTGTCGATGGAATTATGCTTTTGTAAACTGACCGGTGCCACAGTGAGCATGAAACATTATCTAGGACATGCTGAGGTCAGAAAGGAGTTTCAAAAATACACGTCTTTCTGTCAGACAAAAGGGAAATACCTTTTGGCCCGATATCAATGGCCTTGACTGTGATTGTCAGCAACGTGTGAGGTCGAGTAAAACATGAAGCAATTTAGAAACTAGTCTGTTTACAAATGCACCCAGTTTCGGACGTAAAGATCTCTTCCCATCATCACAGCATAAATAAGATTTTTAATAAGGAAAACAAAATTGGAGGGCTATTCAGGATACAGGGCAATGCCAGCAAGTCGCATTGCTTCAAGTTCACAGTGAGGCTAGCAACAGATGGCATGGGGAGTTGGAATATTCGATCACTGATTAAAGCTAGTTATAATTCCAGATGTCGCTGTTTTTCAAAAGTTAACTTAATGTATATTCAAAGCTGATTGCAGCACTTTCCTGCCCCTTCCCCCACTCATTTAAGCTTTCCATTCAAACTCAAAATCCGAGCACAATCTTCCCACAAGTGGTAATTCAGGACATCTGGTAACTTGTCGTGTTTCCGTAGTCAATTGGGGGGGTGTGATGAAATATTGATTCCTAACCCTATTCAACATGTGCTCTCCAGAAACAATTCCGAAACGTCAGGTCTTGCATTTTCATTCGTTGCTGTATATTTTTCCTGCTATTTGTCCCATGGGAGTTGCCGTGTGCTCACGTGAGTTAGGTTGAACTCTCAGCCTCTCTGCACGTCTCATGCAGCTGCAGGTTTATTGGCTAGAAGTCCACTAAGGGTTTGATGTGTGCTTGACGCAGCTGACGATTAGCAGATTTTTCGCCTTCTTCAAAGCCCATGTATCTTTCTCCCCCGAAGATAGACACAAAATGCTGGAGTAGCATAGCGGGTCAGGCAGCATCTCTGGAGAAAAAGAGGCCCTTCTTCAGACTGAGGAACTATGGTTGCTTTGTCATGGATGTTTAGTTTTTTGGTTAGTTTAGAGATACAGCCTGGAAACAGGCCCTTTGGCCCATCGTTGCGCACTGACCAGCGATCCCCGCACATTAACACTATCCTACACACTAGGGACAATTTACACTTATACCAAGCCAATTTACCTACAAACCTGTAGGTCTTTGGACTGTGGGAGAAAACCAAAGATCTCGGAGAAAACCCACGCGGTCATGGGGAGAACGTACAGACTCCGCGCAGACAAGCAGTCGTAGTCGGGATCGAACCCAGGTCTCCGGTGCTGCAAGTGCTGTAACGCAGCAACTCTACCGCTGCACCACCGTGCTGAGCCACCGTGCCATCCTATTATTGCCAGTATTGCCCTTGAAATACCCAGAAACCCACTCAGTCTGAGGAAGGATCTCGATCAGAAACGTCACCTATTCCTTCTCTCCAGAGATGCTGCCTGATCCACTGAGTTACTCCAGCAATTTGTGTCTATCTTCGGTGTAAACCAGCATCTGCAGTTCCTTCTTACACCTTCTTTCTCCCCTTATGGATGCTTTTTAATGTTTAAAACAAGAGGTGTTAAATTCATTCATGTCATCCAATTAGCAGTTTTGCTGACTTCTTCAAAGCCAATGTTTATTCCTTGGTGCTATTTACTGATTAAAACAAGAGGTATTAAATTCATTATACAGGGGCTCCTCGGGTTACGAATACCTAATTTATGGAAATCCGGCTTCATGCAAATTCTTCCATACATTTTTAAAACATTTTTCAAGCTCATATAAAATGGTGTTCATTAATGACTGGATACATTATATATTCCATTAATGGGTAGTGATACAGTGATTATTCATTGAAATGAAAGGAAGAAAGCAAGTGTATGGAGAGTGATATGATATGGGGAGATAAGGGAAAAGGACATTTTTGATTACAGAAAAATCAGCTTACAAACAGTTGTTATGTAACTCGGGGATGGCCTGTACTGTCCAGTTTCTTTTGGCTTCTATTCAGTGTCAACTTTTTATACGTCACGGTGGCGCAGCGGTAGAGCTGCTGCCTTACAGTGCCAGAGACCCGGGTTTGATCCTGACTACGGATGCTGTCTATCGGAGTTTGTACGTTCTCTGCGTGACCTGCGTGGGTTTTCTCCGAGATCTTCAGTTTCCTCCCACACTCCAAAGACGTACAAGTTTGTAGGTTAATTGGCTTGGTATAAATGTAAAATTGTCCCTAGTGTGTGTAGGATTGTGTTAACGTGCGGGGATCACTGGTCGGTGCGGACTCGGTGGGCCGAAGGGCATGTTTCCGAGCTGTATCTCTAAACTAAACTGTATGGAGTTTCCACGTTCTCCCTGTGATCATGTGACATTCCTCCGGGTGCTCCAGTTTCCTCCCACATCCCAAAGACTTGCGGGTTTGTAAGTTATGGGCCTGTCCCACTAACGCGACTTTTTCCGCGACTTCCGGCACCCGTCACAGGTCGGCGAAAATTTTCAACATGTTGAAAATTCAGCAGCGACCAGAAAGACGCTATGACTCTTTGGGTGACTGAGGAGACTACTCACGACCATGCAGGCGACACCCTTGCGACATGTCGCGGGGTGAAGCCTGTATGGTCGTGAGTTGTCGCCCAAAGAGTCGTACCTTGTTCTGGTCGACTCTGGATTTTCAACATGTTGAACATTTTCGGCGACATGTAATGACCTATGACGGGTGCCGGCAGTCTCCGAAAAAGTCGCATAAGTGGGACAGGCCCATTAATTGCACTCTGTAGAATTTCCCCTGCTGTGCTCGGAGTGGATGTGAAAGTGGGATAATGTAGAACTAATGTGAACGGGTAATCGATGGTCAGCATGGACTCGGTGGGCCAATGGATCTGTTTCCATGTGGTATCTTTGAATTCCACTTTTTCAATTCAAGTTGATATTCTCACTATCCAATATCAGAAGTATGTTGAACCAATCTTCCTCAAGCAGTTTCTCAACAAGTGTTTATTGGAAATATGTAAAATATTTGTTGAGAAACTACTTCAGGAACACTGGTCCGTCACACTTGTCCTGATATTGCAGAGTGAGAATACTGAAGTTGGCCATTCAGCCCCTCTATCCTGTTCTACCATTCAATAATATAATGGAGGCTCATCAATTTGACCTTATATCCTCTGAATCTCTTGATATTATTACCTATAGTATCTGGCCTGAAAGTTTCAACTGAGTTAATAGTCTTTTCTACGGGAGGTTACGCATTCCTTTGTATGGAGTAATGCTTCCTGATATCACGTTTAAATGACCAAGCTCTTATTTGAAGAATATGCCCCTTACAATATCACCATCAGACAAAATACCTCATATTATCTTACATGTTTCCAACAGATCACCCCACAATCTTCCTTTCTTAATTTGTCCATTTAATTTTGTCCTGTTCTCTCACAGTAGTCAAATGGAATAACCATATGGATTGCAGCCATTCTTAGGTTGTATGAAGCAAGTGATTACATCATTACATTATAGTACAGCGGTAGAGCTGTGGCCTGACAGCGCGAGAGACCCGTGTTCGATCCTGACTACGGATGCTGTCTGTACGGTGTTTGTACGTACTCCCCCGTGACCGCGTGGGTTTTCTCCGGGTGCTCCGGTTTCCTCCCTCACTCCAACAAACGTACAGGTTTGTAGGTTAATTGTCTTTGCTAAATTGTCCCTAGTGTGTAGGATAGTGTTCGTGTATGGGGATCGCTGGTCGGTGTGGACTTGGTGAGCCGAATGGCATGTTTCTGTGCTGTTTCTCTAAAACAAAACACAAAAAAATGAATATGATTCACAGTGAATTGAACTCAAGGTACAGAACTGCTTCTTGAATGAGCGCTCTTCCTCAGCACTCGTCAAATTCCCTTGACAATTATCGTTACTTTTGGTTACACACCTTGCTCCCATTTTTCGATACTAAAGCCACCGACCCTCTGATTAAGTGCGGCTCTTTCTACAAACACTTTCTTTGTTGGAGAATGGTTTTGAATAGCAGTACCCAGCGGATGGATGCCTCTGTTGCAACAGATGTTCTGTTTTCATTTAATCACAAAACGGTCGCAAAATATATTCAACCCATTTGTTGCGTAAAATACACCCAGATCTATTTGCCGAAGCCAACCTCTCCAAAGCCAGATAACTGAGATATCTTATTAAACTGTCACCAACAGGGGAATTGCAACAAAGGGAAAATTCTGAACCATTGAAATCTGACGATCGGCATTTGATCTGGAACTGAGGTGGAAGTTGTCATGTAATTACATGACACATATCGCACGGAACATAGTGTTTTCACTGCATCTGAATCTGTTTTTAAATTGGAATTCTTTTAGACAGGAGAATTAAGTGGCGTGTCTGTTTCTCAAATAGAGCAGTTTCAGACATCAAATCTGCAGCAAGTCTTAAAAGTCCCAATATAAAAACCGTTAGTCTTGCAACACAACTTCCACGTCTTTTTCAGAAACATATAGATATTTATGCTTGAAATGTTTCAATTGATTCTCAAGACTTTCCCAGACATTGACACCATCAAGGAGTAGAAGAAAAAGGTTTTGTTTTCCCCTGTTTTAAATGTTTTTTCTCTATTCCCCAGACTGGAAGCTTTGTTTTCTTTGGTTTTTACCTCGTATTCAGTTGATCACTTGCTCACCATCACAGTGAGATGGTAGTAAATATTTTTGGCTGAACTGTTGGTGCAGTTAGTGCTTACGTTGCCTCCCCTGTGTACTTTCATCACGTTGAAATGTATAAACATACTGGTGAACTTCCAAAATGAGTTTTCTCTTGCTCTTTATCAAGGTGGAGCAGCGGTAGAGTTGCTGCCTTACGGCATCAGAGACCCAGGTTTGATCCTGACTATGAGTGCTGTCCCTATGGAGTTTGTACGTTCTCCCCGTGACCACGTGGGTTTACTCCGGGATCTCTGGTTTCCTCCCACACTCCAAAGAGGTGCAAGTTTGTAGGTTGATTGGCTTAGGTATAATTGTAAATTGTCCCTAATCGTGTGTGTGTGTAGGATAGTGTTAGTGTGCGAGGATCGTGGGTCAGCGTGGACTTTGTGGGCCAAAGGACCTGTTCCAAACTGTATCTCGAAGCTAAACTAAACCAAATAAAGTAATCACTTAGACCCAATCGTTGAAATGAGTCACGTTCTCATCACGTTTTCTTCCTTGTGTCCTGGGGCATGCTTTAAACTTGATCCACAAGCATCAGGGTGGGGGGGGGGGGGGGGAGTTGGAGTAGACTTGGGGATGGTGGTGGGGATTCTGTGGGGATCTACAGAATGACAGATAACAGATCACTAGATATTTTCCAACATCAACCAAATCTGTGAGCATGCAAGAGCGAAACGGGGTGATGTTTTTCCCTCAAGACTTAGCGAACAATGTTTATATGAATACATGGTTCAATACTGGAGGAACAATCTGTTTTGTCAGCACCCGAATGTCCTCCATGAGTGAGAAGAGGGACTGATCTCAGAGATTATGGGAAGAAGGCAGGAGAATGGGGTTAGGAGGGAGAGATAGATCAGCCATGATTGAATGGCGGAGTAGACTTGATGGGCCGAATGGCCTAATTCCACTCCTATTCCTTATGACCTTATGACCAATGTATAGCATAGCAATGTACAATTGACCCACTAGTTTAGTTTAATTTGCAGCTTAGTGGCCCTTCGGCCCACCTGGTCTGCGCCAACCAGCGATCCCCACACATGAACACTATCCTATACCCACCGGGGACAATTTTTACATTTACCAAGCCAATTAACCTATAAACCTCTACGTCTTTGGAATGTGGGAGGAAACCGAAGATCTCGGAGAAATCTCACGCAGAACATGGGGAGAGCGTACAATCTCCATACAGACAGCACCCGTAATCGGGATCGAACCCGGGTCTCCGGCGCTGCATTCGCTGTAAGGCAGCGACTCTACCGCTGCACCACTGTGACTGCCCACTACTGTGGGTTTAATACAAGAAGCAAGTCAATGCAATGCTCCCTCCAGTTTTGCCTGACTGCTGCATTATAAACGGTGGCACAATGGCACAGCGGTGGAGCTGCTGCCTTATGGCGCCAGAGACCCATGTTTAATCCTGTCTACGGGTGCAGTCTGTACGGAGTTTGTACGTTCTCCGCTGTGACTGCATGGGTTTTCTCCTGGTGCTCCGATTTCCTCCCACATTCCAAAGACGTGCAGGTTTGTAGGATAATTGGCTTCTGTAAATTGTTCTTTAGGTGTAGGATAGAACTAGTGTGTGAGTTGAGATGCGCGTATTGGGGATATCTCTACCTGTATGGAGTATGGAACGAGCTGCCGGAGGAGGTAGTTGAGGCAGGTACTTTTGCAATAGAATCTATCAGGTGCGATGGTGATAGTATCTGCCTCAACTACCTCCTCCGGCAGCTCGTTCCATACACCCACCACCCTTTGTGTGATAAAGTTAGCCGGCAGGTTCCTATTAAATGTTTCCCCCTCACCATAAACCTGGGTGTAAGTGGGTGCAGACTCGGTGGGTTGAAGCCCCAGCGTCCGTGTTGTGTGACTATGACTTCAGACACATGCAGCCTGCTGCCAGGGTAATAGGAATCAGTGATACAGAGGACTGAGTTATTCATAACATCTGCTGCAGGGCATTTCAACAAAGCCTTTGATG
The DNA here is from genome assembly GCA_038087875.1 of Malacoraja senta. Classification (NCBI taxonomy): domain Eukaryota; kingdom Metazoa; phylum Chordata; class Chondrichthyes; order Rajiformes; family Rajidae; genus Malacoraja; species Malacoraja senta. The sequence goes on from CM075979.1 coordinate 77,772,082, forward strand.
CAAAGGTGTGTTGAAAGTTGAAAGCTAAAGTGAGATCTTATTGAAACACATGGAATTTATCTTAGGTGGTAGCACAAAATGAGCAATAAAAAGTGATTTGATTAATTAATTTTCCATTTGGTGTACCGAAACGCAAAGGTGTTGGGACTGGTTTAGTTTAGTTGTTTAATTTAGAGATACAGTGTGGAAAGTAGCCCTTCGGCCCACCGAGTCCGCACCGACCAGCGATCCCCGCACACTAATACTATCCTACACACTAGGGACAATTTACAATTTTACCATGCCAATCAACCTACAAACCTGTACGCCTTTGGAGTGTGGGAGGAAATTGATGATACCAGAGAAAACTCACGCAGGTTCATGTGAAGAACAACAAACTCCATACAGACAGCACCCATAGTCAGGATCAAACCCAGGTCTCTCTTGCCCCACACACCTCCATTGAACTTTGTCCCTCTCACCTTAAACCTATGCCCTCTAGTATTTGATATTTCCATCCTGTGAAATAGGTTTGACTGTCCACCTATCTATGCTTCTCATCATTTAATACAGTTTCCCATTTTGAAGTTTGAACTGAAATTTCTGTGAAACAATGGCATTCCTCTGCCTATATAATTAGACTACCGACCAGTAGCTACCACATAACTGGAGACGCAGCGGTAGAGTTGCTGCCTTACAGCGCTTGCAACGGCAGAGACCCAAGTTCGATCCCGACTACAGGTGCTGTCTATACGGAGTTTGTACGTTCTCCCCGTGACCGAGTGGGTTTTCTCTGAGATCTTTGGTTTCCTCCCACACTCCAAAAGACGTACAGGTATGTAGGTTAATTGACTTGGTGTATGTGTAAATTGTCCCTAGTGTGTGTAGGATAGTGTTAATGTGCGGGGATCGCTGGTCGGTGCGGACTCGGTGGGCTGAAGAGCCTGTTTCCGTGCTGCATCTCTAAACTAAACTAAAACAACAACAAAAATTCAAATCAGGCTGTGATCTCTCCTGTGCATATTACTGAGGTCTGAGCAATAGCTCTGACCCGAAACATCACCTATTCCATTCTCCAGAGATGCTGCGTGACTCACTGAATTACTCCAGCATTTTGTGTCCATCTTCGGTATAAACCAGAATTTTGTATTCAATTTAATTTTTTAAATTTTTTATTGTCATTATCTCATAAGAGACAACGAAATGGGTTTCCCTTACAGCCATAAAACGAAATAATAAATAAATAAATAAATAAATAGATAAATAAAAAAATTAAAATTAAAATTAAAAAATAATAATAATCTGCAGTTCCATCCTGCACATACTGCATCACTTAGAGTTTACTTGAAGATGCTCTTTTAGATATAGCCTGTTGGAGTCACTCATGAGAATGATTTAAGGTAGAAGAGCTGAAGTTATCAAAGTGGAACCGACAGATGTGGATACAATTACAGTGTTTCAAATGCATAGATAGTATAAGGGTCTGTCTCACGGTGTTGCGGTCATTGGTGGTGAAGCGCGGCGTCGCCAGAAGAGGGGACCGCACGTCAACCGTGAGAGCGCCGAGCCTATGCCGCGGGTGCGCCGCACGGATGCTGCGCGGGGGCCGAGTGATCTCAGTACAGCCGGTCCCACGAGCTTGCGGTGTTATAGAAATTTGCTTTATAAAAGACAAGCGGGGCTGTGGCGGCGGTAGTGCTGATCGCGGTGCTGTAGCGGCGCCCGTGCCGCACACGTGCCTCACTGGCGGCGGCTGTGGCGGTGAGAGTTCGACTCACGGCGCTCGTGCCGCACTGGCGGCGGCTGTGGCGGTGACCGTGCCGCACTCGTGCTTCACTGGTGGCGGCTGTGCGGTAAGAAATTATTTTTGGACATTGCTGACTTTTTGTGAGCACCGTGAGGTGTTGGGACAAACGCCGCACGGCCCCGGCGGTGTGCGTTTGACCGAACCCGCGGTCTCTGGTGGTCCACGAGCGTAGATACTTCCTGTATCACCACCAATGACCGCAGACTCGTGAGACAGGCCTTTAAGGGAATGGGCCAAACACTGGCAGGTTGGATTAGCTCAGGGGAGCACCTTGGTTGGCATGGTGAGTTGAACCAAAGGGCCTGTTTTTCTGCTGTATGACTCCATGACTGAAATAATTTCCAATCAGCTGGCTCTGTATACATGCAGGATGAGGACAGGATACAAGCTTAGTTTTGATCCACATCCATTCCAACTGCATAATTGAATAGCCTGGCAGAACACATGGTTCTTGCACTAACAAAAACTATTGGGACTAGAGTCAGAACAGTCTGTCAGTCCGCATGGAATTTCAGTGAGGCAAGATATAATACAGGTCTCCTCAGCAATGATAATGCTTCCACAGGCTTGTGGGTTTGACCGGGGAGATTTTAGGTAATTAAAGTAATATCAGCTGCACAATTTTAAAGAGTGCTGAATGCAAGTTCAGTAGCATTTTTCAAAAAAGAATTGGCTAAAATATGGAATAGAAAGAGTTGGTGAGATTGAGATTTTAAAGAACCCAGAAAGCCACAACTGAGAGAAGAGAGACTGTTGAATTAATTGCCACAGAAGGCTGTGAAGGCCAAGTGAATGGATATTTTTAAGGCAGAGATAGATAGATTCTTGATTAGTACGAGTGACACGGGTTATGGGGAGAAGGCATGAGAAGGGGGTTAGGAGGGAGAGATAGATCAGCCATGTGGCTGAGTCGACCTGATGGGCTGAATGCTGGAGTAACTCAGCGGGTCAGGCAGCATCTCCGGAAAAAAGGAATAGGTGACGTTTCAGGTCGAGATCCTTCTTCAGACTGAGAGTTAGGGGATAGGGTTTCAGACTGGAGGTATGAAAAGGTTCAGAAGAAATCAGAGCAAGCACCGGTAAGCAAGGAAAGGCAGTGGAAGAGGTGATAACGAAAGGATATATGGATGAGAGCCTCTTTTCATCCTGTCAGATTTTGATAATACCTTCAGGAGAAAAAAAATAAAGGCAAAAGGAATCATTGTTTCCTCTGAACCTCAGCAATAGACAATAGACAATTACATCATCAGAGAAATTAGCTGAAGCATTGCACGGTGAGAATTGTTTTCAGATTCTGAGTAAACAAGGCCTGAATTCTCCAGAGGTTAAAAAAAATAAAAGGGAACCTTATAGAAAATACTTCCTGAGCTCAACGAGATGCAGGGAAGATGCTTATCCTGTCTGTGGAGTCTGCACTCAGGGGTCAGAGTCTCAGAATAAAGGCTCAGCCGTTTAGAACTGAGCCGGGGAAAAATTATTTTCACTCAAGCGCAGTGAACCTTTGGAATTCTCGGAAAATTTGATTCAAAGTAGAAGAGATTTCTGAATGCTGAGGGAATCAAGGGATATGACGCAAAGGTGATGATCAGCCGTGATCTTGATGAATGGTGGCAGACATGAAGGACCTATTCCTTTCCTCCATTTCTTATATTCGGTATAATCTTCTGGCTCAGACACAAGATCGGCCCGGTGGGCCAAATTACCTCATCAGGTTTCTATTTTAAATCTTAATGTTTCTTACCCAGTCTCCCAGCCTTTCTATCTCTTTTCCCTTGAGGAGGAATTTCTTCAACCAGAGGGTGGTGGATATGTGGAATTCACTGCCACAGACAGCTTGGAAGCCAAGCCATTGGGTATTTTTAAAGTGGAGATTAAAAGGTTTGTGCAAATAGGTCCTTGAGCAATCTTGCATCGGATTTTACAGAACTTTATCTTGCACTCAATGTTATCCCCTTTATCCTGTATCCGTACACTGTGGACGTCTCCATTATAATCATGTGTCGTCTTTCTGCGGACAGGATAGCACGCGACAAAAAAGCTTTTCACTGTACCTTGGTACATGTGGCAATAAACAAAACTAAATTAAATTAAAACTAATTAGGAAGGATGTTAAAAGTTATGGGGAGGATGGAAAGGTAGAGTAGACTCGATGGGGGGAATGGCCTAATTCTGCCTCTATGTCTTGTGGTTGTATGGTCTTCGCTAAAAGGCTTTACATTATATCTGCCTTAGAGATACAACATGGTAACAGACCCTTTCGGCCCAGCAAGTCAGTGACAACCAGCGATCACCCCGTGCACTAGCACTATCCTACACACTAGGGACAATTTATAACTTTACCAAAGCCAATTAACCTATAAACATCTTTGGAGTGTGAGAGGAAACCGGAGCACCCGGAGAAAACTCATGCGATCACAGGGAGAACGTTCAAACTACATACAGAGAGCAAGCGTAGTCAGGATTAAACCCCGGGTCTCTGGCGCTGTAAGGCAGCAATTGGAGCGGAGAACAGAGTGCAGATGTGCGAACAAACCATGATGTAAATAAGCCCCATGTGTGTGGTAAGAGTGCAGTGGCACAGTGGTGCAGCGGTTGAGTTGCTGCCCTACAGAGCCTTGCAGAGACCCAGGTTCGATCCTGACTACGGGTGCTGCCTGCTGGCAGTTTGTACGTTCTCCCCGTGACCTGCATGGCTTTTCTCCGGGTCTTCTGGTTCCCTCCCACACTCCAAAGACATACAGGTGCGTAGGTTAAATGGCTTTGGTAAAATGTGTAAATTGTCCACAGCGTGTAAGATAGTGTTCGTGTACGGGGGCCGCTGGTCGGCAAGGAGTCGGTGGGCCGAAGGACCTGTTTCTGCACTGTATCTCTAAACTAAACTAAACTAAACTAAAGTGCAATGGAATGGTGCTAGATGTTTTAAAATGAGCTGGAGCTTGGAGTACAGCCACGATCAGGAGATAGAGACCAGGGCATGACTGGCAACAGAAGGAATGCAGTAAGAACAGGGTCAGGTGTGCGGTGGGAGCATGGCCAATTGTGCTCAGAAAGGGAGGGGGATGTAAAGACTGAAGGCAGGTGCGATGTCATGAGGGAAAGGAGGGAGGTGGGCAGGTGAAAAGCCAGCGGGGGGAAAGATATAATAATAAAGAGCATTGTTTGATAAAGTAATCACTATTTTCAGTAAAATGTGGCACGTACAGAGCCAGGTAGAGTGCGACAGCATGTGAAATTAAAAAAGATATATGCGAGAGAGACTGGGAAAGCTAGACATTTCAAAGTGAGTAAGTAATGTATTAATAATGTAATTAATGTGGCAGTCACATTAAAGGTTTTTGCCAAAGAAATTCCTGTTGGAAAAATAGTCATTACTTTATCAAACAATGAACTGTAGAAAACATTTCTCTTCCCTTAACGTGCAAATCAAATGCTATTGCTACTAGCCCCTTTGAAAACGAGGACAAATTGGACGGGATGCAGTTTAGTTTAGTTTAGACACAGCATGGAAACAGGCCCTTCATCCCACCGAGTCCTCGCCGACCAGCGATCCCCGCACGTTAGCACTATCCTACACACGTTGGACAATTTGCAATTTGACCTGCAAACCTATACATCTTCGGAGGGAGGGAGGAAACTGGAGCACCCGGAAAAAACCCACACAGTATCGGGGAGAACGTACAAACTCCGTACAGACTGGATCGAACCTGCGTCTCCGGCGCTGTAAGACAGCAGCTCTACCGCTGCGCCACCTTGCTACCCATTTGCCAGGCTCATATACACGATTAACCAGTCAACCACTATGCATATCCATAAAGGTTTAGCCTCAATAAGGTGAGTGGGAATTGGGAACCGAGAGACATGACTTGAATATTCCATTTCTTTGTTGCTGGATTGGGGAAGATGCAAACAAAATGGATATAAGAATAATCCTGGGGATGATTGGGTAAGCGTATGAGGAGCGTTTGATGACTCTGGGCCTGTACTCACTGGAGTTTAGAGATCTCATTGAAACCTACCGAATAATGAAAGGCCTGGATAGAGTGGATGTGGAGAGAATGTATCCAGTAATGCGAGAATCTAGGACAAGAGGGCATGGGCTCAGACTATAAGGCTGTACCCTTAGAATGGAGATAAGGAGAAATTTATTTTGCCTGGTTATGGTGAATCTGTGGAATTCATTGCCACAGGCGGCTGTGGAGGCCGTCATTAAAGCAGAGATAGATAGATTCTTGATTAGTACGGGTGTCAGGGGTTATGGGAGAAGGCAGGAGAATGGGGTCAGGAGGCAGAGATAGATATGCCATGATTGAATGGCAGAGTAGACTTGATGGGCCGAATGGCCTCATTCTGCTACTATCACGATCTTATATGGGAAGGGGACATAGGGAAGGGGGGGATCAAAGGGAAAATGGGGGTTTCGGGGATGTCCATGTTCACATCCATGTTTCTACAAGTTGTGAGAACCCACCCAGGTCAGAAACACGAGCAATATCTGGGAAGGGAAAAGGGAGCTGGCGTGAAAGTGCACATTAGACAGGACTAATGCAATCTCTTGCCCAGAGTAGGGGAATCGAGGATGAGAGGACATAATTTCAAGGTGAAGGGGAAAAGATTTAATAGGAATCTGAGGGATAACTTTTTCACACAAAGGGTGGTGGGTGTATGGAACAAGCTGCCAGAGGAGGTAATTGAGGCTGGGGCTATCCCAACGTTTAAGAAACAGTTTAGACAGGTACATGGATAGAACAAGTTTGGAGGGATATGGACCAAGCGCAGGCAGGTGTGACTAGTGTAGCTGGGACATGTTGGCTGGTGTGGTACCCGGATGACGCGTTGAAGGACAAGAAGCCGAAGCAAAGAAGTGGAAGCCAAATAACCGAACGGAAGCGAAGCCGAAAAGCCAAATAACCGAAAGCGTACGAAGCCGAAAAGCCAACTAACCGAAAGGGTGGGACGCCTAAAAGCCAACTAACCGAAAGGCCGTTATGCCGAAACGCCAACTCGCTGAAAGGCCACGTCGCCTACAAGCCAACAAATCGAAAGGCCTCTCTGCCGAAAAGTCAAATAACGGACATGACGTCGCTGGGGTGGGGGGACGGGACTTGTCAACGATTTGTCCAGCCCCCCGCGTCCATCACATCACATCACTGACCGGTGGAGACGGGAGGGTTGGGGTCATTTTCCCACACAAGCCATAGGTGACTGGGCACTCTGAACCCGAGCAACAAGTTGTAAGCGGCCGAAGGAGCGCATCCCTCGGGACAGCCCCCACTCTCCCACGGCCACGGCCTCCCTCCGCCTCGTCTCCCCGTGCAGCCGCACTGTGACAGGCTGTGTGTCGGCAGCGGCGGGTGGAGCAGTGGTGTGGGACCGGCTGGTCCCTCCGCCCACCCAGAGTCACTGACCGCGATGCACCGCCATCGGACCCCAACCCCCACACCAGGGTGATTCACCCCCCCGACCCCCGGACCCCGACCCACACACTGGGTGATTCACCCCCCACCCCGGCCGTGGGGACAGATGGCTCAGGGCATTGGCAGCCATAGTAAATCGCTTTTAAAACATGGGGGGACACACAAATTCCCTGGCAGGCCGATGACAAGTGTGCATGACAAGGAACAATTTTATCTCCTCCAACTCCCCCTCCCCCTTGACAACAAGAAGCACATTTTATTTATTGTTTAAAGACAGTAATATCATCTGGTTGCCTGCATAATGCACACAAGCTCCCGCGCTCAAAACACCAGATAATCTGCGATCTGTGTTAACCGAAGATGGACACTGGACTAACTCAGTGGGTCAGGCAGCATCTCTGGAGAGAAGGAATGGGTGACGTTTCGGTTTGAGACCATTCTTCAGACCTGAAGGGTCTCGACCCGAAATGCCACCGGAGGGCCTGTTTCCACACTGTATCACACAATGACTCTATGACTCTATGAATATACAATATCAGAAAGAGAGAAAGTGCCTGAGGTATGGCATCTCTGTATTATTACCTACATATAACTTCAAGTAAATAATCCACTAAAATAAAATGAAGAAGTCACGAATGTATGATCGTGCAAGTATACGTGTTTCATGGATACATAATTGACGATGGTGGGAAGCAGGGGGTAATGGTGGAAAATCGCTTTTCGGACTGGAGCCCTGTGACTCAATGGTGTGCCTCAAGGGTCAGTGATGGACCCAATGTTGTTTGTCACCTGTATTCATGATCTAAACTGGCAAAATATAAGGTTGATGGGGGAAGTGAAGGGAAAAATAAAATAGGTGTAGAAAGACTGTGAGAACAGAATGGCAGTCAATATAAAAGTAAATAGTTACAACCAAGGTGGAAACTATGAGTGATAAGATGATGATATAAGCTTAAAGGCACAGGTCAAGGCTAAAACAGTACTCTGTATTGGTGTTTACTAAGGTAGAGAATCCAGATAAAACATTGTTAGAAACAGAGATGGTAGAATAATGAATATCAATAAAATTGACTGGTAGGGTGTAATGTAGATGCTGGCCAAACGTAAAATTGATATGTCACCTAGTGCACAAAGTGTACTTCACCTTTTACTGAGGGAAGTTGAGGTGTGGAGAGCAGAATATAGCCTCAATCTTCCAATCCCCTTGATACAGGGAGATGACAGAGAACTGGAAAGTGGCCAATTATTCAAGGTAGAGTGGAATTTAATGTTAACAAAAATCACCAGGCACTTGGAAAGGTCTAATCAAGAACGGCCAGCTTGGATTTGTCAAGGGCAGATAAGGTTTGACTAACCTAATTATATATTTTTGAAGGTACACAAAAATGCTGGAGAAACTCAGCGGGTGCAGCAGCATCTATGGAGCGAAGGAAATAAGCAACGTTTCGGGCCGAAACCCTTCTTCAGACCCTATATATTTTTGAAGATGAGCGACACAGTGGTGCAGCGGTAGAGTTGCTGCCTTACAGCGCCAGAGTCCTGGTTCCGATCCTGACTACAGGTGCTGTCTGTGTGGAGTTTGCAAGTTCTATCTGTGGCCTCGTGGGTTTCCTACAGGTGCTCTGGTTTCCTCCCACACTCCAAAGATGTACAGGTTTGTAAGTAAATTGTCCCTTGTGCATAGGATGCAAAACTGGGATAACATAGAACTAGTGTACGGGTGATTGTTGGTCAGTGTGAACTCAGTGGGCCAAAGGACCTGTTTCTATGCTGTATTTCTAAACTAAACTCTAAACTAAAACCAAAATGTAATACCACAGGCTGATGAAGGGGATGTAGTAGATGTGATCTATATAGATTTTAAGAAAATATATTAATAAAGTTCCACACAGAAAACAGTCTAATAAAGCATGGAATAAAGTGTTCGTCAGCTTGGATATCAAAGTGACTGAAGAACCAAAAATAGTGAATCTTGTTAAATGGCTGTTTTTCAGATAAGTGTATGGTAGACTGTGTTATCCCCAGAGACAGGTGCTAGACTCACTTCTTTTAATTGATATAAATTATTTGGATATTGAAATGAGAAATATAATTCACAAATTTGGTGAAAATATCAAACTTGGAGGGGTGGCAAGCAATAAGGAGAATACCAGTCCACTGTAACAGAGCATGGAGAAGGTAGCAGATCAAGTTCAATGGATTGTAGTGTGAGGTGATACATTTTTGGTGAGCAAATGGAAAAATATATTAAGGCACAAATCTAAAGCCAGGTGACAGGACGTGCTGAGAGGGTAGTTAGCAGAACATAAGGACTTCATGAATTGAGAACAATACGGAAATGATACTAAACTCTGTTATAACCCAAACTCCACATCTAGTTTTGGAAATCACAACTTTGGAAAAGTGTAAAAGTCCTTGAGCATGCATGGAACAGATTTACCAGCATTGTGCCAGATACGAAGGATTTTACTTCGGAGTCACTTTAGTGATTCCGTGAAGAAGACCCGTCAGGGCGCATGCGCGTCATTACGTCGGTCGCATTGGCGCACGGAGCAGCGGGAGGACAGAGCTCCTCCTGTAGTAAGTACTTTTAGAGTACTTTCATAGTTTTAAAGCTCCAGCTAAGTGGGAAACTTAGCTGGAGGGAAAAGTTTCTTTTTTGTGGTTCTCTGTTTTTTTAATTATTACAGGCAGCACCATGATGAAGACGACCAGGGGGAGGGCAGCCGCAGGTAAAGCATAGGAGAGCCACGGGAATGCGGTCTGTCAGTGGCTGCCTCGTACCCCTGCACAGTCGCCGACCGGGAGCGGGGCGACTTCAGACTGAGTACTAAAAAGCACCAAAGCCAACGCCTGTCGGGCGTAAGGCACGGGGATGTCTGGGAGGCCCTCGGACTCAACTGAGTCGGGCCACAACGAGCCTGTACGGGGCTGGAGACGTTTTTAAACGGTTCTCCCAAATGGAGCACCTCATCCAGAGGTTGCTCCAGAAACGCACACTCCGGGGCGGAGTCATGTGGGTAGTAGGCTGCAGAAAGGCCCAGCACCTGGTAGAGGGCTGCTTAAAGTACCCTCATGCATGAGGTGAGTGCAGAGGGTCAGCTAAGTTCTGAGCCTGACTGACGGAGACTTGGAACTTAGCGAAGAACGGCCGTTGTCAGAGGTCCATTCTCTGGCAGCACGATTCGCTGTCCAGTCAGAGTATGGAGTACCACTGGGAGAAGAGCTGGCCTCCACGATAGGGTAAGCTCAGTTCTGACCCGACTCTGACGGAGACTTTGTTGAATAGCGAAGAACGGCCGTTGTCAGAGGTCCATTCTCTGGCAGCACAATTTGCTGACCCGTCAGAGTATGGAGTGCCACTGGGAAAGCGAAGACGGCCATTGTCAGTGATCCCATCTCAGGCAGTACGATTCGCTGTCTAGTCAGAGTCTGGAATCACCAAGAGACGGAGTAACTGCGAGTTGCTGAAGGTGCCAGCAGTGAACCGGGTGATATGGAACCAGATGGGCGTGGGCGTGCAGTGCCCAGGAGATGAAGCTGCAGAGAATCCTGAAATTACTTGGCTCAGGAATCACGGCGTTCGCGAGAACGGTGGATGGAGGGCATGTGTCGGAGATGCAGCAAGAGGTACTAGGGTTGCTTTGAAGCACCCATTTTTGAGATAAATTGTCTCAGGGAAAGTGCCATTCGGCCCACCATTAATTCCAAGATTGCAGTATTTTTCCAGCCCAGCAACATACAGCCGGCCAACCTACTCTTCAGAGAGGACCTCGCCAAGAGTGTCAAGGACATGGATGACGAGGCAAAGACGGTGGGCTTGATCAAGCCACCCGCAATCGGCAAGTTTCCAAAAAAGAAAGTACCCCGACAAACGAAGCGGGAACATGGGCAAACATTAGCTTTCCCGCCAAGGAGCCGGGGACAACGTCATCCACCAGGTACCAAGGAGGTAGGTGGGCCTGGTTCTCAGGTGCACATATCAAATGTGACACAACTTACATCTGGGGTACATTACATCTGTTTCTGGGATGAATGGAAGCAAATTACCTTAGCTCTGTTTATACAGAGTGTTATTCAAAGGTTTCAAATGGATTTCAATCCAAATTGTGATTTGCACATTCAGCATGTTCTTGGGAGAACTATTCAGTTTTCATTAACAGAACAGATGGATGTTCAGACTGCACTTGCAAGCTTATGTGATAAAGGTGTAATGGTAAAGTTGGTTCACCAACCCCATCAATTTGTGTCTAATATTTGCCCAGGCCAAAAAAGGATGGGGGATATAGTATAGACATTGTAAGATGGAATTGTCACTGCCAAGCAACTGGGTCAAGAGGATGCTATATGGCGACTATAGAGCTTAAAGATGCGCATTACTCAATGTCTGTTTATTTGCAGGATAAGGATATTTGAAATTCACCTGGATGGAACAACTATGGCAACAACATTGTTAAAACCTATAATAGGCATGCTGAGAGGCCAGGGTCAGGTGCTCGTGGCTTATCTCGATGATATCTTGATTACAGGGGTATCCAAGAGAACAGCTGAAGTAACAGGTGATAGTTGTTAAATCCAATTTTCAAAGATTGGGCATTATTCATCCAGAGGAATCCAAATTAACACCTGACTATTTGGGTCACAATTGATTCAATTAAGTGACTCTGCCCAGGGAAAAAAGGTAGAGCTAATTGACAGGTGTATCAAGCTAATTGAGGCATTAAGGATACATTCGGGTCATTATAATAGACCTATGCAGTTATCAGTAAAGGCTATTTCTGATTTGCAATGGTGGATTCACCATGTGTCCAGAAGTTATAGCAAGGTAATGCTTGACCAGCCTTCCATGATTTTGCAGATGAATGTCAGTGCACTCGGGTGGAGTGTCACGGATACGAGTTTCAGCTGTGGAGGCAGATGGACTGAGCAAGAGGCATCGCTTCTGCAGACATGGGCAATTAACTATTAAGAGGCTTATTGCTCTAACAAATGTAATCTGCATGTTCAGTTTCAGATTGACAATACTACGCAAGTGGCATATATATTAATCACATCGGTGGAATCAAGTCGGTATTTTGTGACAGATTGGCTAATCAAATTTGGGCCTGGTGCATGGAAAAAGATATTTCAGCTATTTATCTACCAGGTAGATTCTACATAGTAGCAGATGCCAAATCACGAAAGTTCCATGACAACAGATTGGATGTTGAACCAGGAGGTGTTCAATAATATAGTACTTGTATATGAATGCCAGGTATTGATTTGTTTTGCATCAAGGTTCAACCATTAGCAGCCTAAATAGGTTTCATGGGAACCAGACCAGGTGGCAGTTGCAATTGATACTTTGACGTTACATTGGGGTGGTATGTTTTATATCTTTTCCTACCATTTTGCCTAATAGGTCGGAGTCTGCAAGAAATCAAGCAGGATTCCGCTTTGGGGGTGCTTGTAATACCTAATTGGCCAAATCAAGCATGGTTCCCTTTGATGTTACAGTTAGGGATCCAAACTCTTTTTGGTGGTTCCCAAGCGTAGGAATTGACTGGAGCATCCGCTAACACGGGAAAGTCATCTGTTATGTATTGTATTGATTTGTTAATTTGCAGGTTTTAAGAAGGCCATACCTGGAGCAAGGATTGTCTGGGTGAACGGTGGACATGCTCACTGTAGCCTGGAGAAAGAGTACTCAAAAGGAGTATATTACTTATGTAAAAAAATGGGAGCAATATTGTGTACAAAATAATATTGACTATACTACTACAGGTATTGTGGATATTTAAGAGTTCCTGTTGACACTCTACGATGATGAGGGGCTCAGTTGTAGCACCATTAATACAGCTTTAAGTGCTTTGTCCTCGTATGGTTTTGATGGGGTCAGGAAAGATCCTATTGGGTTTCATCATATCATAGCTGGACTGATGAAAGGAATTTCAACTCTAAACCTCCTAAACCCAGGTATATGACGATCTGGGATGTAAGTGTGGTCCTCAAGATGCTTCGACAGTAGGTTCCTGTCATGTCTCTGAATTTGCCAAACTAATCATGAAAGCGGTTATGCTCTTGGCATTGGTTCAGCATAGCAAGTGCAGAGTTTGCAAAAGCTTCTGCTAGACAGGATGGAAGTTGCTGAAGAGAATGTTATGTTATATATTTGCGTCCTGCTCAAACAGAGCAGGCCAGGTGTCACAGGTTTGTTAAAATTGAGTTTCAGAATAATCTACTGATCCATGTTTATGTGTAATGGCACATTTATTTTCATTGTATTGAAGCTACAAAGACCTTAAGAAATGTGGAAACAGCATTGTTTATCAGTTACATGTAGCCACACAGGAGAATGTCAGTGCAGACTATGTCAAGGTGGTTTAAAGCAAATGTTTGATTCAGGCAGGTATTAACACTGAAATGTATATATCCTTTTCCACTAGTGCAGCAGCAACGTCGGCTAGGGCGATGGATGTTCACATCGGCCATATTTTTACAGGTGCCGGGTGATCAAATGAATTGTTTTTTAAAATTTTACCATCGGCCGATTGCCGATCGGCGAGAGGCTGTTTACAAATTCAGTATTAAGTCCTGTTTAGGTTCCACTGGGATACAGAGGTTACTGTTTGTTTTGATCATTCAAATCAATTGTTATTGCATGATATTAAAATTTCATGTTTAACGCATTATTGATTGTTTCTCATCGAAAGTCAATCAATGCAGTGAGAAGCCGGGATTTGGATCTGCGGCATAAAATCACAGAGCTTTGAACTCTTCACGGAATCACTAAAGTGACTCCGAAGTAAGATTAAACGAGAACTTACCAGTTTGAAGTTTGAACGTTATTTTATGAGGAGTTGCGTTGGTGATTACGTGCCCGCCACGCCCAACCCTCTCTCATAAAAAAGGTCATATGGTAGTTCTCATGTTGCTCATCTTAATATGTTACTTCAAATATTGTGTTATCTGTGATTTCATACCGCTGCTTTGAAGATTGACGCGCATGCGCCCTGACGGGTCTTCTTCGCGTAATCACCAACGTAACTCTTCATAAAATAACGATCAAACTTCAAACTGGTAAGTTCTCGTTTAATCTTACTATTTTAGTTCTAAGATGAAATTGGTGAAGTTGAGAGCAATGGGGATGAAGTAGAGAAATGCAGCTGATTAAATAACTAAAAGAGGGAGAACAGGCATCAAATGCTGAATGGCTTCCTGTCTGTGCTGTGAAGATTCAATTCATATTACATCACAGTTGAGCTACTGCAACCAAACAGAAAGATAGATTGGATAGATTTCTTGACTGATTGCAAATGCAAATTAGTGTCATTCTAGCGTCTGAAAGATAAGCAAATCAATATTGAATTAATGAATGGAGAGATATGTTGAAATGTTTTTTTCATGAAATGCAATTTTACTTGCAAAGTAGCTGTGTATGACATCTATTGTAATATATTCCGATTTTCTGGTTGCTCTCTAACCAGGTTGGCTGATACTTTGTCAAAGAACTCTGATTTCTTAGATATGATTTTATCTTTATAAAACTGCCAGACTAAGTGGGACCCGTTGGGAGGGCTGGTCCCCCAACGCAATATTCCACCAATTCCAATATTGGTGGCCAGTGGGGGGGGGGGCTTTCTGGAGCCCCCTAGTATGGGTGTTGTGGGCTGAAGGGACTGGTTTCCAGGGGGCTAGTATGGACATTGTGGGCCAAATGGATTCTTGGGCTGGCAGCTCAGTCAGTCAAGCCTGGTGGGCTGGCAGCTCAGCCACTCGGGCCTGGTGGGCTGTCAGCTCAGTCACTCAGGCCTGGTGGGCTGGCAGCTCAGTCACTCAGCCTGGTGGGCTGGCAGTTCAGTCACTCAGGTTGGTGGGCTGGCAGCTCAGTCACTCAGGCCTGGTGGGCTGGCAGCTCAGTCACTCAGGCCTGGTGGGCTGGCAGCTCAGTCACTCAGGCCTGGTGGGCTGGCAGCTCAGTCACACAGGCCTGGTGGGCTGGCAGCTCAGTCACACAGGCCTGGTGGGCTGGCAGCTCAGTCACACATGCCTGGTGGGCTGGCAGCTCAGTCACACAGGCCTGGTGGGCTAGCAGCTCAGTCACTCAGGGCTGGTGGGCTGGCAGCTCAGTTACGCGGGGCTGGTCGGCTGGCAGCTCAGACATTGCCAGAAATTCTGCCGAACACAGGTGAGAGACTCGGTTAGAGAGAAGGAGGAGAGGGTGGATAATCAATTTTAGACATCTTACATCTATTTTTGCAGATCACAGCAATGAAAGAGGAAAGTGTATCCTGGCCTGGATCTCACAGGGAGCCAATGAAGGGAGGGAGAAAAATACTGTGGTGAGGTTTAATACTTGCAGGGGGAATACTTACTATGGACCAAGGGACTCCTCCTGGGCTAGTACAGGCCTGATGGGCTGAAGGGAGTCTTTTTTTTTAAAAAATTGAGTGAAATCTCAGTGAAAGGCACTTTTTCTGGATTTTCCTGGCCTGGCATGGGCCTTTTGGGCCAAAATGCTCTTCCTGGGCTAATACGGGCATTTTGGGCAAAAATTGACTGGTTTCTTGGCTAATACGTGCCTTGTGTGCCGAAATGAGTGGTTTGAGGCAGTCCAAACAACTAATTTCATTTCATTTCCATTTCAATTTCATGCACAGGTCAGGCCAAACAACTCATTCCATTTTCCATTTCATTTCCATTGCCATTGCCATTTCAGTTTCAAGCACAGGGCAGGCCAAACAACTCATCTCATTTTCATTTATTTTCATTTATTTTCATTTCCATTGCCATTTCAGTTTCAAGCACAGGGCAGGCCAAACAACTCATCTCATTTTCATTTCCATTTCCATTTCAATTTCAAGCACAAGGCAGGCCAAACAACTCATCTCATTTTCATTTCCATTGCCATTTCAGTTTCAAGCACAGGACAGGCCAAACAACTCATCAAATTTGCATTTCATTTCATTTCCATTGCCATTTCAGTTTCAAGCACAGGGCGGGCCAAACAACTCATCTAATTTTCATTACTTTTCATTTCCAATGCCATTTCAGTTTCAAGCACAGGGCAGGCCAAACAACTCATCTCATTTTCATTTCATTTCATTTCCATTGCCATTTCAGTTTCAAGCACAGGGCAGACCAAACAACTCATTTTATTTTCATTGAGGGTTAACAAATCATTTATTGCAAGTACATTGCAGACTCACAGTTCCGTAGATTCACAGTTCAGTTGACTCACAGCAGAATCACAGTTGTGGCCTCTCCCTCGCAATCTTCCAGAGTGACTGACTCATGTCCAGGCATCCGGGGTTTTATAGCCCTGCCCTCCCCCCCCCCGGAAGGGGCGTTACCTTCATCATGGTGATTGACAGGAGAGAGGATCAATCAGCTGATCTCAAGATTGTTTAAACATTCATAACTTTTTTATTTTTCATCGATCTGAAAAATCCTTTGGACTGCCTCAGCGGAGGTCGATTGTGAGTAAGATGGCCAAAAATCATAGCGATATATGGTAGCGCTTTTTTCTAAGATCAATATACGGCGCAGACAGGAAGTGGTCAAGATGAGATTTTTAGTTATATAGATGTTCACCTTGTTTGGTCAGATTGTGACTTTCAATTTAATTATATATGTTTAATAATAATAATAATAATAATAATAATGTATTATTATTATTATTAAACATATATAATTAAATTGAAAGTCACAAGCTGACCAAACAAGGTGAACATCTATATAAATGATCATTATTATTATTGTTATTATAAACACGAGGCTAACCTGTCTACAGTTACTCGATTTCTTTTGAATAAGGTTTCAAACCCGCAGATTTCCAATAATCGGCCATTTCTTCCAGATTCTAAAGACTTTTGTAAGATTATTGTTACCACTTCATCCACCATCTCTGCAGTCAATTCTACAGTATAGCTCTCCAGGAAAGAGAAAGCCCTTTGGCCCACCCAGTCCACACTGACCAGCAATCACCCACAAACACTAGTTATATCCTACACCCAAGGGGCAATTTACCAAAGCCAATTAACCTACAAACCTGTATGCCTTTGGAGAGTTTTATTTGGAACCTCTATTACTTTCATACAGCTATTACAGATGAGACCATATCCCATCACATCTGCGACGCACTGTGAGCGCTCTATGCAATTTGCAATAAATGATGTCCTTACTGCCACTCAGCGTTTGGTCAGATTGAATTATTTCGGAATGCATCACGCATACTTTTCAAATACACGGGGTTATCAGAAAGCAAATGAGGCCAAAATTCTCTCTCAGCAGTGTCCCAGAAAGAGTGGTGGTGAATAATCTGAATTTTGTTTTGTTGTTGTTGCAGATATGAATTGGGGGAAGAACATTGACCTTGACCAGCCAATTCTTTTCATTGAGTAGTGCGTTGCACCAAGAACCAGAACTAACCGATTTCACATTGAAAATACATCACCTCCAACAGAATCATTCAGTAATGCCCAGGAGCAACAAAATAGAACAGGGCTTGAACCTAAAATATTCCAATGCAGCAGCAATGCAGCCAGATTGATATGTTGGGGGTGGAGTGCCCTCTGCTGTAATAAAGAGAATAGATAAATAAGGCTTTCTGCATCTCGGAACAATAATGGTCTGACAACACATACTGCAAACTGAATTAGTAACAGGGTGAAATATGAATGGGATGAATATGATAATGGGCTGGAAGCAGATATGCATGACCATGTGAGTGTCTAAATGTGAATATAATCCTGACCGCCTGCCTGATTTTTGATGCCCTCTGAAGCCTCATTGGAGACCCTCAGACGCTTTACTCAGATGTTATGGGACTTTATCTTGCAGTAAACATTGTTCTTTTATCATGTATGTGTACACTGTGGGTGACTCGATTGTATTCATGTATCATCTTTCCGCTGACTGGTTAGCAGGCAACACATGCCTTTCACTGTACCTGGGTACACGTGACAATAAACTAAACTAAACTAAACTATACTAAACTAAACTAAACACATTTGTAGAGCCTAGCCCTTTGGGCAAGTCCTTAAACTCTTCCCAGCTAGTTGTTGCTTGAGGGGCAGCACAGTACCAGAAGAAACTGATGTCTGAACTAATTTGGTTCCTCCCACACTCCAAAAATGTATAGGCTTGTAGGTTAATTGGCTAAATTATAAATTGTCCCTGGTGTGTAGTGTGCGCTAGTATAACCGGGATCGCTGGTCGGCACGGACTCGCTGGGCAGAAGGGCCTGTTTACGAGCTGTATCTCTAAAAAAATACTCAGGTGGTCAGATGGCATCTGCGGAGGCAAAAGGTACAAGTCGACATTTTGGTTTTGAGATCCAATCCACAGATGCTGCCTGACCCGTTGAGTTCTTCCAGCATTCTGTTTTATCTAACTTCATGTTGGCTTGCTCACCACCTTACTGTAAAGTCTGATAACCACGACATTTAGGTTGGCAAGCCCAGACAATACGCCTCTCTTTCTGATGGACATTAAAGCCCACTGCACAGAGGACCTAACCTACTTTTCAATCCATTCAAAACAGATTTAACATCAAAAGTGATTCAGCACTATCCTGATGGAGCTTCCTTAGCCATTTCTTTCAACTGAATGTAAACGCGGACTCATCCCTGGGTCCAGAAGGACCATTCTAAAATAAATCATGAAAATAAATTGAATGTTGTTCCTTTAATGGCAAATAAGGTCATAAGGTCATAAATGATAGGAGCAGTTTTAGGGCATTCGGCCCATCAAGTCTGCTCCGCCATTCAATCATGTATTTCTCCCTCCTAACCCCGTTCTCCTGCCTTCTCACTATAACCCCTGACAACTATAACATTTTCATTCAAAAAGGGGGATCAAACAGGAAACTACCAGTTAGTTTCATATCTGTACTGAATAAACTGTTCGAAGCTATGATTATAGTAGAGCATTGAGAAAAATCCAAGGTAATTAGACAGTCAAAATGGCTTTAAGAAAGGAAAATTCACATTTAAACAATTTACCAGAGTCCTTTAACCATGTAATATGGGGATAAAGAGCGATTGTTAAATGCACTATACTGAGATTTCCAGAGGTTTGACAGGGTGTCACAAAGGTTATTGTGGAAAACGAAGGCTGATGTCACAGGATGTAACATTTTTGTACGGATAATACATTGGCTGGTTAACAGGAAACAGGGGGCTAATGGATATTTTGTTCGACAAAATAGTAACAAGAAGCAGATATACTGAAAATAAATGACAGGTGAATTATAGTTGTTAAATGTGCTCATGGTATACAGATTGGAAGGAGAGCTAGTTGCAAAGAGGAGAGCAATTGAATATAGATAGGATGGAATGAATGAGCAAAGAGCTAGCAAACAGGACAGTGTGGGAAATATGAAAGTCGGGTTTGACAGCACAAATTTAAAAAAGTGCATTATCTAAATGGTAAAACGTTGGCTGACTTATAGAACAATTTGCAAAAGGCTAGTCTGCAGGTGTAGTAACTACTTAGGAAAGGTAAAAATATGATTACTTATTATTTCAATTTTCCTTACAATAACTAGGGAGATGATGTTTCATTGATATAGGACATTGGCAAGACCCCACCTGGGGAACCGTGACAGAATTTGTCACTTTAAGGGAGAGTGTATATGCATTGAAGACCATCCAGAAGGTTTATTAAACTATTTCTCTGGAATGGGAAGGTGGCAGGAGGTGTCTTGTGAGGAGTGTTGGACGGGCTTGCCTGGTGTACATTTGTAAAAGTAAGTGATAGCTGGGTTGAAACATGTAAAAGGAGACTTTAATAGTGAGTGTGGGTGGGGAGGGGGAAGCTGTATCAACTTTCAGTCTCGAGTGCAATCAAGTTGAAATGACAATAAAAATCATGTCCAACGTGATGTACGCGAACCGATTCTGCACTTTGCCTGAGGAATCATTTGTGATTTGAAATGTACTCACCCTAATTTGAGGAAGACACATATTGGCACTGAGATAAAGGCTTGCCTTAACTCTGCATCTTGCTCGGAGGTAGTGGATTTCATCATTCATTCTGATGTTTAATTCAACTGTACAAAGAGCTTGAAGCTAACCTACTTTTCAATCCATGGGGGAGCAGATTCAACATCAAAAGTGATTCAGCGCTATCCTTGTTGGAGCTTCCTGAGCCAATTATGAATGCTTTCCGGTAAGCTGATTGTTTCAGCGACAGTTGCCTTGCTAAATCCTTCAGACACAATAGTTGCAGCAAAATCATTTTTTTTAATTTGACCCGTGCACATGTTTGGTTTCTCACTCACTCATACCATCATTGTGCCCCCGATCAGTAACTCTCACGGACGCCTGATAGTTGATGTGGGCACTTTGAAAATCATTTGCAGCATTTAAAAACTAAATGTCAATTCAACATAATTGTCATTTATTGCCAATGTTTTGTCTAGTTTTGTTTTTAAATCCCAATGGTCTTAAGGTTTTTTTTTGTTATCGGTTTAAAAAAAAAACAATCTCCAAATTGAATAAGTCACAAATAATTTTATTCCCTCAGTAGCAATGACCCAATGCAGTTTTATAAAAAACATTATGGTCACTGTGACTGAAGATAGTTTGTAAATTTGAATTTAAAGTCAAATCAACTTGGCTAAATTTGAATGAACAGATGGAGCAGGTGGTGACCGGTAGGTAGATTGCAAAGTGGTTCACTTCTGCAACTCATATAGTCTCTGGAACAATGTCATAGAATCAGACAACACTGAAACGGGCCCCTTGGCTAAACTTGTCCATGCTAACCAAGATGCCCTAGTCACACCTACACACATTTGGCCCACATCCCTCTGAACCTTTCCTATCCATGTATCTGTCCAGATACCTTTTAAATGTTGATATACAACCTGCCTCAACATGCAAGGACTTGTTTTGGTTTAGTTGAGTTTAGTTTTGAGATACAGTATAGAAACAGGCCTTCGGCCCACCGAGTCCTCGCCAGCCATCGATCACCAGTTCTGTGTTATCCCACTTTCGCATCCGACACACCAGGGGCAATTTACGGAGCCAATTAACCTACAAACCTGCACGTCTCTGCATTGGAGCTCCTTTGGAAAATTCAAGGGGTCACAGGGAGAATGTACAAATTCCACACAGATAGCTCCCATGGGCAGGATCGAGCCAGGGTCTCTGACACCGTGAGGCAGCAACTCTACCGCTGCACCACTTTGCCATCCTGAGTTCTCAATACCACCCCAAAAACTCCAACTAAAGTGGTTATAGACAAGGAAAGCCAAGGAGTCAGACATCACGGATGTTGCATTTCTTCAAGCAGGCTTTAACACATCCTTGGATTTTCTGATTCTTTTAGTTTAGAGATAGAACGTGGAAACAGGCCCTTCGGCCCACCGAGTCCACTTCGAACAGTGATCCACGTACTCTAGCACTATCCTTTACACATACTAGGCACAACTCACAACTTTATCAAGCCAATATTTGGAATGTGTTAGGAAACTGGAGCCTCCGGTGAAAACCCACACAGGTGAAGGGGAGAACGTACAAACTTCATACAGACGGCACCCGTAGTCAGGATCAAACTCGGGTCTCTGGCGCGGTAAGGCAGCAACTCTACCGCTGGGCAACTGTGCCACCCGGACTCTATAGAGAGCTCCAGGTGCTGTGTACACCAAGCAATCTTTCCTATTGTCACAGTTGGAAACAGTGCCTGTTTTAGGAGTCTGGTGATCAGGCATGCAAACAATGTGGCTTGTTCAATGTTGTCAACTTCTGGTTACTTATCCTTCAAGTGACTCTGAAGTGTTCTTGTGGACACAGCATTTTAATGGTACTTTTCCCCAAAATGCCCGCTGCAGGTAATTCCAAGCTGTCAAGAGCATGTAGGAAGGCAGGGATTATTGCTACCCCAGTAGACCACAAGGTTTGTACCAGATCCAAGGTGTGCATCTTCAAATACCTCTTCCCTCAGTTGACTGACGGCAGTGCAGGTGCATTGAGGGCAGTGGTTAATGTCATCACCGATAACACCAAGAGGTAGCTACGGTGTTGCCTTCCGGTCGCGAGGGGGGCCCCCGGTGGGGGTCCCTCTACACAGGGATTCTCCCCCTCTACATTGGGGACCTGGGGTGTAGGGTATTGCACCGAGGTGTTCCCTGCAACCTGTTTCTCTCACGGTTCACAGACTCGCCAGCCGCCTGCCACTTTTGCGGGCTGGAAGAGTCTGTGTACCACGTGTACATGGAGTGCGTGAGGCTGCAGCCACTGTTTGAATGAAAGGGGCTTCTCCTTGCCTTCTGGCTGCATTTATCACCCACCATCCTCATCTTTGGACACCCTGTGCGTAGGAGAGAGGGTAGGGCTGAAGATGTCCTGGTTGGGTTGCTCCTGGGCCTGGCCAAGCTGGCCATCCGTGAGTCAAGGCGCCAGGCGGTGGAGGGCTCTACCCGAGCTGGCTGCCTGCCCCTTTTCCGGGGATACGTCCGTGCCCGGGTACGGTTAGAAAGGGAATACGCCCTGTCCAGGGACACCCTGGGGGATTTCCGGGACCGCTGGGCACCACGGGAGGTTGAATGCATCGTCGACAAGGAGTGTAATATAGTTGTATAATAGTTTATTGTTTGTCGTGTATTATGGTGGTGGGTTCTGTTTTGGTTTTTACTGTGCTGTATTTATTATTTTAATATTTGAATAAATATTTTTGATTTTTTTTTTTAATGTAAAAATTAAAAAAAAAAGAGGTAGCTACGGAAATATGGGAAACAATGCATGTCTTCAGAATAACAGAACTGTTGGAGCCATTAAGCTTAAGTAAGATTATTATAGCATGTCTAGTTACCTTTAATTATTATCTGCCTGTGTTAATGTGGTTGGGATTTTATACGCAGTCTGGGGCGTGTTTTTGGCTAGAGGATTCTGGCAGACGCTCAGATGATTAGTTTCAGTTTTGATCGGGCCATGGATTGAAACAGTCTTTCTACCATGACCACGAGCATGATCGAGACATATATATGTTGTCAGACGATGTACTTTTACAATAATAAGTTGTTATGATTTATATGACATGAATGGAATGATGATTAAGAACGGAAAGGGATGGACCATATCATTGTTTTGTATTATTTCAATAAAAAACAATTAATCAAGACTGGAAGACTTATTATTACTGTCACCGGAGCTCGTGGAGTGCGTGAGGCTACTTTCCTAATCATACCCGATAAATTAGTGGCTACCGAACTTGGAGTTTGAGAACGATGTAATAAACCGCCACTATAAGAACCGATGCATTTCTACCGCCATTAGTGAAAGGTAATGGACAATTTCTAATTAAATGTACACATGAACTACATTGAAAACAACTTGCATTTATTTAACACAAAAAGCTGAAGTACCTCAATGGGTCAGACAGCATCTTTGAAGACAAGGAATAGGTGATGTTTTGACAATAGACAATAGGTGCAGGAGTAGGCCATTTGGCCCTTCGAGCCAGCACTGCCATTCAATGTGATCATGGCTGATCATCCACAATCAGTACCCCGTTCTTGCCTTTTCATCATATCCCCTGACTCCGATATCTTTAAGAGCCCTATCCAGCTCTCTCTTGAAAGCATCCAGAGAACCGGCCTCCACCGTCCTCTGAGGCAGAGAATTCCACAGACTCACAACTCTCTGTGAGAAAAAGTGTTTCCTCGTCTCTGTTCTAAATGGCTTACCCCTTATTCTTAAACTGTGGCCCCTGGTTCTGGATTCCCCAACATCGGGAAAGTTTCCTGCCTCGAGCGTGTCCAAACCCTTAACAATCTTATATGTTTCAATAAGATCCCCTCTCATTCTTCTAAACTCCAGAGTGTACAAGCCCAGCTTCTCCATTCTCTCAGCATATGACAGTCCCGCCATCCCGGGAATTAGCCTTGTAAACCTACGCTGCACTCCCTCAATAGCAAGATTGTCCTTCCTCAAATTAGGGGACCAAAACTGCACGCAATACTCCAGGTGTGGTCTCACTAGGGCCCTGTACAACTGCAGAAGGACCTCTTTGCTCCTATACTCCTCTTGTTATAAAGGCCAACATGCCATTCGCTTTCTTCACTGCCTGCTATACCTGCATGCTTACTTTCATGGGTCGAGACCCTTCTTCAGACTGAGAGTCAGGGGAAAGGGAAACAAGAGATATAGACAATGATACACAGAGATATAGAACAAATGAATGAAAGATATGCAAACAAGTAGCGATGATAAAGGGAATAGTTAGCTGTGGCCCAGGTGAAAATGAGTTACAGACAATGAGAACAGTTCCTTCTTACACACTTTGCATTTATTTAACATCTTTAATGCAATCTCACAAACTGCCTCAATGTAGCTCCAGACAAAGTAAAAGTCAAGCCAAAGGGATACAAGGATTATTAATGCATTGCAAGATATAATTTTACAAATAATGGTGTCATGGTTAAAAATAATACCCACACCATTCATTCAAAATTCTGATTAGAAAACATTGCAGATCGTATTTGAAAGCTATCAAAATAAGAAGCTAGGTACTTTTTTTGCATAGGAAGGTAGACATAAAACGCTGGAGTAACTCAGCGGGACAGGCAGCATCTCTGGAGAGAAGGAATGGGTGACATATTCCTTTCCCCTTGTATTGACTAAACACTGACCGACAATTATTAAAAGAAATAGACCAAAATGAACAATATACAATATTGGTGACCGAGTCAATGCTCCAATGGGCAATGGACAAGGTTGTGGAAGGTCATTTTTGCCAATTCATTTTTGGAAATAATTTTAAAATATCTGATCTATATAGCACTAGTTCAGCACTTAATTCTGCCGTTTTCCATCATCTTTAAATTGTTACTTGTGAATATTAAGAGAGAGGCTAAAGACAGGAGCAGGCTACTTGCCCCAAGATAGACACAAATGCTGGAGCAACTCAGCGGGTCAGACAGCATCTCCGGAGAGAAGGTTTAGGTGACATTTCGG
Organism: Malacoraja senta; assembly: GCA_038087875.1. NCBI lineage: Eukaryota > Metazoa > Chordata > Chondrichthyes > Rajiformes > Rajidae > Malacoraja > Malacoraja senta. Next base: position 77,797,224 of record CM075979.1, read on the forward strand.
GACGAGATCCTGCTTCAGAATCTCGACCCGAAACATCACCTATTCTTTTTCTCTGGAGATGCTGCCTGACCCGCTGAGTTACCCCAGCTTTTTGCGTCTATCTTCGGTTTAAACCAGCATCTGCAGTTCCTTCCTACTACTTGCCCCAATGTGGCTATGCAGACATTTTGAAAGTACGATCCAATGTGTTCCTTTCCCCTCCTCATTTCCCCAGGGACTATAAATGTTTCCCCTTAGGAATATTGGAATTTTTCTTTTGAAAGTTACTATTGAATCTGCATCCTCTAGGATTCCTCTAGGATTTCAGCCGGGTGCATTCCATGTCACGATAAACATTTTTTCTTTTGTGTTTATGGAGTTGTATTGCATTCCATTTCTCCACGTTTATGATATTCACGTACGCTTGTGTTCAAAATTCAATGCATTGATATTTCTAATAGGACCCTGGTGGATATTCACAGCCCACCTCTTCCACACCCAGAGCTTGTTAAACTCATTACTGCATGTGCCTCAGGGTTTCCATTAGCTGTCCGCACAACCTTGGGACACTCGTGCAGCCGAGGTTCAAAGCTGTTCGCCCTCCTCTCTGTGTGGAATAGTATAGGGAGCATTTAGCCCAGCTTCCATAGAGCTGGTTAAAATTTTAAAACATTTGAACTAATGTAATGGGACCATTAATCTTTCCTTGCTCGAGAAAAATGTGCACAGCAAACACTAAACTTTATGTAGACACATTGAAATGAGAATTGCATTAGATGGGGAATTCTCAGTCACAGGCCAGCATCCCATCACTGTCAGAGCGGCACAAGAACTGCAGATGCTGGAATCTTTCAGCAACACACAAAGTACAACTCAGCGGTTCGGGCAGCATCTCTGGAGGGACAAGACAGATGACACAGTGGTACGGTGGCGCAGCAGTAGAGCTACAGCCTCACAGCGCCAGAGACACGGGTTCGATCTTGACTACGGGTGCTTGTCTGTACGGAGTTTGTACGTTCTCCCTGTGAACTGCGTGGGTTTTCTTCGAGATATTCAATTTCCTCCCACACTCGAAAGACGTGCAGGTTTGTAGGTTAATTGGCTTGGTGTAAAGGTAAAAAAGAAATTGTCCCTAGTGTGTGTAGTAGAGTGTTTGTGTGCGGGGATCGCTGGTCGGTGTGGGGCTCAGTGGGCCGAAGGGCCTGCTTCTCCAAACTGTATCTCCAAACTAAACTAAACTAAACAGAGAAAATAGGTGCAGGAGTAGGCCATTCGGCCCTTCGAGCCAGCACCGCCATTCATATGATCATGGTTGATCATCCAAAATCAGTACCCCGTTCCGGCTTTTTCCCCATACCCTTTGATTCCCTTAGCCCGAAGAGCTAAATCTAACTCTCTCTTAAAACCATCCAGTGAATTGGCCTCCACTGCCTTCTGCGGCAGAGAATTCCACAGATTCGCAACTCCCTCGGTGAAAAAGTTTTTCCTCATCTCATTCCTAAAAATGTTTTTCCTCATCTAAGTCCCCTTATTCTAAAACTGTGAGCCTTGGTTCTGGACTCCCCCAACATCGGGAAAAAAATTTCTGCATCTACCCTGTCCAATTCTCTAAGAATGTTATATGTTTCTATGCGATATCCTCTCATCCTTCTAAATTCCAGCGAATACAAGCCCAGTCGACCCATTCTTTCATCATACGTCAGTCCCGCCATCCCGGGAATTAACCTGGTGAACCTATACTGCACTCACTCAATAGCAATAATGTCCTTCCCCAAATTAGGAGACCAAAATTGCACACAATACTCCAGGTGCTTCTCACCAGGGCCCTGTACAACTGCAGTAGGACCTCCTTGCTCCTAAACTCAAATCCTCTCTGAAGGCCGACATGCCATTGGCTTTTTTCACTACCTGCAGTACCTGCATGCTTACTTTCAGTGACTGATGTACAAGCACACCCAGGTCTTGTTGCACCTCCCCTTCTCCCAATCTGGCACCATTCAGATAATACTCTGCCTTCCTGTACTTGCCACCAAAGTGCATAACCTCACATTTATCCACATTATACTGCATCTGCCATGCTTCTGCCCACTCACCCAACCTATCCAAGTCACCCTGCAGTCTCATAGCATCCTCCTCTTAGCTCACACTGCCACCCAGCTTTGTATCATCTGCAAACTTAGAGATGTTACATTTAATTTCCTCATCTACATCGTTAATATATATTGTAAACCACTGGGGTCCCAGCACCGAGCCTTGCCGGCGGCACCCCACTAGTCACTGCCTGCCATTCTGAAAAGGACCCGTTAATTCCTACTCTTTGTTTCCTGTCTGCCACCAGTCTGCCAAAGAATGTGCTCTAATTTTGCACACTAATCTCTTGTGTGTGAACTTGTCAAAGGCTTTTTGAAATTCCAGATACACCACATCCACCGGCTCTCCCTTATCCATTCTACTTATTCCTCAAAAAAATCCAAAAGATTAGTCAAGCATGATCTCCCCTTCATTAATCCATGCTGGCTTTGACCGATCCCGTCACTGCTTTCCAAATGTGCTGCTATAACATCTTTAATAATCGACTCCAGCATCCTCCCCACTACCGATGTAAGGCTAACTGGTCTATAATTCCCCGCTTTCTCTCTCCCTTCTTTCTTAAAAAGTGGAGTTACATTGGCTACCCTCCAGTGCACAGGAACTGATCCAGAGTTGAGAGAACATTGGAAAATGATCACCAATGCATCTACGATTTCTGGAGCCACCTCCTTGAGTACTCTGGGATGTAGACCACCAGGCCCTGGGGATATATCTGCCTTCAGTCCCAACAGTTTACCTAACACCATTTTCTGACTAATGTGGATTCCCTTCAGTTCCCCCTCCCACTAGATCCTCGGTAACCTAGTATTTCTGTGAGATTGTTTGTGTCTTTCCTGGTGAAGACAGAACCAAAGTACTCGTTTAACTGCTCTGCCTTTTCCTTATTTCCCATTATGAAATCATCTGTCTCTGACTGTAAGGGACCTACATTCGTCTTCACTAATCTTTTCCTTTTTACATACCTGTGGAAACGTTTACAGTGTCGGGTTAGGACCCTTCTTCAGGCTGGGGCTACCATACTGCCCACTCACACCCCCTCAAGACCCCCTCCCTCCTGACAACCTCCATACCAGATCAACCAACACCCCACTGGCCCCCATCGCCTTCCCAGTTCCCCCAAGGTCAAGGTTGTTGACGTCGCTGAATCTAATGGTTCCCCAACCATTTCCATGCTGCCAGCTCCACGACCTTCCCCATATTTCCCCGTTGACTCTGCCGGCCCTACTGTTCCCATGGCTGCCTCCCAGCTGGGGTCCTTAACACCAACACCATTGGATCCTGTTACCCTTCCTCGAATGCTAGACTTTAGACTTTAAGAAACACAATGCAGAAACAGGCCCTTCCTCCCAACTAGTGCGCGCTGACTAGCGTTCCCCATACACTAGCACTATCCTACACACTGGGGACAATTCACAATTTTACCGATGCCAATTAACCTACAAACCTGCACATGTTTGTGGAGTGTGGGAGGAAACCTGAGCACCCGGAGAAAACCACGTGGTCACAGAGAGGAGGTACAATCTCCGTACCAACAGCACCCATAGTCAGGGTCGAACCCGGGTCTCTGGTGCTGTTAGCAGCAAATCTACCGCTGGACCACCCTGCCACCCTAATGTTGTTCTCCCCATAATTATAATATCAATTCAACTAACAGCAAATATAATAAACTGCTAACATGTTTACTAATTCCTGGAATATTGCTTAATTAAAAGTGCCACACACAGAGATAATATTTTGAAGGTGACATGGTTAGGGAAGGCACAATATAAATGCAAGCTCTTTTATCTGTTCTCCTTTGCTTACATGTCCAGCCAATCCCAAGGAAAATGTGGGTCTAAATAACTCTTGTTACCTTGACAGCTTTATGAAGATAAGCACTACCAAGTGTTATGAATGAATGGTCATAAAATCTCATTTCCATTCAATCCACAGTCAGTTACAGGTACATAGCATATACAACACAAATAAGTCATCTAACCCAAACTAGTCTGTGCTGGCATTGATAATCCATATCTCCTCCTATGTCATCTACCTCTTTCATCATTTACTTCTGAAAACATCTCTGGAATTTACCTCAATTAATTCCTGTGTTATGAAGCTCCACATCCTAACCACTAAATATTTTTTTCCTTATTTCTCTTTCAGATTTATTGGCAACTGGCTGGTATTTATGGCCTCTAATTTTCGATTCTCCTCAGGCCTCTAGTTTTTCGATCCTCCTGGGGATTTTGTTCTCTACATATCCAACCTCCCCGTAATTTGTGACTTCGCTAATTTTCTCTAATCCGGGGTGAAAAGAACAATCTATTCAATCTTTCAAGATGGCTGTATCCTCTCAGTACTTGTACCATCCTTTTCAGTCTCTTCCACCTCAGTTTCCCATTTGCTATTGTGCAGCTGATGTGCAGAGAGCTAGTTTGCGAATGTCTTGTCATGGATAAATTGTACCCTCGGTGTGGCAACGCCTGAACATTCACATACGGACTTGACTTGTTATTAAATTCAACTCAATGAAAATGAATAACATTGTTCCCAGCACTAATCCCAGTTGAACACTTCTTTCTCCACCCTCCCTATCTGAATATTCATCCATCAGCAGTTTTCTAGCATTAGCCTATCGGCAATCCATTCAACGCATTTGTCCCAACTTCATACCCCAAGCCTTTGTCATGAATTTTGAGGGTGGTGCCTGTCTCAGTAATATTCTTCACTTTTTTTTTCCAACCAAGATAGTTAAGCACTGCTTAAATATTTAAAACCCATAAATTCAATCTCTCCTGTATCACATTTAGTGCAGTCGTCAATATTTCTCTATCACTGATGAGAAGCATACAGCAATTAGCTTAAGTTTTGGATGATAGAAACAAATTTAGTTCTTGGTCATCCTTAGTTCCATGCCTCCATATATGGAACTTACGTACGAGTAAAATTTTGCGACACTTTTATTTGGCCGAGGTGAAGATAGTTAGTGGTTAGGAAACATACGATTGTAGTGCGGGTGAGTGCTTTGGTTTTCAATATTTAGTTGATTACATTTCTATTCATCTATTAAGCGTTCAGACGAGCAGTGTAGGGGTTGAGCAAGGTGGTCCTAAGGTGGATCTTACTGTAATCATGCATCCATTTATTACAGTCACCATTCAATTTGAGTCAATTTAATGTAATTCCGCAAAGCAGAACAATATATAAGAACTCATGGAGGGGCACCCAGTAAGTAATAAAAGGAACTGCAGATGCTGGTTTATACCAAAGAGAGACGCAAAATGCTGGAGTAACTCGGCAGGTCAGGCAGTTTCTCTAGTGAAAATGGATAAGTGACGTTTTGAGACTTCTTCAGACTTCTTCTTTGAGGAGGAGCAGTTAAACATGCCCCCCTCTACATTCAGGCTCAAGAAGGGTTCCGATCCAAAATGTCACCCATCCTTTCTCTCTTCTTTTGTGTCTATCTTCAGTATAAACTAGCATCTACAGTTCCTTCCAACACAAGGCATAGAAGCATACTGTTTCCTTCTGCACCGTACAACTCGATGACCATCCAACCACAAGGGCTGCGGAAGGCAAAAGTTAAAAGGCAAAAAGAGAAAGTGACATGAAATAGTCACATCTTCACTTCAGCTACCTTGAAACACAAGCTGTTGCTTTAAGCATCTAGTTACATGCTATACAATCCCTGAAATGAAATGGAGGGCTTGTAACTTTCTTTGCTTTTGCTTCCACTGGTGAAAAACAACACAAGTTACCGTTTTGATGATGGGATCAGATCTATCAACCAACAGAACCAATACATTTCAGACTCTCATCCCAGTTATTCAGTGATGGGACCTCAGCCATCTCTCAATACTTTATGCCGGGCTAAATTTCAGCCAGAGCTGTCTTTCAGCCTCGCCAGGTGTCCTCACAAACCAGGCCAGCGCAGTGGTGGTAACTGGGGTGCGGTGCCTCTGTGGTAGAATAGCCCAGGTTTCTGTGAGCTGACTGATCCCCTTAGCTGGGCCCTACCGCTCACTGCCCTTTGGAGAGAACAGCGACTTCAGCTGCCAGCGGTACGATACTATACGACATGATACGATGATATGATATGTTATGATATGATATGGTACTATACGATAGAACTTTATTTATCCCAGAAGGGAAATTGATCTGACAACAGTCATAAAACTCAAGAAGCATGAAACATAAAATTAAAGTGATGACTGGAAAGGATTGGGGATGTGCAAAGATTTGGGGGGTGGGGGGGGTGGGGGGGGTGGGGGGGCGGAGGGGCATCAGTCTACCCAACGACAGAACGGGGAGGAGTCGTACAGTTTGATAGCCACAGGGAAGAAGGATCTCCTGTGGCGTTCTGTGCTGCATCTTGGTGGAACCAGAGCATCCTCCCCTCCAAGACCACCTCCCATGAATGAGGGCGAGGGTAACGCAGCCCGGACCCCCTCCAACCCGCACCAGGAACCGAGCTCAGCGGCTAGCGGCGTCTCGACCCATCGAGCGCTGCTATCCCCCGACACAGCGGACACTGCGCGCTGCCACTCAGTCACCCGCCACCCTGCGCTTCCGCAAAGCAAGTGCGCTCAGAGCGTTAAGGAACTACTCGCAGATTGCCATCTAGCCGCAACTTTCAAAAGCTAATATCGGATTTAGGAAAACAAATTCCCCATTCAGCAGTCAATCTTTGCAAGAACGGTTTCACCCCGGGCTGAGAGGTAGAAATTCCAAGCTAGGGAAAAATACAACAAAAAAAGGTTTTATTTATGATTAGTGTGGTTTTTTTTTAAACTCTAAGTTTAATGCTTGAGTACGCAATAGAAAGTCTTCAGTTTTGAGAAAAAAAAACGTCGCCCAGAGTCAATAAATCGTTAGTGAGATTGCAAGTGTTGCTAACATTACATTATTAATCTCCCCACCTTTTGTTTTGCAAATGTCATTGGAAAATCAATGTGGCTGAATCATCTAGGACCAGGCAACAAGCTAAACAAGCCAAACAGAAACTTCAGATACTGGAAATCTGAAATAAAAGCAGAAGTTGCTGGAAATAACAGGGCAGGCAGTATAGGTGGAGGAGGTTATCAATGCACACTAGTGGTTACTTTACAACAGAAATGGATCCGTTTATAAATCTCAAAGTTACAAAGAGAAATTATAGAGTGTGGGGGCTGAGGAAGGGGGTTGTGGGGAAGGGGGAAGGGAGTTGCGGAGGACCGGGGTGGGGGAAGAGGGTTGGAGGGGATGGGGGAAGGGGGGTGGGATGAGAGGGGTCAAGGGGAGGGAGGAAGGGGAGAGGGAAGGGAGAGGAGGATGAAGCAGGTGGGAGGAGGAGGGGGAGGTAGCAATAGAGGCTGGAAAGTGATGTGAAAGTGATCACGGCCTGGATCGGCGACTTGAACGCCCAGGAGCGAAGAGGATGGCAAAAAGCGGTGAACACTTCCCAGTCCACCCGTCATGGATCAGTCCATCACGGGGACTGACCTTCCCACCATCGAAGGGATTTACAGGAGTCACTGCCTCAAATAGGCAGCCGGGATCATCAGAGACCCACACCGCCCTAGCCACACACTCATTTCACTCCTGTCATAGGGAAGAAGGTAGAGACGCCTGAAAACTGTAACGTCCAGGTTCAGAAGCAAATTCTTCCCGACAGACATCAGGCTATTAATCACCACAACCTCCAAATAAGCTCTGAATGACATAGACTTTTGTCTTTTAGCACTATTATTGTGTGTTTTGTTTTTATGTGTTTATGTGTCTCGACCCGAAACGCCACCAATTCCTTTTCTCCAGAGATGCTGCCTGACCCACAGAGTTACTCCAGCATTTTGTGTCTCCAGTCTAAACCAGCATCTGCAGTTCCTTCTTACTCATTATGATTGGAGAGCTTGAGTTCTAAGGAGAGATGGATAGACTGGGACTGTTTTCCCTGAAGTGTAGGAAAGAGGGGTAACTTTGCAGAGGCTTATCGTCAGAGGCACAGATAAGGTGGATGGTCGCAGATATTTTCCCAGAATAAAAGAGTCTAAAACTAGGGGGCACTTATTTAAGGGGAAAAAGTTAACGACGTATTAAGGGGCAAGTTTTCACCACGAAGGTTATGGATAGATGGAAAGCACTTCAAAAGAACTGGCGGATATAATTAGAATGTTTAAAAGACATTTGGACAGGGAAATGGAGAGGAACGGATTCGAGGTAAATGGCCCAAATGCAGGTCATATCCCTGGTGCTGCTCAGAAAATCACAATGATCAACATGGACTAGATGGTCCGAAGGACTTGTTTCGCATGCTACATAACTCTATGTCTCTAGGACTTTCCTGTTCCTCTTCCAATATTGTTGTGAGATCTTTTGCACGTACCACTCCTTAAAGCGCCAGAGACCCGGGGTCGATCCCGACTATGGGTGCTGTCTGTACGTAGGTTGTACGTTCTCCCCGTGACCTGCATGGGTTTTCTCCAGGATCTCCAGTTTCGTCCCACACTCCAAAGACGTACAGGTTTGTAGTTAATTGGCTTGGTATGATTGTAAATTGGCCCTAGTCTGACTCGGTGGGCTGAAGGGCCTTTTTCCACGCTGTATCTCTAAACTAAACTAAACCTGACAAGGAAGACTGTTTAATATCTCATACGAATGATTGTTGAAGTTGCAGCAGTCCCTCAATGCTACATGTGTATCAGCCTAGGTTGCAAACCTGAAACCACGTCTATGGTGATTTCTCCTGTCCCTACCACCGCACTCTGTTGATTCTTTCAAGTCAGCACCCTGGAATGTTTTCCACCTCAGCACTATGTAAATAATCATCATTTTTAGCTGCCGCAAGTAGGATTTGGTTATATTCCACCTTCACAAACATTGGATGTGTTTAGTTTTCTTCTAAATTCACAGCCCAGATACGCTCTGAAGAGTTGTTTTTAAAGGTTCGTACTATAAGAGGATAATAAATAGGTTATGTTTTAGAGACTCCATTTGACAGGACTGTGTGGTCTACCCTGTTTCAAATAATGCTGTAAAATGTTCTCCAACACTCTGAGAGTGTTCTGATCAAATTAGTTAATTGTCATAAGGATGAAAGGAACTACAGACGCTGGTTTACAAGAAAAGACACAAATTGCTGGAGTAACGCAGCAGGTCAGGCAGTATCTCTGGAGAACATGGATCAGTAACATTCGGGTTGAGACCCTTCAGCAATCTGAAGAAAGGTCCCAACCTGAAACGTCACCTATCCATGTTCTCCAGAGATGCTGTCTGACCCACTGAGTTGAATAGGAACCTGAGAGGTAACTTTTTCACACAAAGGACGGTGGGTGTATGGAGCAGGCTGCCGGGGAGGTAGGAGGCAGTTACTATCACAACATTTAAGAAATGTTTGAACAAGTACATGGATAGGAGGGCAATGGGCAAAATGCAAGCAGGTTGGACTAGTGTAGATGGGACATTTCGGTCGGTGTGGGCAAATTGGGCCGAAGGGTCTGGTTCCACTCTGTATGACTCTTTGACTTGATGAGTTCCTTGTATCTTTGGTTCATTGCCATATACACCAGGGTTCAATGAATTTCCTTGATCACATGAAGCTCACAGATTAAACAGTCTATGCACAGTAATGATAAACACAACAATAAATTCAACGATGAGTGCAAAACAGCTGAATGGAGCTCATTGTGCAAAGAGAGCAGGAGGGATCTGGTTTGATGAATCCCCAGAAAGATCACATCCTGAAAAAACAGTGCACCCCGAATACTGGCCTGAAATGGCAGCTTAGATGTTTGTGTAGTAAACCCTGCTGCAAGACAGGCTCAAAACCTCTTGATTCTGGGATGCGAGTGTTAGCACAAAGCCACAAATAACACACAAGGGGAAATGCAAAATATTCTGCTTCAGGGCTTTGCCAACTTGCAAATCATTACCAAATTGTCAGAAATCCAGGGAGGCAGAAAAGGATATCAGTACTCACCGCCTCTATACCCCTCGTGTGAACAGGTATTTGATTTATGTTCCAGTTCCGATATAAACAACTCAAAAACTTACTATTAAGTCCCTGGATATAAATTTATAATAGCCTTCGAATCTGACCCTTCCATTTGAATAGTGACCTTTCAGCAGTGTTACCTTGAAGGCTGTATCATTGGATGGCATGCTCCACAACAAGAAGATCCTGGTGCAATGAAGGAGGAGGCATTCACTCCATTGAATCGGAGCGCGCTTTAGGTTTAAGGTGAGAGCAGAAAGATTTAATAGCACGCTGAGGGGAAATTTTGTCACGCAGAGGATGGCGGGTATGGAACGAGCTGCCAGAGTAGGTGGTTAAGGCAGGTACTAAAAGATAGTAAAAGACATTTGGACAGGTACATAGAAAAGGTTTAGAGATATGAGCCAAACGCAGGCAGGTGGGATTAGTGTAGATGCAACATCGTGGTCAGCATGGGCAAGTTGGTCCAAAGAGCCTGTTTCCTTGCGGTATGACTCTACGGTATAGCAAACCCATTCCTCAATAATTTTCCCTGTAAAGCATTCCCATTAACTCCCCCTTGATTCTACCACACACCAACGCACAAAGAGCAATATAGAATGGGAAATTAACTACAAGCCCACATGTATTTACGATGTGAGAGGAAACCAGAGCAACTAGAGAAGCCAATGAAAAAGGTGAAAATGGGCAAACTCCACAAAGTCAGCAGCGGAGTGTCGGATTGACCCTGAGTCACTGGAGCCAAGAGGCGGTATCATATCACTGCGCTGTCCAATGGGCAGTTTGTTTTTATTCAAGACACATTGCGGAAACATGGCCCACCGAGTACGCGTCGACCAGCGATCACCCCGTACACTAGCAATATCCTACATACTAGGGATCATTTTGTAGCGGCACCTAGTGGTGGGGTGGGGAGGTCAGAACCCTCATCATCGGTTGATTCCGTCACGTGACCACGGGGGTTCGTTCACGGGCTTTTCTAGGGTATGTTAGTCAGTCGCGTTCCTCCTAGTAACTGGAGCTATTATTCTTAGTTCAGTCAGACACGCGAACTCCACGAGTTTTGTTTCGTTTTTATTTAAAATAAAAATCACTTTGCTCAACCTGTCTGGCCTCGCTACAATTTACTATTTTTACCAAAGCCAATTAACCCTCAAACCTGCTTGTCTTTGGAGTGTGGGAGGAAACCGGAACACTCAGGGAAAACTCACCTGGTCACAGGGAGAATGTACAAACTCCGTACAGACAGTATCCGTAGTCACGATCGAACCTGGAAGTCTGATACCTAAGGCAGCACTCTACTGCTGTGCCACCGTCCCGCCCTTTGTCCTCAGTTGCATTTGCTTGTGCAGAAAACATGTCTTCACCCGGTCTCATTAGGAAGCCATATGAGCCAGGATTCTTGTCCCTGATCATTGCCACCAACTGGAGAATATTTTCCCTGGGCTGCCTGGTGGAGAGTCCTGAACAGCCTGACTCGTGGTTACTTATGAGCATTGTTCCATGCCAAGAAACTGCTTTCAATTCACTTCAAATTAGGAGCAGTCCCTCAACTAAACCACAGGATTGCTGGAATGGAAAGTGTTGTAAACCACCCAACCTGTATCTTAGTGGAGGAAGCAAGAGGTGCTCGCTCTGCTTTTAGTTCTCTGCTTTGCATTTAATAACGTTGTATCTGATTCAAGGGGCGGCACAGTGGAGCAGTGGTGGAGCTACTGCCTTCCAGCGCCAGAGACCTGGGTTCGATCCTGACGGCGGCTGCTGTCTGTACAGAGTTTGTACGTTCTCCTCATGACCTGCGTGGGTTTTCCCCGAGTTCTTCAGTTTCCGTCCACACTCCAAAGGCGTACAGGTTTGTAGGCTAATTGACCTGGTTATAAATGTGAAATTGTCCCTAGTGCGTGTAGGGTAGTGTTAATGTGCGGGGATCGCTGGTCGGCGCGGACTCAATGGGCCGAAGGGACTGTTTCCGCGCTGTATCTCTAAACTGGACTAAACTAATCTAAAGTAAAGTGTGAATTGTCACTGACGTTAGCTAGCTGAACTTCTCCCACTTCATGAAAGCACAACGTCTGCCTGGATTAAAATAAAATAGCCCTGTAACCTGATAACCCCACATGATGTTTCTTCGGCAGTGACAGAAGTAGACAGCGATGCAGTTTGATCAAATAACCAGTTGGGCTAATTAAACTACTGATCAATCAAGCCTTTTATATCCTGTCCACCATATTCCATGGTTACACCGATAATAAGCCATCTGGCCGAACATATGGCTGAAGTGGAAACAATAAAACAAGTTACATCTGAATTAAACAGACTGTTTTTGACAGGCAGCCATTATTTGGCTTCAGGTAGGATTATGCTGTCTCAGATGTAGAAACAAATAGCTTAAAATAACCATCTAATACCACACAGCAGCAGGATTCTTATTTTGCTCCAAAAGTCAGAGAGCATCTGTGGAAAAGAGAAACAGATTTAATGTTTCAGGTCGAAGTCCCTTCATAAGTACTAGAAAGGGGAGAAATCAAGTTCGCACAATTTTTATTTTTATATTTTTGACAATAGTTGGGGGCGGCATGGTGATGCAGTGGTGGAGTTGTCGCCTTCCAGCACCAAAGTCCCGGTTTTGATCCTGCCTACAGGTCCTGTCTGTACGGAGTCTGTATATTCTCCCTGTGACCGCGTGGGGTTTCTCCGGGTGCTCCAGTTTTCTCCCACACTCCAAAGACGTACAGGTTTGTGGGTTAATTGGTTTCGGTAAAATTGTAAACTGATCCTAGTGTGTAGGATAATGCTCCGGTTTCCTCCCACACTCCAAAGACGTTCACGTGTGTAGGTTATTTGGCTTCGGTAAAAATTGTAAATTGTCTCTCGTGTGTAGGATAGTGCTGGAGTACGGGGTTGGTCGGCCAAAGTGCATGTTTCCATGCTGTATCTCTAATGTGTAAAGTCTAAAGTTTGACGTGACAATCTTGCATGTCACCGTCTACTGTTTCAGTTGGTGAATGTTCACATCTGACAGCACTGAGTTAAACAGTGGCTAAGTCACATGATGAATGCTAAGTAAAACATGGACACCTCTCAACTTACTGTGCTGCACTGAACAGCCAAATACTTTAGAAATCAGTTTTGGGCACAAAATAACTCCATAAAAACAGATCAGGCATCCTGCATCAGAACTGGGAAAGAGAGAAACAAGTTAGCATGGGCAGTAACGACCCATCGTCCATCATCCTCCCCCATTCCCAAGTCAGGGTGAAGTAAGAGGGGTACACATGAAACTACAGATGCAGGAATCTTGAGCAAAGCACAAAGTGCTGGAGGAACTCAGCAGGTCAGGCGCCATCCTGTCCATTCCCTCCACGGATGCTGCCTGACCCGCTGAGTCCCATCCAACACATTGTGAAATATAGAGGCTAGTTGATGAGATGCAGCTTCCTTGTCTGTGTAACGGGTTTTGCAAATGCTGAGTAATCTGTGTCATGTGGCATTGTCTGATGATACAGAAAAATAAAAATGCATGACGGCAGGCAAAAACAATAAATTCTTATAAAACTGAAAGAAATTGAGAGCTATCTAAATTTATCTGTATCCTTTTCCATAAATACACCAAATCCAATCAAAATATGTTGACATCCACTGAAATGTTCTCCTGTGGAATCTCATTCATCTACTCTGCTGTTAATCCTGAGCGTTGCCTCCCTTCAGGTATTTATTTTTGTGTGCTGGCTAAAGTAATTCTGTGCGTGTATTTTCTGATTTCTCTGATCACTTTACCTTTTCCACCAATTTGATGTTAGGATCATCACAGCCTCCTCCTATTGCTGCCACATTGTTCAGCACCGTCAGAATTTGCCTTCTGACTCGCTGTGACCGATCGACGATCTTCTGCACACAATCAGCATTTAGGCTGATCTTTATTGTTCTAAGTCAGCACATTCGGCTTCATTCCATGACCCCACCTCGTGCGTTGAGTTTCTCTCCATATTGTCCACCCTACCTAATCACCCAACTCCATTTTTATGCTTCTTTGCCTATCTGTAAACCATGTTGGCATGATGGCTGAGTAGCTATTCTTCCTCTTCCTCATCCATGTGTCAGTAGTAGCTCAGATATTATCCACTCAGATATGTTGGGGGAGTCCAGAACCAAGGGGGGGGGGGGGGGGTCACGGTTTAAGAATAAAGGGTAGGCCATTTAGGACTGAGATGCAGAAAAACATTTTTACCCAGAGAGTTGTGAATCTGTGCAATTCTCTGCCACAGAAGGCAGTGGGGGCCAATTCACTGGATGTATTCAATAGCTCTTAGGGCCAACGGAATCAGGGGATATGGGGAGAAAGGAGGAATGGGGTACTGATTTTGGATTATTAGCATTGATCATATTGAATGGTGGTGCTGGCCCTAAGGGCTGAATGGCCTACTCCTGTACCTATTTCCTATGTTTCTATGTTTCTATGTTTCCCCCACATGCACCCTTAGTTTGTCTGCCTTCTTCACTAGACACTTTGTATGGTATGACACACAAGATACTCCTTTGCTGTCTATTTTCATGTTTATATTCTTTCCTCATTCCAAACTCCTAGCTTTTTATCTTCAGCCTTGTTTCTCTCCCATCTATCATCAGGCTCCAGTTTCTCTGAAAATTACTTTCAAATATTCTCAACAATACAAGTAAATCTCCCTGTGATTTTGGCCCAGTGTTTGTCGATATGCAATTCTTCTGGTTTGTATAAGACCTGCCATCCTTCATCTGGTTCCAACGCCCTGCTTCCTGCAGCCTCCTCCATCCCTGCACTCATCAGCACCACGGTGCAAGGTCCCGACCCAAAACGGCACCCATCCTTTTTCTCCAGAGATGCTGCCTGACCTGCTGGCTTATTCCAGCAATTTGTGTCTAACTTTGGTTTCATCAGCACCATCTTTGGTTATCAGCACCATCAGGGTGGCACGCTGGTGCAGTGGTAGAGTTGCTGCTTTACAGTGCCAGGGACCCAGGTTCGATCCTGACTACGGGTGACGCCTGTATGGAGTTTGTGCGTTCTCCCTGTGACCTGCGTGTGTTTTCTCTGGGTATTCCAGTTTCCTCCCACACTCCAAAAGGCATACAGGTTTGTAGGTTAATTGGATTGGTATAATTATAAATTGTCCCCAGTGTGTGTAGGACTAGCGTTAGTGTGCGGGGATCGCTGGTCGGCATGGACTCGGTGGGCCGAAGGGCCTGCTTCTGTTTACATATCACGAAACTAAACTAAATAAAATCTTAGTTCTCGGTCAATGATGCATGAAACTAGAACTAATCTGGATACTATTATTGTTTCAGATCCATTATTCTGAGTACCTCTGCTCTAAATTCTCCCTGCAGGTCCTCGTCCCATTCCTTGCTCTGTCATTGGTATCGACATGCATCTTGACCACTGGCTATTTATCCTCCATGCTCACTCCCACCAGAATTCCCGCAGGGTCTGCTATTGAATTGAGAGCATAGAGCATAACATCCTGATCACTGACACCTGACTTAAAGAAAAACAGGGATGGCAAATGAACGACCCTCCCAACATGGTTTGCAGATGAGAAGCAGAGAGGCATCAAAGTGTTGGAATGGGTTGGGAAGGTGCACAGTATTGATCAACACAGCTTTAGACTTTAAACTTTAGACTTTAGAGACACAGCCTAGAATCAGGCCCTTCGGCCCGGTGAGTCCGTGTGGACCAGCGATCCCCGTACACTAGTTCTATCCGACACACTAGGGACAATTTTTACAGAAGACCGTTAACCTACAAACCTGTAAGTCTTTGGAGTGTGGGAGGAAACCGAAGATCCCGGAGAAAACCCACGTGGTCTCAGGGAGAACCGTACAGACAGCAGCCTTAGTCAGGATCGAACCCGGGTCTCTGGCGTTGTAAGGCAGCAACTCTACCGCTGCACCACCTGCCCTATATGTTGAAGGAAATATATTCATGGAGCTGCCTTTTGAATGATGATCATCTGTTCTGGATAAAAGGATAGAAAAGATCAAACAGCACTATACTGTCCCTATACCTTCTCCCCCGACTCTGTCCAGGGACCCCGACAGTCCTTTCAGGTTAGGCAGAGCTTCACTTGCACCTCCTCCAACCTCATCTACTGTATCCGTTGTTCAAGATGTAGACTCTCATACATCGGCGAGACCAAACGTAGACTGGGCGATTGTTTCGCTGAATACCTTAGCTCAGTCCGCCTGGACCTACCTGATCTCTTGGTTGCCAAACACTTTAATTCCCCTTCCCATTCCCACACTGACCTCGGCCTCCTCTATTGTCAGAGTGAGGCTAAATGCAAATTGGAGAAACAGCATCTCATGTTTTGCTTGGGCAGCTTACAACCCAGTGGTATGAATATTGATTTCTCTAACTTCAAGTAACCCCAGCATTCCTTCTCTCTCCATTCCTCCCCCACCCAAGTCACATCATCTTTTCATTCTCACCTAGCAAACAGAATGGCCAGTTTCCTTTGTCATTGTTACTTTTTTGCATATCTTTCATTCATTTCTTCTATATCTCTCTACTTCACCATCTATATCTCTCATTTCCCTTTCCCCTGACTCGGTTCTGAAGAAGGGTCTCGACCCGAAACGTCACCCATCCCTTCTCTCGAGTGATGCTGCCTGTCCCACTGAGTTTCTCCAGCATTTTGTGTCTCCAGCATTCACACTATACTGAAGCTGCCCAGGAAATTATCTGTGGAGTAAAAACTAAAATACTGGAAACATTCAATAGTACAAGCAGCACCTGTGAGGATAAAAATAACGTTAGTGCTTCAGGGTGGATGGTCTGTTCTGAAGCTGTTCATTGCCTGCAGATACTGCCTGCTAGTTATTTGTTGCACATTTCCAGAAATTCCATGGTTAGTTATGTGGTGTTATGGTTAGTTATGTTAGTTATGTGGTGAAGGTGAACTTGTTCACCTTGGAACAGAGAGGATCTAATGTTATTTTGTGGCACCTTAAGGTTATGGGAGATAGTACACAAGATGGAAATATAAGAAACTGCAGATACTGGAATCTAGAGCAAAACACAAAGTGCTGGAAGAAGTTAGCAGGTCAGGCAACGTCTGGGAAGGTTATAGACTTTCTGAGTCCCAACTTGAAATGTCGCCTGCCAATTCCCTCCTCAGATGCTGCCTGACCCGCGGAGTTCCTCCAGTACTTTGTGAATTGCTGGACAATTGAAAGTTTTTCTTCCCCTAATGTATAGATATACTTTAAAGCCAGGTGGAATAGTGGCTGATGAGAATAGTGAAAGAGAGTATTAAATTAAGGGGATGCTATTTATTTGGAGTGTAAATGTTGCAGTAGTTATATGTAAATGCTAAAAACAAAAAGGTTGGCGAGCAAAGGAACAAATTAGAAAAATAACGGGCACAGTGTACCTGAGACAGTGACATGGGTTTATCTGAGGCCACCGTCTTGAACTAAATAATCCTGTTTTGGGAGAATAATGTCTTGATTAGACATATCTGATGGCAGTGGTTCTCATTCAAATTAATGAGATGAAGTACAGTAGAACATAGATCAAACAGTAGTCCATTGTGGGCGATGGATGAAATAAAATCAAATAAAATACAGGTTAAATAAATGCTGAGGAGTAGGCTTGAGCTCCAGGCATGAATAGTTCATCTTATGCAAATGTTTAGTTAAAAATAGCAGCAATTGGTAATTACCGAGATTATACTGAAGAAAACAACAGAGGATTATGAAAGGGAAGAAAGAAGAATGGGGAGGAATGGAAGAGGGTGAAGAGTGGCATTTTTATCATCGGATACAGCGGGGGCAGTGAAACTCAGAACCAGAGAGAGTCAAAGCATGGGGACAACTACATCTCATATTTGGCTTGGTGGAGCTTACAACCCAGTGGTATGTACATTGAATTCTCTTAATTTGAGTAACATCTACTTACACTCCCATCCCGTCTCCCCGCCCCATTTGCCCCCTTCCTCCATCCTACTTGTTTTACCAGTTCCACAGTTCCCCACATTGTTTCCCTCTTGAGATCACACCTGCCCTACCCAACAATGGGCTTACCAGGCATTGCCCTGCCTGAGGTCACTTGTGGCTGTTCTTGAAGGTACTGGTCTTTTCTTGCCTCTAGCTCTCCATCCCCCCCCCCTCCCCCCAACACCCCCACCCCCACCCCCCCCCCCCTTCCCCACTTTCAGTCTTGGAATCAGGGGTTATGGGGAGAAGGCAGGAGAATGGGGTTTGAGAGGGAAAGATAGATCAGCCATGATTGAATGTTTGGAGTAGACTTGATGGGCCTAATTCTGCTCCTATAACTTATGGATTTGTGAACATAAGAAGAGTCCCAACCCGAAAAGTCACCCATTCTTTTTCTCCAGAGATACTGCCTGACCTGCTGAGTTAAAGCCCTGTCCCACTGTACGAGTTCATTCAAGAGTTCTCCCGAGTTTGCCCTGATTCGAACTCGGAGTTTTACAGTAATGGCCGCTCTAAGTACTCGGGGCTCTCGTGGACATTTTTCAACATGTTGAAAAATCTTCACGAGTCTTCCCGAGTTTACCGCGTTTCCCGAGTACCTGCTGTTAGCGTTACGAGCCGCTAAGAGACGTCCCCAAGCTCCGACGTACCCGCTAAGTACATTTTACGTGCTTCCACGAGTTTGATTTTATTTAAACTCGGGCGAGCTCTTGAATGAACTCGTGTAGTGGGACAGGGCTTTTACTCCAGCAGTTTGTGTTTATCTTTGGTGTAAACCAGCATCTGCAGTTCCTTGTTCCTACTACTTGAAAGAGGCTGCTTTCCGCTTGAGATGTCAATGATGGTGATGCCTGGGTTTCATGGAGCAGCGTAAAATACCCCCCTTGGACGATGTGAAAGATTGGAAATAAATATTCAAAATGAAGCTGTTAAATCAAATAGAACTGAAATGGAGAGAGAAAACATAAATGCACAGATTCCTCGGATGAAGCAGGAGGGTGAGAAAAAAGGCTGAAACATCAACAAGATTTTACACGACTCCTTGAGGCTGTAAATACTTTTCTTGTTTAAGAGGGCACGGATAAGGAATTAAACAATATGTTAAAAGTGGGTCCATTTTTGGAGTGATAAAAAATGAATAGGCTAGGTTTATTCAGAAATATTCAGGAGAAATGTCCATGCTGTATGTAAAGGACTGAGCAAGCACAATCATACTGATAAGAATTCACAAAGAAATTAATCTACAGATTAAAAATGATTTATGTTCAATGCCGTACATATGGCTCTTTGAAGGTTTTTGATAAGGTTACACTTAAAACATATTGTTTAATTTAGGAATATGATTTTCAAAGGCATTATGGTCACATGAAAGAGAAACAATATTCATGTAATCATCATAAGATCATGATAAAGTAGAATTAAGCCATTCGGCCCATACTCCGCCTCTCAATCCTGGCTGGTCTATCACTCCTAACCCCATTCTCCTTCTCCCCATAACCTCTGACACGCCTACTAATCAAGAATCCATCTATCTCTGTCTTAAATATATCCACTGAATTTCTCATACTCATGGAGTACATAGGGGAACTATGAGTTTGCCTTAGTGGTTCAGGTTGAGCATATTATGTCTAAACATCCATATATAACAATAAGTTAGGCATGAACTGGACAGATAATTAAAGTTTGCAAATAAAGTCAAAGAATGAGGAAGAATGCAGTTTAATCAAAGTGTTCAGCCAAGTGGGAAGGTGGGAGTAGACACTATTCCATGTTAAATACATTGTAGGATCAGTTAGCAGAAAAATGGAATGGGGAGACCAAACAGATGTGGGAGCATTCAATATAGTATGAAATGTTTTGAGTCGCTGTTTCGGGAGCATTCATATGTGTGGGAGCTATGATAATGGTGAAAGGACAATCAACCTTACAAACTACCAATCTCCCTGCATGTCAGCCACCTCCTGCCCCATCCGTGGAAGAGCCTGCAGTTTCCACACAGGCCCCAAGAGCCACCTCAGGCCTATCCAGTTAGAAGTGAAAGCAGGTCATCCTCAATCCTTAGAAACCACTGAAGAAGACCTTACATTGAGCGGGAGTGCAGTGAAAGGCCATATATAGTACAACAGGACTGCATATTTTAAATCTCTACTCCAGCAGCAGCATTTCATATGTGTAGGAAGGAACTACAGATGCTGGTTTAAACCGAAGATAGACACAAAAAGCTGGAGTAACTCAGCAGGTCAGGCAGCATGTCCGGTGATGTTTCGGGTCGAGACCTTTCTTCACACTCGATATTTCTTACTTTAACTATGCTTTTCTTAATCTCTTTATCATTCCCTTCATCATGTATCTGTACACCGTGGATGGCTCGATTGTAATCATGTATCGTCTTTCTGCTGACAAATAAGCATGCAACAAAAGCTTTTCACTGTATCTCGGTACACGTGACAATAAGTTAAGCTCAAGCTCAAACTCAAACTCATAAGGTAGGCCACAACTGGATTATTTAGCTTTTAGTTTAGTTTAGTTTAGAGATACAGCGCGGAAACAGGCCCTTCGGCCCACCGGGTCCGTGCCGACCAGCGATCCCCGCACACTTACACTATCCTACACACACTAGAGACATTTTATTTTTTATACCAAGCCAATTGACCTACAAACCTATACATCTTTGTCGATTATGACAGAAAAAAAATTAAGAAAATTAGCAGAAGAACTCCTCTGGATCCCGCAATTATTGAAGCTTGTTACCATTCTCATTCGTGAAATTTATTCAAAGCGCCCTTCCAGCAACTCAGCTACTTAGTGACCAGTTGCCTGCTCTGGAACGTCTAATCCCATCCACAGCTCAGCTGACTGATGTTGACTTTTATAAACAGGAAGCTGACCGAGTACATACAGAGGCGACCGAGATGAGAGCTTTCCCAATTCCCAGCCACTGCATCTCTCCAAATGCCCACCTCCCTCCGATCTTAAACCCATAGTCTTTCTTGCCAGAACAGCTCAGTGAAGCTAGCTCCTAATTCAGAACGTGTGTGTGTGTGTGTGTGTGTGTGCACTCTGCCATCGACAGATACTTCTGCATTTCATGATTTATATATTCGCCCTTAAACTGAGAAGTGATATCTTTTCCTTCTCTGTATTCATTTTCACAGCTCAAGGTAATGTATGAACTGCTTTTTTTCTTTCCTGGGTTCTTTCTGATCCCACTGCAATTTAGCTTATCGCTTTGTTTATTGAGGGAGTTTTGTGAATGATTACGTGCTGATTGCGGTGCCAGCACTTACCACTGGAGAATGCAATGCTTTCCATCCCGGGCTGTCACTGCGCCACTGAATTGTGAATATCTTAGACGTTATTGTTCAGCCCCTGTCCCCAGTGACTTGCCTTACATCCAACTGGAAGTTAATTCATCACGAGAAAAATTGTTGACATGAATTGATATTGTCAAATTAATTTTTAATAAACCATGAGTGACGTCTTCTCATTTGCCTACAAAGTCCTGCATCAATGTTGCAGTGTGTTACCGGACACAACTGTGCCATTGGAATGAGAATAACTGAACCATCCTGGGTCACCACCAATTCTTGACATTGGGAAGTCCCTCATATCTCTTAACCACATTTAGAAACATAGAAACATAGAAAATAGGTGCAGGAGTAGGCTATTCGGCCCTTCGAGCCTGCACCGCCATTCAATATGATCATGGCTGATCATCCAACTCAGTATCCTGTACCTGCCTTCTCTCCATACCCCCTGATCCCTTTAGCCACAAGGGCGACATCTAACTCCCTCTTAAATATAGCTAATGAACTGGCCTCAACTACATTCTGTGGCAGAGAATTCCAGAGATTCACCACTCTCTGTGGAAAAAATGTTTTTCTCATCTCAGTCCTAAAAAATTTCCTCTTTATCCTTAAACTGTGACCCCTTGTTCTGGACTCCCCCAACATCGGGAACAATCTTCCTGCATCTAGCCTGTCCAACCCCTTAAGAATTTTGTACGTTTCTATAAGATCCCCCCTCAGTCTTCTAAATTCCAGCGAGTACAAGCTGAGTCTATCCAGTCTTTCCTCATATGAAAGTCCTGACATCTCAGGAATCAGTCTGGTGAACCTTCACTGTACTCCCTCTATGGCAAGAATGTCCTTCCTCAGATTAGGAGACCAAAACTGTACGCAATACTCCAGGTGTGTTCTCACCAAGACCCTGTACAACTGCAGTAAAACCTCCCTGCTCCTATACTCAAATCCTTTTGCTATGAATGCTAACATACCATTCGCTTTCTTCACTGCCTGCTGCACCTGCATGCCCACTTTCAATGACTGGTGTACCATGACACCCAGGTCTCGTTGCATCTCCCTTTTTCCTAATCAGCAACCATTCAGGTAATAGTCTACTTTCCTGTTTTTGCCACCAAAGTGGATAACCTCACATTTATCCACATTATACTGCATCTGCCATCCATTTGTCCACTCACCCAGCCTATCCAAGTCATCTTGCAGCCTCCTAGCACCCTCCTCACAGCTAACACTGCCTCCCAGCTTCGTGTCATCCGCAAACTTGGAGATGTTGCATTCAATTCCCTCGTCCAGATCATTAATATATATTGTAAATAGCTGAGGTCCCAGCACTGAGCGTTGCGGTACCACACTAGTCACTGCCTGCCATTCTGAAAAGGACCCGTTTACTCCTACTCTTTGCTTCCTGTCTGCCAGCCAGTTCTCTATCCACATCAATACTGAACCCCCAATACCGTGTGCTTTAAGTTTGTATATTAATCTATTATGTGGGACCTTGTCGAAGGCCTTCTGAAAGTCCAGATATAACACATCCACTGGTTCTCCCTTATCCACTCTACTAGTTACATCCTCGAAAAATTCTATAAGATTCGTCAGACATGATTTACCTTTCATAAATCCATGCTGACTTTGTCCAATGATTTCAACATTTTCAAAATGTGTTGCTATCCCATCTTTAATAACTGACTCTAGCAGTTTCCCCACTACCGATATTAGACTAACTGGTCTGTAATTCCCCGTTTTCTCTCTCCCTCCCTTTAAAAAAAGTGGGGTTACATTAGCTACCCTCCAATCATCAGGAACTACTCCAGAATCTGAAGAGTTTTGAAAAATTATCGCTAATGCATCCAATATTTCTGGGGCTACTTCCTTAAGTACTCTGGGATGCAGCCTATCTGGCCCTGGGGATTTATCAGCCTTTAATCCATTCAATTTACCTAACACCAGTTCCCGGCTAACCTGGATTTCCCTCAGTTCCTCCATCTCATTTGACCCCCGGTCCCCTGCTATTTCCGGCAGATTAATTAAGTCTTCCTTAGTGAAGACAGAACCAAAGTAGTTATTCAATTGGTCTGCCAACTCCTTGTTCCCCATGATCAGTTCACCTGTTTCTAACTGCAAGGGACCTACATTTGTTTTAACTAATCTTTTTCTCTTGACATATCTATAAAAGCTTTTGCAGTCAGTTTTTATGTTCCCTGACAGTTTTCTTTCATAATCTATTTTCCCTTTCCTAATTAAACCCTTTGTGCTCCTCTGCTGGACTCTGAATTTCTCCCAGTCCTCTGGTAGGCTGCTTTTTCAGGCCAATTTGTATGTTTCATCTTTTGTTTTGATACTATCCCTGATTTCCCTTGTTATCCACAGATGCACTACCTTCCCTGATTTATTCTTTTGCCAAACTGGGATGAGCAATTGTTGTAGTTCATCCATGCAGCCTTTAAATGCCTTCCATTGCATATCCACCGTCAACCCTTTAAGAATCAATTGCCAATCTATCTTGACCAATTCAAGTCTCATACCCTCAGAGTTACCTTTCTTTAAGTTCAGAACCCTTGTTTCTGAATTAATTATGTCACTCTCCATCCTAATGAAGAACTCAACCATATTATGGTCACTCTTGCCTAAGGGGCCACGCACAACAAGCCTGCTAACTAACCCTTCCTCATTAATACCCAGTCCAGAATAGCCTGCTCTCTCGTTGGTTCCTCTACATGTTGATTTAGAAAACTATCCCGCACACATTCCAAGAAATCCTCTTCCTCAGCACCCCTGCCAATTTGATTCACCCAATCTATATGTAGATTGAAGTCACACATTATAACTGTTTTACCTTTGTTGCACGCATTTCTAATTTCCTGTTTGATGCCATCCCCAACTCCACTACTACTGTTAGGTGGCCTGTACACAACTCCCACTAGCGTTTTCTGCCCCTTAGTGTTTCGCAGCTCTACCCATATCGATTCTACATCCTCCAAGCTAATGTCCTTCCTTTCTATTGCGTTAATCTCCTCTCTAACCAGCAACGCTACCCCACCTCCTTTTCCTTTCTGTCTATCCCTCCTGAATATTGAATATCCCTGGATGTTCAGCTCCCAGCCTTGGTCACCCTGGAGCCATGTCTCCGTGATCCCAACTATATCATAGTCATTAATAGCTATCTACACATTCAACTCATCCACGTTATTACGAATGCTCCTTGCATTGAGACACAAAGCCTTCAGGCTTGTTTTTACAACACTCTTACCCCTTATACAATTATGTTGAAAAATGGCCATTTTTGATTTTTGCCCTGGATTTGTCTGTCTACCACTTTTACTTTTCACCTTGCTACCTATTGCTTCTACCCTCATTTTACACCCCTCTGTCTCTCTGCTCACACATTTAAGAAACCCCCCACCTCTTATTCTCTGAAGAAGGGTTTCGGCCCGAAACGTTGCCTATTTCCTTTACTCCATAGATGCTGCTGCACCCGCTGAGTTTCTCCAGCATTTTTGTGTACCTCTTATTCTCTGTTTATTATCTTTTTCTTCTTTCCCCCCTACATGTTGGGTCTGAGTGCTTCCCTTATCTGCCTCCTGCCTCACACCCTGTCTACTAGCTTTCTCTATTTGAGTCCCTCCCCCCAACCATTCTAGTTTAAAGTCTCCCCAGTAGCCTTTGCAAATCTCCCCGCCAGGATATTGGTCTCCCTCGGGTTCAAGTGCAACCCGTCCTTTTTGTACAGGTCACACCTTCCCCAAAAGAGGTTCCAATGATCCAGAAACTGGAATCCCTGCCCACTGCACCATTCCTTCAGCCACGCATTTATCCTCCACCTCGCTCCATTCCTACTCTCACTGTCGCTTGGCACAGGCAGTAATCCTGAGATTGTTACCTTTGCGGTCCTTTTCCTTAACTCTCTTCCTAACTCCCTAAATTCTCCTTTCAGGACCTCTTCCCTTTTTCTACCTATGTCATTGGTACCTATATGTACCACGACCTCGGGCTCCTCTCCCTCCCATTTCAGGATATCTTGGACACGTTCAGACACATCCCAGACCCTGGCACCAGGGATGCAAACTACCATCCGGGTCTCCCGACTGCGTCCACAGAATCGCCTGTCTGATCCCCTAACTATAGAGTCCCCTATTACTACTGCCCTCCTCCGGAGGAAGGATTTTCTCCTTTTCCTGAAAATGCCGAATCCCGTTAGTATTTATGTCCACAGTTATTGGGTGCAATGCTGAATTCATCAAGTGACGATGTTTTTTAGGTGAGAGGGCAAATTATGTTGTACATTCATTGAAACTCAAATCTGCCAGTTTACAATAAGTGCTGGATGTCTGAAATAAAAATTGGAAAGTACTGGTAACGTCCAGTAAATCAGTCAGCATCAGTGGAGAGAGATGATTATGTTTCAGATCGATGACCTTCATCAGAATCACCTGCACACCAGACAAGTGCAACGACCTCAGCTGACTAAGTGCAGCCCAGCACACCCCAATCTAGGTACTTATCTCAGAGATTCCATAACATAGAAACTTAGCAACGTAGAAAAGGTGCAGGAGTAGGCTATTCGGCCCTTCGAGCAAGCACCACCATTCAATATGATCATGGGTGATCATCCAAAATCAGTACCCCGTTCCGGCTTTTTCCCCATATCCCTTGATTCCCTTAGCCCGAAGAGCTAAATCTAACTCTCTCTCTCTCAGTGAATTGGTCTCCACTGTCTTCTGTGGCAGAGCATTCCACAGATTCACAACTCTCTGGGTGAAAAAGTTTTTCCTCATCTCAGTCTTAAATGGCCTACCCCTTATTCTTAAACTGTGACCTCTGGTTCTGGACTCCCCCAACATCAGGAACATTTTTCCTGCATCTAGCCTGTCCAATCCTCTAAGAATGTTATATGTTTCTATGCGATCCCCTCTCATCTTTCTAAATTACAGTAAATACAACCCCAGTCGACCCATTCTTTCATTATACGTCAGTCCTGCCATCGCGGGAGTTAACCTGGTGAACCTGCGCCGCACTCCCTCAATAGCAATAATGTCCTTCCTTAAATTAGGAGACCAAAATTGCACACAATACTCCAGGTGCGGTCTCACCAGGGCAATACGACTTCTTTGTTCCGAAACTCAAATCCTCTCGCAATGAAAGCCAAGGAGAGTAGAGATGCAAGGCTGAAAATCGAAAGCAGGGAAGATAGACACAAATTGCTGGAGTAACTCCGCAGTACAGGCAGCATCTCTGGAGAAAAGAAATGGGTGACGTTACGGGTCGAGACCCTTCTTCAGATTTGAGCAATTTGTGTCTATCTTCAGGGTAAACAGCATCTGCATTTCCCTCCTACACATAGAAAGCAGGGGATTTGAAATGGAGAAAGACTGCAAACATGAAAATAGATAACAAGGGAATTTGATGTACATAATTCCATAAAAGGATTCCAGTGAAGAAAGATAACAGTGATGTGGGAGAATAATAGACAAGATACTATTGACACATGGCTGAAGAAGAGCAGGGGTGGTTACTCAACCATCCTGTCAACATAGTTTTTTGATGAGATGCAGAGAAAGATAAAACTGATTTGGGAGGTTTGGGAAGGGGCAGAATATACAATACAATACAATACAATACTTTATTAGCCAAGTATAATTTGCAACATACAAGGATTTTCATTTTCCAAGTCAGTCATACAAATAATAAGCAACGGAACACACAAAATACATTTTAACATAAACATCCACCACAGTGACTCCTCCACATTCCTCACTGTGATGGAAGGTGACAAAAAGTTCAATCTCTTCCCTTCTTTGTTCTCCTGCAGTCGGGGGCCTCAAGCCTTCCGTTGACGGGATGATCTTCACTCCCGTAGCTGGCGGCATTTGGGCCCTCCAAATCGGGGTGATCAAGCTCCCGCATCGGGGGGATGTCAGCTCCCCGCGCCGAGCGATCGGACCCCGTGTCAGGGCTGGTCAAACCTTCTGTGTCATTGGAACTCCCAACATCTACGGTCTCTGCCTGAGACTGCGAGCTCTCGATGGTAAAGTCCGCAGGAGCGATCCCAGGCAAGGGATCAGCTCCAATGTTAAGTCCACGCCCCATGGTGGGGCTCAAAGTCTGTCCACGCTGGCCTCCAGCTCCACGATGGCATCTCTGGCAAGGTAAGGGATTGAAAAAAAAGTTTCCCCGACCCTCTCCCCCTCCCCCCACATAAAACAAACCGGGGAACATTTACACAAACTTTTTAAACACACTAAAAATAACAAAAAAAGGACGAAAAAACAGACAGATTGTTGGCAGGGCTGCCAATCGTGCGCCGCCCCTGGTGGTCTTATTAGTTAAGGGAACACATAGCCGTAAGGACGGGTCATGAATGAAGGCAAATGTGCTGACAAGGAACAAAAATAGGGGCAGCGAGCAAGCAGACAGAGGGAGATAGAAACATAAATATGAAGGCTAAATCTGAACAAGTGCTAAACAATATGGCAATAATAGTTGGAGATTTTGACTGGGATAGAATTAATGGAAAACATATAGAGGCCATCGAGTTCATACAATATATACAGAGAATTACTTTAGCTGGCATGTAGGAAACACAACAAAGGGCATGCATCTCTGAGGAATAAAGCATGGTGGATGCAATGCGTTTCACAGTGGACCATTTTGGTAGAAATTATCATATTTCAGCTGGATTTAGAGTATTTATGAAAGGGGATAAAGATAGCCCAGGTTCCAAAATGGGAAAGGCCAATTCTATTAAGCTGCTGTTCGCTTGGGCGGCTTACAGCCATGCGGTAAAATTTGGATTTCTCTAATTTCAAGTAACCTTTGCATTCCCTTTCTCTCCGTCCCTCCCCCACCATAGTGTCCTGCTAGTTTTACTGATTGTACCTCTTTGTTATCATCTTCTGCAGCCTACAATAGGCCATTGTGGGCTCCACCTTTCCTTGGTCATCGGTGCCAGCTCTGTAATTGTTCTGTATCTGTTCATGCCTCTCCCCTGAATCTCAGCCTGAAGAAGGGTCTCAACCCGAAACGTCACCTATTCCTTTTCTCTGGAGATGCTGCCTGACCAGCTGAGTGTCCAGCATTTTGTGTCTATCTTTGGTGTAAACCAGCATCTGCAGTTCCTTCCTAGGCACTATTAAGCTGCGATGTGATCTGGCGGACGGGGCCTGGAAAATGGGGACTGGAAGCAGCTACTTAAAAGTAAATCAGTCGAAGTGGAAATAACAAATATAACTTCATTGAAAGGTATAAAATTCTGATGGGACAAGACAAACTAGATGTGAAAATTATGTTTCCCAGGCTCTACAGTAAAGGATCACAGTCTCAAGTTCAGGGTAAGACATTTAGGGGTAAAATGAGAAGAAATCTCTTATTTCATTGGTCAAAGTCAAAGTCAAAGTATCCTTTATTGTCAATCAGACTTTTCAGTCTGAACGAAATTTCGTGCCTTGCAGTCATAACATAGAATAAAATAATAAAACACACAATGAACACAGGTTTAACATCCACCACAGTAAGTCTACCAGGCACCTCCTCACTGTGATGGAATGCAAAAGTCTTAAAGTCCTTGTCTCTTCATTCCTTGTTCTCCCTCTGCGTTGAGGTGATCCAGGCTTCCGATGTTGTGACCCCACCGGGTGATGGTAAGTCCCGCGGCCGAATCCGAGCTCCGCGAACGGGCCGGTTCAAACTACGCGGCCCGGGGCGGACAAAGCTGCCACCCTCCAGTCCAGCGGACGAAGCTGTTGTTGCGGGAGCTCCAGAGAACCGGTCACCAACCTGGGACCTGCGAGCTCCCGACATTGTCGTCCACTGGGCCCGCGGCCGAGTCCACTGGGCCTGCGGCCGAAGCCTCCGAGGCTCCAAAGTCGAGTCGCCGCCGCCGCAACGCCACCACAGCACCGAAGTCGGCCAGCCCCGCGTTGGTAAGTCCTGGCTCTGCCTCCGGAGCCTCGAGGTCGGTCCCAGTTGGAGGCCGCCAGCTCCGCGATTAGGCCTCATCGCAGACGGAGACGGAGGATATGACAAGAAAAGGTCGCATCCCCCCCGAAGGAAGAGACTAAAAACAAGTTTCTCCCACCCCCCCACACATACACAACTAAAATAAACTGAAAAAACTAAAACAACAGGACAAAAGAAAACAAAAAAAAAGAAAAGACAAACGGCCTGCAGGCGAGACGCAGCTGCAGGGCAGCGCCGCCACTTCCGGAATGCTAGTTACCATAGAATTTCGTACCTCAACATATTTATCCCGTCCAATACTTCCACACTTTTCCTCCAATTATCTGCATTGGTGTTTTTTAGAACTCGGGTATAGATTAATTTGGAAACATCTCGTGTCCTAACTCCACACAAGTTAGCCATTTGGATTTCATTAGTTCAGTTCTTAACTTAAACACTCGCTTCCATGGTTGGTTGAACGTATAGGGACAGTGCAAAAAATATAAGAGAAGGTAAGTGCAAAGAGGTCATGGTCCAGCTTCATAAATCATTGGGAAGCCAACATCTGGACTTTTGAGCCCAGCTTTCAGTGCCTCGTTTTCCATTTTTTTATTCTCCAGATTTACAGTACCTTCTGGCAGGGGCAGCATTTGCATTGTTAACTTTTAAACACATCAATGGGATCTCTTAAAGTGTGTGTGTATTTTTTAATAGATTTCTGAGTAGTAGTTTGTACTCTCATTTCTCCATCCTTAGTAACCTTTCAGTTTTCCTTTGCAATTTTGATCTTCTTTCCAAATGTCTAACCCACCACTTGTCCTGGTGCCTTTTCTTTAAGCTTGATACCATCTTTAACTTTTCTGGTTAACCAGGAATGGTCAGTGTTCCAGTTTTCTTTCCCGTTATCCTTGTTTTCTGAAATGTCTTAATAACCTCTTAATGTCTGCCGCTGCGACTTCCGGTGGCGTCATGTTAGACTAACAGACGTGCACCCAGCTCCTCTCCCGAAAAACTTCACGATTTATCGTGTAAAACGGGTCCGAAAATCGGGATTGTTTTTAAAAACCTTACCGGAGCTTCTGGTTACCGCGCTGATGACGTCATCGTTAAACGCGATGTTTTAAACGGTGGTTTGAAGCCCTTTAAATGAGTAAATTGACTCCAGCTGTGAGCCCTCAGAGAGCTGTGAATAAACTGTCGAAAAAGTTCGAAACTGAAGTTACCTCTGAAGTCTCTGAAGTGGCTGCAGAAATGGATACAAGATCTAAGAAAGACTTTGATGACTTGAAAAAATCAATGAAAAATTTGAAAGATGAGATCTCGGATAATAGGGTGGAAGATAAGAAGGAAATGAAGGAAAATTCGGCAAAAATGATGGAAGGAATGCAGAAGATGATGAAGGATTTAAATGCTGGTAACCAGAAGAATATGACGGATTTACTGGACACTATGAATAAACGAATTGATGAGGTGAAAGATGGACTATCAGAGAAAATGGATAAGATGGATGTAATTACTACGGATAAGTTCACGGCTGTACTTGAAACAGTAGCTGCAAGTATGCAGACAATTACGGAATTGGAGAAAAATACGGCACGACTGGTTGAAGACATGGCGAAATTGAGGCAAGAACATGAGCAAATGAGGCGAGAAAACGAACAAGCATCACTACAAATGGGGACTCAATTAGAGAAAGTCTCATTCAAATGCCTGGACCTGGAAGCTCGTTCTAGACGCCAGAATTTGAGGATTCTTGGTGTTTCAGAGGGGGCAGAAGGGGAACAGGTACGTGAATTTGCCATGGGCTTGTTGAAACAACTGTTGAATCTTCCCAAGGAACCGAAAATCGAAGTGGCTCATCGTGTCCCAAGATTTGGAAAAAGATTTGATGCGGGAAAAGCTTATCCACGACATATTATAGTGAAATTTCGAGATACTGCAGAACTGGAATATGTTATGACAAAAATCAAATATGGTGTACAATTACGGCTGGACAAAGACACTATT
This sequence comes from Malacoraja senta, assembly GCA_038087875.1. Lineage (NCBI taxonomy): Eukaryota > Metazoa > Chordata > Chondrichthyes > Rajiformes > Rajidae > Malacoraja > Malacoraja senta. The sequence continues at coordinate 77,828,460 of CM075979.1, forward strand.
AAGATATTCAGGGACTACCCACATGAAATTGTGCAAAAAAGAAACAAATTTGATAAGGTTAAAGATCTTTTAAGAGGGAGAGAAGGGGTCAGATTCGGGGTTTTTTATCCCGCTAAAATGCGTATTTCTTTTAATGGTCTTGAAAAGTCATTTGTTAAGCCTGAAGACGCTTTCAAATATGCCCAAACGATTGTTGAAAGACAGAAATAAAAGGGAGCTTTGGCAGATCCGAATAATTCTCAGCTATGTTTTGTCTGGGGATAGTTACATTGTTATCTCCGGAATGTTGAAGCAAGGACATTTTCTGTTCAAAACGTGTAAACAACTTTATAACGGGATATGAATTAGAAAATAATTGCTTATTGATTAAAATGTTATAACCAATTGTAAGAACTTATCCTATTAACAACTTTAAAAGTTATGTAGGTTAGATTAGAATACTAACAAAAAAAACAAAAAAATAATGAACTAACATACTAATATGAATTTTTAATAAATTGTAACCTTGTCTATAAGCGGGAGGAGGGGATGAGAAACGAGCTCCTGGCTTATGTCCAGGAGCACGTCTCGTTAACCCCTTCAACCAACAGCTGATTCTTATTGAAATCAAAAATATTGGTTTAATAATTAAACTCTGATATATATATATGTTATAAGGAAATATCAGGGTAAAATTGTATTATATATATGAATGTGAGGCCTCGTTTTAATATTTTAATATGTTATGATTAACTAAGAGAGCGGAGCGAGTTGAGCAACAACGCAATGGAAGTCAAAATAAGGTTTTTTCCCACCTACAGGTGGGTCACTCGCTACAGTGCCGACTATAGACACTGTAGCCTCACTTTTTTAGTTTTTTTTTTATTACATAAAATCACTTGTTTGTGTTTTGTGTTTAGTGATAAGAATAATATGGACATACCAACAAAAGTTAATAATTCAAAAACTCCCCCAATACCTAAAGACCTGGGATATGGACGCACCACAAGATTCAAAGGTACTATAATTATTCAAAATGCATGACACCACACAAAAGAACCTAGGAGGAATCTCATTTTGTAGTTGGAATATAAGAGGTATTAATGAACCTATCAAAAGGGGTAAGATATTAGCTCAGCTAAAAATGTATAATTCTGACATTACCTTCCTACAAGAAACACACCTAAAACCTCAGGACCAAGTTAGGCTGAGGGCGAAATGGATAGGTCAAACATACCACTCTTCATTCACTTCAAAATCTAGAGGCACGTCAATTATCATAAGAAAAGGTATACCATTTAAAGCAAAGAATATTATAACAGATATAGAAGGGAGATACCTAATAGTTAATGGAGAAATCCATGACACTCCACTTACTTTGGTAAATATATATGCCCCTAACTTTGATAACCCCCACTTTTTCAATAAAATCTTCAATATAATTGCAGAGTCAAACTATCAAAATGTTATAATAGGCGGAGACTTTAACTGTGTTTTAGACCCGTACTTAGATAAATCAAGTCAAAAACAGAGAGGGAATATGAAATCGAAAACTGGGGAACTCCTCAATACCTACATAAATAACACTAATATAGCAGATGTTTGGAGAATTGTGAATCCAACTGGCAGGGAATATTCGTTTTACTCAATGGTACATAAGACATACTCACGTATAGACTACTTTCTGCTGGATACAAAATTAATCCCCCAAACATCTAATGCAATATATCATACAAATTCAATTTCAGACCATTCTCCACTAACTTTCTTTTTAAAACTGGAAGGATTGTCTAAGAATAATTCATTCTGGAGATTTAACTCTCAAATTTTAAAAGATCCACAAGCGAGTATATATTTAAAAGAACAAATGGAGGTTTTTTTTCAAACAAATGATACTTCAGATATATCGCCTACTTTACTTTGGGAATCTTTTAAAGCATACATTAGGGGTATTATAATTTCATATCAAGCTTTTCAAAATAAAAAGAATAAGAATGAACAAAGACAGTTAGAAGAACTTATTAGACAAATGGATATAGATAATGCTAAAGATCCATCAATAGATAAACATAATAAAATAATAATTTTAAAATTTAAATTAAATAAATTATTATCTGCCAAACTTATAAGACTTTTTCAAATTACAAAACAAGAGCACTTTGAATTTGGGGATAAACCGCATAAACTTTTGGCTCGCCAGCTAAAAAAACGAGAAAAGGAACATACTATACCAAAGATCAAATCAGATAAAGGGGAATTATTAACAACACCGAAGGATATTAATAAAAGATTTGCGCAATTTTACGAGAATTTGTATACATCTAAAACGATAATTGATTCCAATAATATCACAAAGTTCTTGGATACCTGTAATCTTCCAAAGTTAGAGCTGAAGGAACAAGAGGAACTGGGTGCACAAATCTCAATTAAGGAATTAGAGGATACAATAAACTCACTAAAAAATGGAAAAACACCAGGCCCTGATGGATTTACTAATGAATTTTATAAAAGCTTTTATGATAAAATAATACCAAGATTACAAAAAATGTACCAATACGCTTTTAAAAAACGAATACTACCTGATACATTAGCGGAATCAACGATTACATTAATACCTAAGAAAAATAAGGATTTAGAAGAACCTGGCTCATATAGAGCTATAGCATTGTTAAACACAGATCAAAAAATATTAGCGAAAACATTAGCCAGAAGATTAAGTAAATACATTAGTAAATTAATAAACCCAGATCAGACAGGGTTTATCCCTAAGAGATACTCTTCTAATAATATGAGACGTCTACTCAACATAATGCACTCACACAAATCTGAAGATCAAGAATTATCAATTATTTCGCTGGATGCTGAAAAAGCATTTGATCAAGTAGAATGGAATTATATGGATAAAGTATTACAAAAATTTCAACTGGGAGAGAATTTTATTTTATGGATTAAGTTACTATATAACAAACCTACAGCTAGAATACTTACTAATAACATATTATCCTCGAAATTTCAACTATCAAGGGGAAATAGACAAGGATGCTCATTATCACCACAGCTGTTTGCTCTCATTATTGAACCGCTAGCAGAAAAAATTAGAATACACCCTGATATTCATGGATATAATACTAAAGACTCATATAATAAAATATCTTTATACGCGGATGATATATTATTGTATATTACAAAACCTCAAATCACTATACCAAATATATTAAATTTAATTGAAGACTTCGGATCTTTTTCTGGATATAGAATAAATTGGAATAAAAATGAAATTATGTCAATAAAACCGAAAGATTCAACACATCTTTTAAAATTCCCTTTTAAAATAGCTACAGAAAAATTTAAATATTTGGGAATCGAAATTACCAGAGCATATCAAGGTATGCTCAGGGCAAATTTTGACCCCCTACTTAATAAACTGAATACATTAATTAAATTCTGGAAAACGCTTCCGATGTCTTTAATAGGCCGAATAAACGCAATAAAAATGATCTTTTTACCACAAATTTTATACCTATTTCAATCAATTCCTATATACTTACCTAAGAAGTTTTTTAAAAAACTCGACTCAGATATCACTAATTTTATATGGGACTATAAATCACATAGAATACAAAAAACCCATCTGAATAAATCTAAAGTATTGGGGGGTCTAGCACTACCCAATTTTATGTATTATTATTGGTCAGTAAATATTAAAAACATGATTCAATTGATGGATAACTCCGCCCAGCAAGTAGACTGGATTGTAATGGAGAAAGAGGATTGCTCCTCTAGAAACATTGGAGCGATCCTCCTCTCTCCAATGAAATTGAATAACATAAACTATAATAAGAACCCAATTATTCATAGTACAATCCGTATTTGGAAACAAATAAAACAAAATTTAAAATTAAGAAACTTATCACTTTTATTACCTATAGTCAATAACCCTTCGTTTAGTCCTTCTATTATAGATAAAGCTTATACACAATGGGATAGACTAGGAATTAAAACGCTTGGTGACTTGTATGAAACTGGAAAATTACTTTCATTTCAACAATTACAAATAAAATATAAACTCGGAAATAATCAATATTTTAAATACTTTCAAATATGCGACTATTTGAAAAAATATATAAAAGATCATCATAATAACCCAGCAGATGTACTGGACGAGGCAATGCAGATAAAAGCGGAATCAGCAAACTTAATATCATATTTGTACAATATTATCTTAAATGTACAAATACCATCTACGGAGGGTATCAGAAGAGACTGGGAACAAGAGTTAGCTATTAAAATTTCAAAGGAAAGTTGGAATGAATACTTATTAAAAGTACATAAATGCTCGATTAATGTAAGACACACTTTAATACAATTTAAAATTTTACATAGATTATATTATTCGAAAACTAAAATTCATAAAATTTTCCCAAACGTATCATCTATTTGTGATAAATGTCAATCCCAAGAAGCAACTATAGCGCACTCATTTGTCTTCTGTACAAAAATTCAAAAATTTTGGAATGAAATTTTTGAAATCTTTACAAAGTTATTTAAAACAAGACTGATACCCAAAGCAGAATGGATTATCTTCGGAATAACGGAAGATGATCCAGAACTAAATGTGTTTCAAAAGAAATTAATGGATTATGGGTTAATAACTGGAAAAAAGCTAATTCTAAAATTTTGGAAGAAGGCTCCAATACCAACTATAAATATGTGGATTTCAAATATGTTTGAAACATTACACCTTGAAGAGATAAGACTCCTCCTAGCAGGTAAACCAGATCACTTCCACCTGACGTGGTCTGCATTTATAGAATTATTACAAACATAGGGTGCAAAAGTACTTTAAAAAAATAAAAAATTGAGGTCGGGTAAGGGGGGATGATAGTTGAAGAGTTGGTATGTCCTATTTACGTGATGCTCAAAAAAAAACATTTGTTTTTCTTTTTTTCTCTTTCTCTTTTCTTTTCTTAGGGCCTATTTCTTAACTCTTTTTCTTTTTGTTTTTAATTTCGCTCTCATAGGGTCTTCGTCCTTTTTTGTTGTTACATTTTCTACACTTTTCTACACTTGCACTTTTTCCTTCACTTTCTTCTCTCTTTCAATCTTTTCTTTCTCTAGTGTAAAAAAATAAATAAAGGGAGTACATTAATTGTAAGAAGATATAAATGACGAGTATTAATGTATGTGGCTGTGATGTAATGTACTTCTAATAAATAAAAATTAAAAAAAAAAAAAAAAAAAAAATGTCTGCCGCTGCATCTTGGTTGCCCAATCCCTTAACTAATTGGTCAGTTGACTTTAATGAGCCTTCATCTCACATCCCCCATACATGCCCTTGTTTAAGTTTAAACTATTATTCTTGGACCCATTCCCCTCCCCCTCAAACTGAATGTTATATTCAATCACGTTATGATTACTATTATTTAGGATCCCCTTCATGATGAGGTTATTTATTCATCCCACCTTGTAGCACAACAGCACATCTACTGCAGCCTTTTCCCTAATTGCAATTGTAAGACCCTGTCCCCAAAACAAGTTGTGCAGGAAGGAACTGTGGATGCTGGTTATACCAAAGATAGACACAAAATGCTGGAGTACCACAGCTGATCAGGCAGCATCTCTGGAGAAAAAGGATGGGTTGACTTTTCGAGTCAGTACTCTTCTTCGGACTGTAGTAGGGTCATGACCCAAAACATCACCCATGCTTTATCTCCAGAGATGCTCCAGCACTTTGTGTCTCTCCCCAAAACAAGGCAAGTTTATTGTCGCTTGCACAAGAACAGTGATGTATAGATACCATGTAAATCTTGCTTGCAGCACCATCATGCACACATTGACCCAGACAATACACATAAACATCACACACACACAAATATCACACATTAATTCAAGAAGATAGTGAAACTAAAAAGACTGTGCAAAGACTACAATGCATGAATACAAAAATACAATTAGAAAATAAGTGCACGGTAGTACAAGAGGTGGTCGGTAGCGTGCTGTTGCCAAGGTAGCATTAGCGTTGTGCTGGTCTGTTCAAGAACCTGATGGTGATGTAGGAATGTAGCCGTTCCTGAACCCAGTGGTATGGAACTTCAGACTTCTGTATCTCCTGCCCGATGGTAGCAGTGAGAAGATGGCCCGGATGGTGGTGTAGTTGATGTTAGATGCTGCCTTCCTGAGGGTGCCTCATGTAGATGCTTTTGATGTTGGGGAGGGCTGTGCCTGTGATGGGCCGGACTAAGTCCACCACCCTCTGCAACCTCCTGCGATGCTCTGTTAGAATTACCATAGAAGGCCATGACGCTCTCTACAATCCCCTCATCTTTGCGCATATTATTTTTTTCCAATTTTTACATAATAAAACACTCACAATCATTACTATATCTTTCTGAAATGATGATTTCTTCCTTTATCCTCCATCCTACCATAAGGTTACTGTTGGGACTATGCATCTCTCCTACAACTGACTTCTTGCTTTTGTTATTTTCTTTCCCCTAAACGGCTTCAACAGCCTGGTTTCCTAAATATTGGTCACTCCTTTCCAGTGCACCAGGATCATTGATAGACCATCTACTCTAGCTTTTCCCATCTTTTATCCTTCCTAAAAGGAAATGTTTCCTCCATTTTTCAGGTTGCAGTCAGGTTGCAGTGGGAGAGTCCAAGACCAGAGGAAGGACGCTCTTTGGTCTGCCCAAACCTTGTTGACCTCCCAGCAGAGCGAGATGTCCAACGGGGAATGTTGCCGACTGTCCCGCTCCAGACTGCAGGAGGAAGCGCTGAGGGACGCATTACAGCCAACGCCAAGGCTCTGTGGGGGACGACCACAGACTAGGATCCTTCCACTGCTGGACATTGAGGGGCACGGTGGAGACACCCCTCAAAGAGGGAAGGGATATCACCCCAGGGGGCTACGTGTGTTGCAAAGATGCCAGGTGTAATGATGCTTCTGTGAACACTACCAAATATGATGCTGAGAATGTTGGAAACATGTTTGCACAGTTCTTGTTTGTACATAGTTTTTATTCTGAATAATATTTATTTTGATTAGAAAAAGAGTGCAGTGGTTGAAAACAATTAGCACCTCCCAATGGCGACTATGGATTGGCACCTTCCCCGGTCTATTGGATGATATCTTTACCGATCCCTCAACATGTTCTTCATTCACTTTGTCTCAGGTGTTACACACATTATCCAACCGGCCAGATAGTGGAACCCTGTCCCTGACAAGTTGGAAGTCAGTAGGGAGCAAAGATCATAGAAGATCTTTGGTAGGGAGGAACTGCAGATACTGGTTTAAATCGAAGATAGATGCACACAAAAAAAACTGGAGTAACTCAGCGGGTCAGGCAGCATCTCTGGAACAAAAAAGGAATGGGGGACGTTTCGGGTCGAGACCCTTCTTCAGACTGAGGTTCAGGAGAAAGGGGAACGAGAGATATCGATGGTACTTAGGAGAAATGAATGGAAGATACGCAGAAATCAAGGAGACCAGCTTGGAGATCAGTAAACCAGTTTTGTGAATAATCGGTAGCGGATTATCGGAGTTATACACATACGATACGATAGAACTTTATTTATCCCAGGAGGGAAATACAAGCGGAAAGACGATTGCTAACAGTGACCAGTAGACAGTGAGTCTGAAGAAGGGTCTCGACCCGAAACGTCACCCACTCCTTTTCTCCAAAGATGCTGCCTGTCCCACTGAGTTAGTCCAGCATCTTGTGTCTACCTTCAGTGTAAACCAGCATCTGCAGTTCTTTCCTTCACAAACGGTGATACCAAGTGTTTTTTAATGATATGGGGTTGATTAAATACTGGACAATGAAATGATCGACGGATTGCAAAAAATGGAAAATCAAATCGATGCCTCCGGCAGCCCGGCCAGCAAAGAGTTAAAGTGCCAATTTGGATGGGCAAGCATCACTCGCTCGCCGGCTCATCTCCTCTGCCATTTGTTGTATCTCTCTCTGCGTCACTCTCGGCTGCAGCCTGGAGCAGTCGAAAGAAGAAATCGGCGCAGAAGTAATTCCCCCTTTTTCATTTTTCCAGTGCTGGAGACATCTCTTTGGCCGCCGTCGCCCACCGCAGCGAGCGATCGATAGCCTCACTCCCTCTCTCTCCCTCTCCCACCCCAGCCCTACCCTACCCTACCCCAAGCAAGCTGAGCCCCCCACTTCCGAAAGTCATTGCAATGAGAGTTGGCGGCGACTAAGCAAAGTTGCTCAGTTGCTCTCTCCTGCAAGGGCTTTATTTTCGGGGGAAATCGACTGCATAGGCAGTTGATGTCTCTCCGGCTCCCTGGTTTCTGCTTGTAACTTTGCAGAAACCGCACAGAACATGTTGTCCAGAAGGTAAAAAAAAAAGGGACGGCATATATATATATATATATATAGTATCAGATCCGCATGTGGGACTCGAACTGGATCCTCGCAGGGTCTCCGCTGTCTTGTACTTGGAGGGGGAGGGAGAGAGAGAGAGGGGGAGAGTCTGCCTTGCATGAAAGAA